>JACEVL010000483.1:713504-1116071 GCA_020284085.1 Aporrectodea caliginosa | reverse complement strand
ACCCGTTTTGTGTTTGGCATCTACACGTCCGTGACTTATGTGTAAAAGTCTGGACTACCCATGCGCAATCAAGAACTGTATATATGTCTTGCTTGATATAACGCCCATCTTAAACTGTATATGTATTGCCTGCCATTGCGCCCATCATAAACTGTATTTGTCTTACTATCCACGGTGACAAGCCCATATTGTATATATAACACGCGCCCTAGAAAATGAATTCAGCGTGTATATGGGGTCTACTATAGGCCGGACGTATGCTCAAAATTTTGTGCGCGATTTCTATGGAAAATGGCGATGTCTGGCTAAACCGGGTTCACAACGTGGTCTGGCATATCGGTCTCGTATGGGTATATATATAATATATATATATATATATATTATGAGCTTCAAACAAAGCCGAAATGATCAACAACGAATGGCTCAATTTCCTACCGCAAATGATGCACTAACTATAGCTCTATGATTTATCAAACATTCAGCGTACTGAGCGTAGATATACAGCCTATCATGTTCCTACCCGTATGCAATCCAAACAGTACAGCGGATGTCATTGTCCCGATGATTCCTGGATTGATGAATATCGCGACGATCGACAGAAAGGCAAAGAACATTCCAGTGGCGAAAACCAAAGACGATTTTACCTTTGGATGGTTAGCGATGAAGGAAACGAACACCCTGAGCACCGTGGACGTGGTGCTGATTAATGACATTGCGGTCGCTCCTTGGTCACGGCTGAGACCAACGTGGATTGCTCTGTTCACGGTGTGATACGCGTAACCCGATACGCAGAATATGTGGAGAAAGTAAGCAATAGAATACACAGAATATCTTGCGTGCCGTAGAATGGAAAAGTTAAAGGTTTCTTTCAGATAGCTCAGAATCACCTTACACGATATTCTTTGTGAACTGGTTCCGGACGCATCCTTTGACTGTGAGATTAATCTCTCTGGTGTGCGGAAGAAGAGGCAGAGTGGAATGCGTTGGGCATGGATGGCTCCAAGGACGAGGAAGGCACCTCGCCAGCTGTACAACTTGAGAATCTGATTAGTCACAATGGATCCGATTATGCCTCCCAAGCTGTAGCCAATCCAACCGATTCCGCTGGCCAGGTTCCTGTTACGAGTAAACCTCTGATGGATAATAACACCCGTCGATAGCGTAGCAAGACCGGCGCCTGATCCTAAAAAGGAAGACATCAGCAACTGACTCAATAATTGCTTGAGTGAAGAAGATGAACAGTGAACGAAGTTTACTCCAAGAGGTTTACTAGGGTTTGAATAACTAGTCTCTTCGCAGCTCGACATACGAAGTCTTACTCATCGCCGACTAATTGTCCATGCGACATAATTTCTCTAGTGGATAATTGTTTCACTTCAAACGAACTTCGACTCAGGCATTCGTGCCTATAGAACACAGGTGTATGAATACAGGTGTATGTCCACACTTTTAAAAAATCAACCTAATGCTACCGTTATCAGGATGACATGGGCCGTGTCCTCCAACAGGCAACCCTAACTAGAAGCGCCTTTTAAAGCGCTATTTGTGAGTACTATGTCGCACTATGTCCAGACATTTAGACAGTATTAAATAACTGCAACGGCAAAAGTCCACATCCAGTGGTATTCGTTACTTGTCGTCGCGTGTGCAGACACTATGCCCCTGACGACTAACCACATCTGCTTAGATTATACAGTGCTATGTTCATAGCTAAACCCAACAGCGCTTCTGAAAGCGTACCTTGGACTTGTAACTTTAATAATACTTACCATCAACAACGTCCAACAAAGCAATATAATGCATAGCACATTAAGTCTGTAACTTCGAGAATTATACTGATCTATCTGAATCTGCGGAACTGATGAATGAAGAATTGAGCAACTATTAACAATAGTTTCAAAAATAGTCTAACTTGCAACAAGTCGAGTATGGAAAGAATGTAATAACTGAAAGGGCCATTTTCATTGAGTTTGAACTGTATTAACTACATTCTAAAAGAAACTGATCCCTCTCTATGGAATGCTCTGTCTCCATCTATTCGCTCTCAAATTCTTGCAGGTAACCTCTCCTTCTCTTTTGCTTGTCTCAAAACCTATTTCTTCTCTCGTGGTTTCGCACTGTATCTATATAAATCCGCTGAAAGCGTCATGAGATTATATTTACCTGCAATGACCCCGTAGGTGAAGTAGATCGTTGTTAGATTCGGAGCTAAGCAGCTGAGAGACATTCCTAGAGAAAACAGCAGACATCCAACGACACCGGGCAAACGACATCCATAAAACTTTATTGGATAACTGGCGAACAGAGCTACAGATAGACAAGGGAAACAACACAATTTCATAAATTGACGGATTATGCAATGTATTAAGTTAAAATAAACACAACAGGACTCGAGCTACTCTCGATCTCTCTCTGTGTTTCAACCTATCATCAATCGCCATTGAGTAGGCCTACTGCTTATCTCCGCGGACCAGATGGCCGGTGTTTTGCCTACAGCGTCATTTCCCTTCCATGTCAGAACTCAGTTAAACGGTATATGATTAAATCACCGTGCATGTAACAATGACGAGTAGTTACTGTATGTAAGCTTAAAAATCATAAATCATCGCCCTGTACATTTCTGCACTTTGGAACATTTCTTTACTGGTTTCAATTCATGGTTTTATTGCCACTATCTTTGGAAATATAAACGACAAAGGGGCTGCCCTGCCGGCGGAACAGTATTGTTCCTTTTGAGTTTACCCGCTGACACTAATGAACTACTGCAAGAAATTGTGACATGGACTTGCAATTCGGTGATCGATAAAAACCTGAAAAAGTTCTATAATTTACTGTTAGAACGATCTGTTATCTCGATGAAACAATAAAGAGGAAGCAAGATGTTTTCTTCACGAAGCACTATATTCACGCCGTTTTAAGCGTCACGTTAGTGGAGTGATCCACAACCTTTTCCAGTGCACGGCACCCTTATGGGTCTGCACAGCGCAAGAGCTGGTCAACAACATCCTTGGCCTTGAATTCATCTAATTGATTTATTCAAGTTAGTTTCTTATTTTACTGACAAGGAACGTTCTTTGTAATCAAGCGCAGGTGTGCAACTATTTCGACACTACTTTATTTAGAAAAATAATCACAGGAATATTGTCAGCAGTGATATTCAGACTTTTATTATTTTTTGACAGAGAAGGCCGCATAGTGATATAGTTCTACCATTCTGCCATTTAGCAGCGGTATTCCATAGTAGGTTAACGGCAAGTTGCAGAGCTCTGCGCTAGGGACACGTACCATCATGCCTATGCGCTATAGCTTTGCATACACGCACGCAGGTTTGCGAAGGTTCAGACCTATCTTGAGTCATTTTTGTAGGCTACTACGTACGCTTAAAGCAAGCCAGTTTCTGTTCTTTTTCTCCAATCAGCGTGGTCATATGATAGGTTTGGTTGAGGAATATCTTTACTTACCGACAAGAGATTGGAAGAATCCGGTAATTGAGGAACACCATCCAACAGCCGCTGTTGTTGCATCAAAATGTTCCACGAGAAACGGATAGAAAACTCCGAACCCAGTGACATCAAACGCAGCTATAAAGTTGCTAAGAAAAACGCACACCACTACGCCCCAGTCAGCCAAACTTTCCTTTGCTACGACGTTTTCTTCTCTGGCTTCCTGTTGCTGTGTTGATTCGTTCAACCGTGTATCGCATTCGCTGTGCTCTGGAGAACTGTTCTCCTTGTCCATCGTTGCATGTCCACTTTCAAGTTGCAGCCCAACTTCAGGTGGCGTGTCTTCAACTCTCGAAGGAAAAGAATCCACAGATATGGTGTGATTTTTAATGTTTCCTACTTCTGTAATCATGGCTCAAATTTTTAATGCGTACCCTAACAAGCCGCGATTAAAGTAGTCCGCTAACAAAGGAACAAGCGTGTAGGCCTTTCATAGTTGCCATAAAATGCATTCTTATTATGTACACTAAATCAATAATAGTCTGCGCACTCACAATATAGTACTACAATAACCCTATTCGGAGTAACAGGCGGCTGTTTATAATTAATCGTCTTCAGCGATTAACGTGATTTGATCACCGTTTATATAGGCCTATAGGCCAACTGATTGTCAGAATCTTATAAGGCAACGAAGGCCTTTCGATCCATAGATACACTGACAACAACAGAATATCTTTGTGGACGATGAACGGGGCGTGGACTATCAAATTTACGCAGCTCATTAAATTATCTGCATATTTGCATACCACTAGAGTGCTTTAAATAGTAATCAGACTGTGTGGTCTTCAGTGGCGGATCCAGGATTTCTTGCGTGGGGATGGCAAGAGCTGTTTCCTATATGGGCGCCACATTCTAGCCTACTTCTACGGTAAATTGGTAATTAACTTTCAATCATAGTACATGTATAATTTTAAATAATGCCATATGTAGTAGACAACTAGTATATATATGTAGTAGACCCTGCTATCATATATAAACTGTTTCACAGTGAGGAAATGTTCATGGACAAATTATTTTTGCAGAACCATGAAGCATTTATATAAATTGTTTTCTACGAGACTTCATCAGTGCAAAGCGATTGATAGTCGCTTCAAAGTCGATACTCTCAACCAGTTCTCTTTCGATCGATATTAATGCCAGTCCAGCGAGGCGCTCATTTGCCATGGTGGATCGCAAGTAATTTTTAATTATTTTTAATCTGCTGAAACTTCTTTCCGCATTAGCCGACGTAACAGGAAGAGTGAGATATATTTTATAAAGTACTGATAGACTAGGGAGTCCTGGTGCCATCTGTTTGTCTATCAAAAACGGCAACACCTCTCTGATTAATTTTGCAGCTCAGTGGGAAGAGATGGTCGAATTGTTGCATAAACATCTGTAAATGTATCATATTCAACAACTGCTTCCTCAATGTTTATGTCGTTCTTGTAAATGTCGCAGAGATTTCGAAATGAGTCTTTATTCTTTTCGGACATTTGCGATGGTTCAAGACAATAGAAGGAAGTGACTGTACTGCAAAAATCAGCAAACCGTTCATCCAACTGCACCAGAAGTGTATTCAGAATTGTTAAATACACTTCGCCTTTAAATCGTGATGTTGGATCATCTACGCGTTCGTCACTGCTAAGCCATAGACTACGTTTCTTCCTGGAAACTTGCCTTTCCTGAAATTTCGTTTCCATTTCTAAATCAAGGCATTCTTTCATTTCTTTGTCAACGAAATATTTTACTTCCAACTTTAAACTTTCAAAAGCTTCATTGCTTCTCATATCAGCAAATCTTTTCTTTGCAGCATCGAGCAGCTGGTTAGCAAATGCAATGTAAATGTCCTTACGCTGAAAATAATTTGATAAACAAAAATCCTGTCCAACAGCTTTTGTAGAAAGAACATGAGAAAAATAAATGAGTATGTTTTCATTACAACAGCTAAACCAAGAGCTTCTGCCCGGATAGTTCCTTTATGTTGCTTTGACTCTCCTGAATTTATATCTTCCAGAGTGGCTAAAATAGCAGAGAAGGATTGAACAATTGCATCGACGGCATGCTTTCTGCTGGCCCACCTCGTATCAGAAAGTCTTTTCAATGTGTCCACTGCTGACTCGTATTGTGAGTTTTGGTGTTCTTTCAGAATATTGAGTCTTGGCAAACTAGATGTAGGCTAAGGAATGTATACAACTTCTCAGCTGTACCAAAAAACAACTGCACGCCGTCGTTAACTGACATTGCTTCTACAAGCACCAGATTGAGAGCATGTGCACAACAGTGAACATAAATGGCATTAGGCGATATAGCTTTAATTTGTGTCTGATGACCGTTCTTAACCTCCGAATAATAATAATAATAATAATAATAATAATAATAATAATAATAATAATAATAATAATAATAATAATAATAATAATAATAATAATAAATAATGTTATTTATTTAAAGAACAATTGATTTTATAAATACCAAATAATCTCCGTTTCACAGCAGTTTAATCTAATATGCGGATCGCCAATCCGAAAGCCACTAGCAGAGAATTGCAATTGGCTAAATATCCAAAAGGCTGCGTGATTTGGGTTTAAACTTTCGATGCCGACTACATTATATATATAAAAGATCATAATGTATGTATATAGGCATATATATATATCAAATCTCTAATGCAGTCGGCATATATACTACAAACTCTTGGATACATGACAGTTCTGGTGATGGATATAATTTTAAGCCTGCCTGATGCTGTACATATCGAGGATGACTCATTGATGGACATGTGTGTGAAAGTCGTTGTTGGACTTTGGAACTTTTAAACTGCATACTCAGAGTGATGCACTTCTAAGGCACAAGTGAGTCACTTCACAAATGTGATTCGTTCGCTTCTGCTTGGCTAGCTGGGTTAACTGCTGGTCGTCCAAATGTACCAACTGTTGACCCACCAAGGCCACCATGCAAGTTAGTCTACTTTCAAAGTCAGGATTATAGAATTAAATTTACAACCTCAAACTGTCCCAGTGTCACTCGCAACTGCTCTGATATTTTACCGCCTTGACTGCTGCAACTGATTTCTCATATTTATCAATCAATCAATCAATTTATTGTTGCCAACGATAAGAGACAACATAACAAACATAAACAATTAAACACAACTCTATCATAGTTTAAAAGGTACAACATGTTTGAGTAATGAAGAAGATAAATGATCAAAGAAAAATATAACCAATTAACCCTAGGGCTACCAAGCTTTTAACACGTACTACCAAGGATCAGAAGGAAACTCCCACTCCCTGGATTTCGTGTTTGGTTTCACATATCATAACTTGTAATATAGCATTGGATTCAGCATTCATTTCTGCACAGAATGGTATATTTAGTTGCTACATTATGTGAATGCACCTCGAAATTACATCACTTTTAACAATGGAACCCATTAATTAGCAATATTTTATATTATTGCGTACATTTTGTACTTTTGGATAAACAAATATAAGATTATGTGTGTTTTGAAACTAATCTATGTATAAAAGATACACAAAATCACTCAGCCATACATCCATGTTTATATAGTATAAATGTACATCCATACATATATATCTACACATATATATCGGGTTACGTTTATAATGCTGTATTCAGCCATTTTCACACAGATTACGCGTATTATTATTTATTTTGATCACTTTCGGTATTCAAAAGACAAAGATGTAGGTATGCAAATGAAGCCCTACATTCCCTCTAAAGAATGGTATCTTTGTTTCGCTTCCAGGAAGACAAATGAATATGCTACAGACAAAAAATCTAAGGGGGAGTCCTTCCATTCAGCCATTTTTCACACATATTACGCGTATTATTATTTATTTTGAGCACTTCCGGTTGTCTCAGGTCAACTCAGTGACCATAGAAATGTAGCCCCACATTCCCTCTATAGAATGGTATGTTTATGTCTCTTAATATTAAATGACTAAGATATAGTCGAACATCTCGGGGGGGTGGTATCATTGACCCCCCTGGTGCCTCTGGTATATTGGTTATAACTTTGGAACGGTGTGAGATATCATCTCACATTTTACCTCAAAACAAGTGTGTCAAATGAACCCCCTTCAGCTTGGCTAGCTGGGTTAAATGCTGGTCGTCCGAATGTACCAACTGTTGAGATGAAGGCCACCATGGCATTCACCCTACCCCTTGGTAGCCAGGAGGGTTAAAGAGTAGGTCAACATGAGTTACAAAATAAGCTAACAAAGCAAGGTGATGTGGGAGCAATAGGCACCCCAAAGGGATTTCTATTTACCGGTATTTCATAATAATAGACACGCACTACTACACTAACAACTGCAAATGGTTCAGAAATTGTCTGGAAAGAACCATTACGAAACCCTAAGTATGAACATATTACACTGATACTGGACGCATTATACCGACTGCCCATCGGACAAATAATTCAGTTTAAATCTGCTCATTTTAGTTAACAAAACATTGCTTTCAGCTCAGCCGACCTCTCTCCGGTCCTTACTCAACCTCATGCCAGCAAATGTCACGTCCGATCAACGGATTCTCTTACTGTTGCTGGGCCTTGCCCCGAACCAGTGTTGAACTCTCGGCCACTTTCGATGGCTAGTCCGAAGTCACTGCCCACTTTTGTGCGTTGTGTCAATTGTTTAATGTCTTTCAAAACTCAATTTAAGACTCATCTGTCTCAACTTGCTTACTCCCTGTAGCTTGGTGTTTGGTTTCTCTCACTTATCACTTTGCGCTTTTGAGGGGATCCCAAAATGTGCGTTATAAAAGCTCAGATACTTACGTATACATGTACACATAGGCCCTATCGGATATCGAATTGACTTCTCTTGGGAATTATTACTTTTACTATACGATTTCAAATATAAGCGATCATAGAGTAATCCTTATGCGTTAAGATGAAAACACTCCAGAAGCCACTGAATTGAACTTTATCTATATATGCGCATTCCACCGAAGGAAATTATACGAAAGTAAATGTGTAGCTATAAATAGCACGTGGTATGATGCCCATGGGCTGATATCCGTAGGATGAGAGCATAATGTGTCCAAAACAACAACGAACTGAAAAGGAAACATGTATGCATCTTATTTATTTTGAGCCATAGTTTTAGAAACAAGCAGAAACTGAAAAAACATGCACTACTCATAAATACTGAGTCTAGTATGCGATACAGTAACTGTCGAGTATATCTTTAAACATTGTTCAACGTTTGAAAGCTATGAATCTGCGTTTTCTACATCTCTGTTTTCAAATGCTGACTATTTACTGCAATACCTCTGATGTATTATATTGGTATCGACCAATTCGTTAAGAATCCTTGCAGACGCACGCAAAGGCATGCTTAAATCAAAAACACAGCAATGTGAGTCGAAGTATAAATCCAAACACATGGGAATGTTTGAGCAAATATCACGCATGACTGCACTGTCCGTAACTAGGCCTACCTGTCAGCAGTTAAATCCACGTGAGACGAAGAAATAGCCAGGTAACAGAATCAGGCAAATCAATAAATTTAAAAAAATAAGAACACGGTGGAGGCATTCTGTTGTTCTAGTTTGATCGTAATACATGCTCAGTTCTTGGGTTTCATCTTCAGTCTGTAATAATTCTGGTACCTCCCAGTGTAATTCAGCAACCCAAGCCCGGTGGATAGTAGTGCGGCCTTTGAAGTTAATTTAACGAGGATTTGTTTGAACATCGAGCTCTTTCGGACGAAGGTACACTATTTTTTTTAAGTTTTAAAAAACGCTAAGTTTTAGTTCTCAGTTTTCGTTTATGCCCTGATAGGACATAGTTCAACTGCAAAATTATACAGTTGGTAGAGGTGTAGATCAGAGCAATATGTTTAACCCTTTCCAGGCCGAAATACCCACGTAAAATAAGTAATAACCACCAAAACAATAATTTTATCGCAATTTATTGCAAAAAATGGCCAAGGGTCCATTTGGACCCAACGGGAGTTCCCAGCTCAGTCCACAGCCGTTTCTGTGCAGTCTACAGTCCCAAAAATGCTTGGGTCCAATTGGACCCATGGGCTGGAAAGGGATATCTCATATCTATACTATACCAACTATATCTTAGTTGGCCGGGTTTCATAAAAGGACTTTTGAACATTGAACGGACGTTTGGTGACGTTCTGGACTTATTCCAATGCATTGTCAATGGTGATAAAACTCAAGGTTTCGGATTAGGTTTAACCGGTCAATTTACATGCGAAATGCTGGAACACATAGGTCATTCTTATCCTAAGGTAAATAATTCAAACCAATACAAATTGACGGTCGTACATTACTGCACAACACTTCCGGCATACTTGAACAACAGGATCTACTACGAATGACCGCACGCTATATCGGCGAATGCTTTGCTGTAGAGTGTAGACTAATCGCGAATCACATCGAACACCCAACCTACACACAGAACGCAATACATAGACCGAGACAATAAAACATTTTTGTATAATTTGTTTGCACATTGTCTAGTAATTCATTGTAATTTTTCAGGTGTAGATTCCACACCTTGATGCAGTATTCTAAATATAGCCGAACCAGATGTCGGTTACAGTATCAGTCATATCAATCAAGATGACGGTCGTACATTACTGCACAAAACCCACGGCATACTTGAACAACAGGATCTATAGAACGAATGACTTCACGCAGATATCGGCATGAATATACTAAAATACATAAAAATAGAGAGACACGGACATAATTTATGCTGTCTCTTCAGATATCGGTTGATTTGGGGATGCTTTATCTGAGGTAGGAATTTCGATGTCTTTGGCGATGGACTTCCGGTGGCATCTGGTGACAATGGTCAAGGCAACCATGAGGCTGGCAGACACGAATGCCATGCAACCGATGATGGCGAACGCTTTGTTGTAATCGCGAGTTATATCGAACACCCAACCTACACACAGAACAGAATTAAACCAAATGGTCAACAGCCCAAATGAAAAACAACGAATAGTGCGATGTCTTGCCGCAAGTAGCCTAATGCACTACCTAGCACTAAGCTTGTTCGAACGTTCAGCGTCAACATATTAAGCCTACAAAGAATAACAAGCAAGGACTGTCTAAGGACGACCAACCAATGCTAATGGACCCAAATCTTTTCACAAAGTCCTGAAAGTTTATCAGGACTGAACGACTAATAATAATAATAATAATAATAATAATAATAATAATAATAATAATAATAATAATAATAATAATAATAATAATAATAATAATAATAATAATAATAATAATAATAATAATAATAATAATAATAATAATAATAATAATAATAATAATAATAATAATAATAATAATAATAATAATAATCTTCGTTAATATTTTCATTCTGACAATTACGCAGTATGATTACAATTCTGTATGAACGGATGATCACAAGTTATTACAGGAGTCGAATTTAATTGTATATAGCAGCCATGCAAGGCGCCCATCACGCCCTACATCTCACTTAGCCAACGTGCCATCTCGCGAATGATAGGCTGAGTGGACCTTTGGGAGGTTGAGGGAAGCGATCCCGCTTCCTAGTGCTCTTTACACCAGTGATGTTACCACTATACTATGGAGCCCCCCCACACGTAGATAGTAAGGAATCTGTCATCACTGATGTCGAAACGTTAAAGTCCCAATAATTATTGGTAGGCTAAGCTTTCTCAAGGCACCTACATGTCCGCGAGTCGCTTAAAATTTTCTAGGAAATAAACAGCATCATAACGACAGTGGCGAAAGCCTGATACTTTGCCTATATTTTGCCCCTTTTGGCAAATGGTCGTCAAATGTGGACTAAATTTCCACCAACAGCGACCCCTTCACACCAAGATAGGTATGTGAAACTCTGGACGTAAAGGACGGGGGTTAGGTGGGGAGTTGGATGGTCATACTCGCCAAGACCATCGTCGTGACTAGGAGGATGCCTTGCGGGCGAGATAAAAGACCACCTTCCATCGAAGAAGAGAATTACCCTGAACCAGACCTGATATAATTATACTCATTCAGGGAATCACGGTTTATAGAAGCGTCCAGGTACTCGATCTCAGTTTGAAATTGAACGAGTATATTATGGTATCGCCATCAAGTTGAAGAGATTCGTGATCAGGTGGAGAAGCAGCAATAGCATTTTATTCACTAATAAACTCTTACTTGCTGGGCGATTCTGCAAACTCAATGTTAGGTTTCCTCTTGCTCCATTGTTGCCCTAACATAAGTTATGAGTGAGTTTTATCATGCCTAGATAGAACAACGCCTTTGTGAAGACTATGCTGATGAAGGTTTTTAAAAATGAGCGTTTACTCACAGCGACTTTGTAAGTTATTTGAAATGTGTTATATTAAGTGTTCTTATACATATATACATACATCATACATACAGGCAAACATACATACATATACATGCATGCCTGCATATATGATCAGTATTACCTCGTCTTGCATGTTTTGTATAGGCATAATTGAATGCACGCATGCACAGTTTTGTACAGTCCCTAACACAGAACACTCCAAAGCATAGGCTTAAATATTGAAAAACTGTTAAATTATCGTCTCAATTCTGGCTAATTAAAATTTTGTCATTATCTGCACAAACCATTTTTAGTTATCTCAGTCAAATTTTACTCACCAATTAGGGGCGACGATGCGAGTTTTGCAAAACCTGTCATGAACTGTAGAATTGCTGAGCCCCTTGTCAGAAGGGTCACGCCCACTAGGTCAACTGTGACGATGGATGTCACAGTGGTTGCACAACCTTCAGCAACAAAGAAATATTCATTTCACCATGATAAAGCACCTTCAAAATCAGCCCCACCTTTTTGCAAATTGCAAGGTAGTGTACACCGTTACATTTTAAAATCAACTATCTGCTCAAACTCGAGCGAATTTTGGACAGTCTGTTGCTGCGTGAATTTCGAAAGAGCTGTGTTTACATGTATATACTAAAGAATTATGAGACTCCTGTTCATGCCTTAATGTATTTCACAAACACATTTAAACGCAAATGAATCAACATCTTTTTCACGTTCATATACATAAATTAGTTCCGAAGAGTGACATACTTATATAATAAATGAATTTGAAAGAGTCGAATGTTTGAATGGATATTAATTTCAAAGCATCTCATGTTCCTACCCAGATGAATTCCAAACAGTGCAGTGGACGTCATTGTCCCGATGAATCCTGGATTGATGAAGACCGCGACGATCGAAATGAAGGCAAAGAACATTCCGGTGGCGAAAACCAGAGACGAGTTAACCTTCGGATGGTTAACGATGAAGGAAACGAACACCCTTGATGCCGTGGACGTGCTGCTGATTAATGACGATGCGGCCACAGCCTGGTCACGGCTGAGACCAAAGTTGATTGCTCTGTTGACTGTGTGATGGATGTAACCCATCAAGCAGAATATGTGGATAAGGTAGGCAATGACATACACGGAATATCTCGATTGTCGTAAAATGGAGAAGTTAAACGTTTCTTTCAGGTAGCTCAGAATCACCTTACAAGATATGCTTCGTGAACCGGTTCCGGACGCATCCTTTGACTGTGAGATCAATCTGTCTGGTGTGCGATAGAACAGGCAGAGTGGAATGCGTTGGGCGTGAATGGCTGCAAGGATGAGGAAGGCTCCTCGCCAGCTGTACAACTGGAT
Source organism: Aporrectodea caliginosa (assembly GCA_020284085.1). NCBI lineage: Eukaryota > Metazoa > Annelida > Clitellata > Crassiclitellata > Lumbricidae > Aporrectodea > Aporrectodea caliginosa. The sequence goes on along the minus strand of JACEVL010000483.1, from coordinate 1,102,905 downwards.
AATCTGATTAGTCACAATGGATCCGATTATGCCTCCCAAGCTGAAGCCAATCCAACCGATTCCACTGGCCAGGTTCCGATTACGAGTAAACCTCTGATGGACAATAATATTCGTCGATAATATGTAGAGTCCAGATCCTGATCCTAAAAGGAACAAAGCAGTAACTGACTCGATAATTGCATAAGTGAAGAAGAAGAGCAGTGAACGCAGTTAACTCCAATAGGGAGTAGGGTATGATTAACTGATTACCTTAACCTCGGCCTGTTCTTGTCACCGATCTTTGCGCTCGGCCTCAAGAGGTGATTTTATTATTCCGCATGCTCGCACAGCGTAGGGCTTTATCCATCGTTGGAACCTCCGTTTGGAATAGCCTCCCTCTGACCTGCGCTCTCTACCAGGGGACCTGTCTGGCTCTTTTTACAAACTACTAAAGACTTTTCTATTTGGCCGGGCCTTGGTAGGGAGCGCCTCTGAGTAGCTAACTTGAAGGTGTGCTATATAAATTTTGACCAGAGTTCTCTAGTGGATTAAAGTTTTACTGCGGTTTCACTTCAAGCGAAGGTCGACTCTTTCATTGTGTATTATATTACGCCGGTATATCTGATTAGACACGTAAATGAACTCATTTTATAAGCTTAGCTGAAGGTGCAAATTGCACAGCAATCATGATCATTAAATATCGTTTTGCAGTTGCGTAGAATCAAACACTGCGTTGACTGTCTAGGAGGCCAACCTTTACACCGTTGCATGCCCTGGTAATAGCATACAAGGAACAGAGTTCGATGCTAAAGGAGCAGATCAGTAGCCTAATTGAGAACGAAATTAAGAACAACGCTTTAATCAGGCATTGAAGGAATGTATTAGGCCAAATATTACTTCTTATCTGACAACTCAAATGAATCAGACCAAATTCATGGCGAAGCGAAATGAATAACTTTAACAAGTGTATTACTTGTTTTTAGCTCAGTTCTTTGTGAAAAGTTTTCATGCATATTCGATATTACAGTAAAATTTACTTAATAGAATAGAATCTTCGTTTATTCATTAACACATTGTCAGAACGCAATGCGATTACAAGGAAAACAAAAAATATGTAGGCATTGGCTATTCCGTTTAAAGTTTGGTCCAGGATAGGCTATTATAGACTTTTATTTGATTTGTTAAAGGGGCTTAGGGTTTAATATATGCCCTTGTAAGGCAGCCTAGGAATAAAGTTGTTGGTGTCCTTGTTTGGTGGAAGTGATAACTGGTGAGGCCTATAGGACGAAGGGCGTATGTTGTCTCCCTAGGTCGAGGGCACAGCCGGCGTAGAACATGATGGACAAGTGATCCGTGTAAATCAACTCAACTCGGCTTTTGATTATATTTACCTGCAATGACCCCGTAGGTGAAGTAGATTGTTGTTAGATTCGGCGCTAAACAGCTGAGAGACAACCCTAGACAGAACAGTAAGCAACCAACGGAACCAGGCAAACGACATCCATAAGTCTTTATCGGATAACTGGCGAACAGAGCTACCAAATAGACAAAGGAAATAACACAGTTTTATAAATTGACGGATTATGCAATGCATTAAGTTGAAAGAAACGTAAAAGGACTCGAGCCACTCTCTCTCTGTCTCTCTCTGTCTCTGTCTCTGTCTCTGTCTCTGTCTCTGTCTCTCTCTCTGTCTCTCTGTCTCTCTGTCTCTGTCTCTCTGTCTCTCTCTCTCTGTCTCTCTCTCTCTCTCTCTCTCTCTCTCTCTCTCTCTCTCTCTCTCTCTCTCTCTCTCTCTCTCTCTCTCTCTGTTTCAACATAATCATCAAGCGCCACTGAGTACTGCTAATGTGTGAGGACCAGATGGCCGTTGTTTTGCCTACACTGTCATATCTCTGCCTACTGTACACCAATTCATTCATTTCATGAATTTGATATAGCGCCCATTCACATAACCTACTCAGAGGAGCTCCCAGCCCATCAACGGCAGTAAAATTTAGACTTGAGCAACTTATAAAATGTAGGCGCCCTACCCCTTGACAGTTGGCTAATCTCTAACTGGGGGTCATTCCAAATTAAAGGCGCAACAATAATTGAGTAGGCTCGGCGCTGCCTAGTTGAGGAGCGAGTCCGGTAGGCCTATTCTAAGATTTCTCTCCAGCAGAAGATCGGAGGGCTCGACGGCCAGCTGTATCAGAGACCGGGCGACAAGGTAATTCAGGTGAGCCGAAGCACAGCCAAGAAGCACCGCCAGAACAGTACAGTAACCCTGCGTTGTAAGAGATCAGTTAAACGGTATTTGATAACATCATCGTGTGTGTAACATATGACGAGTAGTTAATGTATGTATGATTCACAAATCTGTTAGCATTCTTGCACACGCAGAAGTGTATATTCACTACTACGGAACCGGACAATATCGACAGAGAGGTATGCGGACTGTTCATCAAAGGACGAGTCATCAAGGGACTGTTCATCAAGGACTATTCATCAAGGGACTGTTCATCAAGGGTCTTTTCATCAAAGGACTATTCATCAAGAAAATTATTGAATTGAAAAGAATTCTTGCTTAAATAGAAGCTGGATTGGTGAAAGGAATTTTTCCTTAAATAGAAGCTGGATTGATTAAAATAATTATTGCTTAAATAGAAGTTGGAATGATGAAAATAATTTTGCTTAAATCGGAGCTGGATTGATGAAAAGAATGATTGTTTAAATAGAAGTTGGAATAATGAAAAGAATTCTTGCTTAAATAGAAGCTAGATTGATGGGAAGAATTCTTGCTTAAACAGAAGCTGGATTGGTGAAAAATAATTATTGCTTATACAGAAGTTGAAATGATGAAAATAATTTTGTTTAAATCGAAGCTGGAATGATGAAAATAATTTTGCTTAAATCGAAGATGGATTGATGAAAAGAATTATTGTTTAAATAGAAGTTGGAATAATCAAAAGAATTCTTGCTTAAATAGAAGCTAGATTGATGGGAAGAATTCTTGCTTAAACAGAAGCTGGATTGGTGAAAATAATTTTTGATTAAACAGAAGTTGAAATGTTGAAAATAATTTTGCTTAAATCGAAGCTGGATTGATTAAAGGAATTATTGTTTAAATAGATGTTGGAATGATGAAAACAATTCTTGCTTAAATTGAAGCTTGATTGATGAAAAGAAGTTCTGCTTAAATAGAAGCTGGATTAGTGAAAATAATTTTTTTTATTAAAGTAACACATGGATTGATTAAATAGTTTCTAATTAAACTAGACGTTGCCGTGATGAAAATAGTACTTGCGTAAATAGAAGCTGGATTGATGACTGTTATCATGAACATTGGTATTAAAATGTCTATTATATGAAACGGCGAAACGATAGGCCTATGTTATAGGCCTAATGCGTACATAATTAAGAACGCAAAACTATAAATGTTTTCTTGATGAACAGTCCCTTGATGAATCGTCCTTTGATGAACAGTCCTAGAACCGACAGAGACACTGCAAATCAGCATTTTAGAAATATCTGTTATCTCGATGAAACGATATAATTTTTTTATTATCAAGAGAGAACAAGATGATTGTTTGAGGAAGCAAGTGTAGTATGTCCTCACGCTGTTTAAAGTTTCAATTTGGTGCAGTGGTCCCCAACCTGTTTCAGAGCACGGCACGCTTAGGGGCTACACAACGCCACGGCAGGTCAACAATACCCTGGCTTTAATTTCATCTATTTTTCTTCAAGTAATTTCCATACTTTACTGACAAGTAACATTCTTTGTAATCAACCGCAGGGTTGCAGCTCCTTCTACATTACTTTAAGTTAAAAAAAATTATATGTCTATGTCCTTAGTGATGTTCATCGATTCTCATATGTTTTGACAGTTCTACCATTCTCCCGCCGAAACCAGATTGGAAAGTACTGCGTTATGCCACTGCGTTTTAGCTTGGCGTACCCTCATGCTACTTTGCTAAACCTTCTTATTTTGGTTCTCTGCCTTCCGAGGTAGGTTCGTACGTCCAATGTCGCCATTCTTCACGCTGTCTGGCTCTCTCCTTCGCCCACCATTTGTAGTAGGCGTATCTTCATTTGTGCTGCGTTCCATCCAGCTGACTCTTTCCATCCTTAGCCATATCCACATCTCAAAGCCTCTAGTCTTTTGATGTCTTCCTTCCTCAGTGTCCACTGTCCATGTTTCAGAGCCGTATTATAGCACCACACTCCATATCATTGACTTGATAATTCGTTTCTTCAGATTCTTGTTTAGCTTTCCTCTCATTAATTCCTTGCTAAACCTAGCTTGAGTTAATTGGTAGGCTACTACGTACACTTAAAGCAACCAGTTTCTGTTCCTTTTTCAAGCAGCATGGTAGTTTGGTTGAAGAGTATGTGTACTTACCGACAGCAGCTTGAAAGAATCCGTTAATAGAGGAGCACCATCCGACAGCCGCTGTTGTTGCTTCGAAATGTTCCACGAGAAGAGGATAGAAAACTCCGATACCATTGATGTCAAGCGCAGTAATAAAGTGGCTAAGAAAAACACACACCACTACGCCCCAGTCAGCCAAGCTTTCCTTAGCTACGACGTTTTCTTTACTGGCTTTTTGTTGCTGACTTGTTGATTCGTTCAACCGTGATTCGGATTCGCTCTGCGCTGGAGAACTGTTCCGTTTGTCCATCGTTGCATATTCGCTTTCAAGCTGCGAAACTACTGCAGGTGGTCCGTCCTTATATCTCGAAGTAAGTGAATCCACGGATTTAGCATGATCTCTGATATTTCCTAATTCAGTATTCATGGTCCAAATCTTTAGTGTGTGTTTTAACACACTTCAATTACAGCCTCCCAACAAAGGAAGAGGAGTATAATAACCCTTTCGCAGTTGTCATTAAACGCATTCTCTATACTAAAACAATTATTGTCTGTACATTCACAAAGTAGGACTACAAAACAACATTTGGCATAATAGTCGTCGATTTCAATTAAGCAATTAACATGATTGGTTCTCCTTTTATATAGCCTAATACTGTAGGCCCAGTGGCTGTCAGAATCTTATAAAGCCACGAAAGTCATTCGATCCATCCACTGACCATCAGTAGAATTTGTGGACGATGAACGGGGCGTCGACTATCAAATTTCATGACCTCATTAAAGCATCTGATTTGTATACGACTAGAGGGTTTTAAATATTTAACAGACTGCCTCATTTTCGTAAACCGGATGAACTGAAACTTGTAACAATGTAGGTAAAAGGCTAACATTCAACTTTGTACTTTTACCTGGGATATTTGATGATTGGTACGGCGCCCATTTCGGATCAAGGCCGACGGCAAGACGAATTATTTAACCTAATTAATTAATTATATAACCCTTGCGTACTTGGAAAGTATTCGTTGGTATTGCACAAAGGAGGCAAGCAGAGAAAGCCTAACTCATGTTGCTTCAGCGATGCAGCTGTCATTCCAAGGCCGCAGTCATACATTTCTATTATTGCAGGCTGTGGCTGTGTAGGCCTACACCTATGAGCTAACCGCAAGTTAGGCGGAGTTTGTTTTGCTTTTAAATTCTGATTGTCAAGAGGCTCTCGGCACATTTGAGTTAATTATTTACATAATTAATTGTTGATGTTACTTTGCATTAATTTTATCATGGAAAATTGATAGTTTTCATCTAGATCTATTCATCCTTGCAGTGCGTCAAATAGCTTGGCCGGCCACTTGTTCTCATCCATTATCGCTTGTTCATTCAATACTTCTCGTCTTGTCAATTTCTTTGCACACAGCAGATTCTTCCTATGTTACAAGTAAACCCTAACATAGGTCCACGACTAAAATAGACCTGGCACCCTTTAAACTAGGAAGCGATTAAAAGCTTTTCTTCAGCAAGTTAGTGATAATTGCTGTGCCTTTTTCGGGCACTCTCTAAAATGACCTTTTTATGACCATCAACAAATCCATCTGGTAAGTAAGTAAGTAACTAGTTTACTTACCACCAAATAAAGCAATGCATATGGGCACTCGGAACAAAGCTTCACAAAGCTTTTGGATCTCCTATCTTCTTTTCATCTTATGTAGCACTTCTTCTATCTACTCATGACTTGGATCATACTCTCGAACTCTTTATGCATCAGTTTCACTCTTTCGCTGTCAAACAATATCTGCTCTTGAGTCGTATTTGCCATATTTGCTCAGGTTTCCATTCGTCAAAAACCACCTTCCACGCAATCATATTAGTCACAGACGTTGGAAATTGCTTAATGGTTGAACCTTCAAGATGGACAATCGTAACTCCTCGCCGTGGTCACGCCCACCACAAACGATTACCGAGGTTCTTGCTCGACTTACTTCAACTTTAGCCTATAATGAGATCCTGAAGAAGCACGTTCTCACAATGCTTAAAAGGAATGCTGACATCTTCCAGGCTCTGAAGCAACTCCGATATAACTGCCACCAAAAGATGCCCAACCGTCTTGAAAGACATTAGCGACTCTGCTCACGGCTTGGATTGTCCGTTAAGCATGTCTCAGCAGCTAAATTCGCCTACTTTCCTGGAATCGTCTCTGAAAGCTATTGCGATTGCAGGTAATGAAATAAATCTTGCACTACGACAGCTGCAGTTTTGCTGCCTTGCATGGTCATCACACGTTAACCTTCTCGATAGGTTCTTAGGTTTGTATGCCTTCCTCATACGATATCCAAGGTTTCAGACTCATGATTTCTAATATTTCATCCTGTCGTGGCCTATAATATGCTAGATCCCTCCATAGGTTTATTGTTTTTAGCTAACTACAACAACTCTGTTGGAGATTCGTAATTTAAGTATGTCACCTCAAAATAAGCAGTGCGTTCTAGATCTGATACCTGTTGCTATTCTAAATGATGTTTTCATATTTTTGGTCCCGTTATCACATGCATTGTCCACAATTCTTGTCATGCGCCAAAACAATGTTAAGGCTCTCTGGCGCTATTGACGGCTGATACGAAGCTTTGGAAGTCTAGTGTATTCTGTCAATTGCTTTTAAAGTAATTAGGAACTTAACTTAAATCGTATCTGCTTCAACTTGCTTATTCGTTGCAGCTTGACTTTTGACTTCTGTCACTAATCGAATTTCGAATTGGGTTCTCTTTTGGATTATAACTTTCACTAGCGTTTCATTTTAGGCGACCATCCATTGATGCTGTGCGCAATAAAAAAAACGGCGCTATAGAAGTTAATAGATTAGATCTATAAACGCCTATTCCAACCAAAGCGAATAGACGAAATGAGAGGTGTGCTGCTAACTACTAGAGCTTGCACTGGGTGTGTCTCCAAGAGGTGAGACCGTGAGAACACGAGGTTTCCGAAAGGACAGCGAAATAAAAAAGAAACACTCATGCATCTAGTTTATTTTTAGGTTAGAAACAAATAAACAATCCGAAACTGAAAAAACGGTGCACTCGGAAATACTGAGTCTAGTTTGCGCTGTACATCTTTAACTTCGCTAAGATTCTGAATGGTATGGCTTTATGCCTCTTCGTTTCAAACATCTCAGTTTTAACATGCTGACTACTTACTGCAATGTCTATAGCATAATTGATTGATGTATCAGTTATAATTATTTCCGATGAAAATACCTTTCAAACACTCAGGAAACAAATTAAACACCAAAGCCTTAGGTTACTCGAAGTGTAAGTCCAAACAAACAATCATTACCGAGCAAATGTAGCGCTAGACGATGAAACAGCCAAATGACAGAATCCGGAAAATTATACTGAAGACCATAGCGGTCGCATAATATATGCGGGGTTCATGGGTTCAAAGCAGAGACTGTCACAGTTTTGTTTATTTGCGGCTAGACGCGCGTCGTAAAGTGTCGTGTTTTAGAATAAGCATACAAGAATCGAGTAGAATGTGCGACGTTCATTATAATAGTACGGTACTGGAATATCATCTGACGCTAATTCAGCTTTTCAATCTTTGAATACAATAATTGAGTAATATAATTTGTTACAAGATAAATTTCCCTCATTTGTTATTGAACTGCTGTTGTTGTGTCAGCACTTTCGGAGATTATTATAATCTGGAGAGACAAATTTAAGTATTTAACCTATAGGCCTACATGTTACCTTGAATTCGATAATAACGTAGTGTTACTAGTGTATGATTAAGACAGTTACGAACTCCCACTATTACTTCGATCTGACCTACCGGGTACCAATTCCTAACGGATGGAATGCAGATGATGAATTCCTTGCCAAGATTTCGATGACTGTCGCGTCCCAAGGTAACGCAGTAACCAATGGGCGGTGGATTGCAGTGCAGCCTTTGACAGTAAATTTCTACGATGTACATTGTGGTCTTTCAGACAAAGGTAGACTATTTTAAATTTAAAATGGCGCTTAGTTTTAGTCTTCAGTTTTCCTTTGTGTCCTGACAGGTCATCGTTCAATTACATAATTATACAATACAAGTCGCTGCGGTGTAAATCAACGCAATAAGAATAATGCTGTATCTTAGCAGGGTTAGTTGGCAGGGTTTCCTAAAAGGGCTTCTGAACATTGAACTGACGCTTAGTGACGTTCCGGACTTCACCTAATGAATTGACAACAAGATCAACTTCGAATGACTGCCATCTGCACGAATTAATTCATGCAAACACAAAAAACACGCGGACATAAGTTATCCTTGGCCTTCAGATGTCGGTTGATTTGGGAATGCTTTGTCCGATGGAAGAAATTCGATGTCTTTGGTGACGGACTTCTGGTGGCATCTGGTGACAAAAGTCAAGACAACCATGAGAATGGCAGACACAAAGGCCGTGCAACCGATGATGGCGAACGCTTTGTTGTAATCGCGAGTTACATCGAATATCCAACCTACACACAGAACACAAGACACAAAAGTTATTTTGTAGCATTTCTTTGCACGCACATATCTGCATGAATTTTCGACAAATTGCCAAGTCTTCAGATGATACAAAATTCTGTAGAGCTGCAGTGGGTCAAGCTGAAGAAGCGGAGATACTGCGAGAAGATCTAAGGAGAATGTTTAGATGGTCAGAGGACTCTAAACTCAAGTAAACTGTATCTTGTTGTTCAATGTAATGTTTTAGGTATGGATTCCACATCTTGATGTGGTATTCTAAATGTAGTCTAATCTATGATTTGAACACTCTCAGTATTGTATACTTGTCTCTACTGACTTCTGTCCTTCTCATCACACCCAGGGTTGAGTTAGCCCTCTTTCATGCTTCAGCACACAACCTTGAAGGTTTAGCACTCTTTCACATAATCACTTCCAAGTCCCTTTCTTCCGCACTTACTTTCAACACTTTGCCCCATTTGATTGGACAACTCTTTACTTCTCTTCCACACATGACTTTTCTGCCCGTTATCAGACCGCCTGAACATTATTCTGAGATCTTCTCGCAGTATCTCCACTCCTTATTCATCACCCATTGCGTTGATACCGATACTGAATTTTGTGGTATCTGCAGACTTAGAAATTTGCCATAAAATCTCGTCGTCTGTGTCATTAATAAAAATTATGAACTGCAATGGCTGTCTTTAGCGGGTCGAGAGACTATATAGGATGAAAACAGAGACAGAAGCGAGAAGATTATTGCCATAGAAGAAGGGGTTCTGTTGCAGAAGCATAATGTGACTAGGTGGAGATGACTATATAGGATTGAATTCATATAGTCACAAACTATACAATAGTATACATATTCGTTAACAATATCTGAGTGTCATACCACAATCAGTTACACAAAGTAGATGACATAATTTAAGGTTTATATAGAAAGCTAGGGATAAAGTTGGTATCAGCTTTTTCAGGTACCGATAGTTTAAAGTTATGAAGTTTAATAATGAAATTTAAAGCTGTGAAGTTTAATAATGAAATTTCTTGCTCTGCGAATCTGTAATGTCCTTGATCGACTGCCTGTTGAGTCTTAATGTCAACGATAAGGCAAGTTGCAAGATTTTTCGAGTGCCACTGCTATGCTTAAACATTCGGAAAATATGTTACTAGTACCAGATAGGTCTACGATTTTATATAGACCGAATGCTAACAGAGGCTTGTAATGATTTAGCCTTTGTTTACTCTCATCAGCATTGCCTCATATTTCCTTCCACATGCAAATAAGAATACACATTTAAACAAACAAATACGGGACAATTTTAGAATCTCTTCTCGTAATCTGGCCAATTTAAACAATTCCATTATCAACATTAACCGCATTTAATTTCACTAAGTCAAATTCTACTCACCAGTGAGGGAGGGTGCAACGAGTCTTGCAAAGCCTGCAATGAACTGCAGAAGTGCTAAACTTTTCGGAAGAAGGGCCACACCCATTAAGTCAACTGCGACGATAGTAAACACCGTGATTGCACAACCTTCAGAAAGATATAAAATCGCTATAATGGTGATACTGTCAAATGAAGGGCCACACCCATTAGGTCAACGTCTACGACGGTTATCACAGTAGTTCCACAATCTTCAGAAAAAAGAAATATCTTCATTGCCATGACGCTGCATTTGCCAGAATCAGGTCCAATGTTTCTGCATAATAGTTGCGGAAAACAGCACAGAGCTAGGGTAAGCATCTGCTCAATCATAAATAAGTTTCAGGCTGGTGTTTCGTTACTTTCGTAAACTTTCAAGAAGTTCAGACTTATAAGTTTTTAATACGAAAATAAATTTAAAGGAGTCAAGTTTATATTCGCATGCATTTCGAAGAGTCTAACGTTAATGGGCCCTACTTAAAATTAAATCAAAAGAGTCATGCTCATATTTACACAAATCTCACCAAAGTCTGAATTTCACACAATTTAAGCGAGTTTCATGCTTGTAAATTAATGAATTTTAAACAGTATTATGTTCATACCCAGATGCATTCCGAAAAGTACAGTGGACGTCATTGTCCCGATGATTCCTGGGTTAATGAAGATCACGACGATCGAAATGAAGGCAAAAAACATTCCGGTGCTGAAAACCAAAGAAGAGTCTACCTTTGGATGGATGGCGATGAAGGAAACGGGCACCCTGATTGCCGTGGACATGCTGCTGATCAATGCAGCTGCAGTCACTCCTTGGTCGCGGCTGAGACCAGCGTGGATTGCTCTGTTCACAGTGTGAGGTATGTAACCGGAAGAGCAGAATACGTGGAGAAAGTAGGCTATGCAATAAATAGAAAATCGTGAGTGCCGTAAAATGGAAAAGTTAAAGGTTTCTTTCAGATATCTCAGAATCATCTGACCAGATATTCTTCGTTGGATAATTCCGGACGCATCCTTTGACTGTGAGGTTAATGTTTTTGGTGTGCGAAAAAACAGGCAGCATGGAATGCGATGGGCTTGAATGGCTCCAAGGATGAGAAAGGCATCTCGCCAGCCATACCACTGGATAAGGTGATTTGTAAGGATGGCTCCCATAATCCCTCCGATGCCGAATCCAAGCCAACCTATTCCGACGGCCAGGTTCCGGTTACGACTAAATCTCTGAAGGATGATAACATTTGTCGACAGCGTTGCAAAACCGCTGCCTGATCCTAAAACGAACAGCACAGTGGGGTAGAACTTCAAGGAACACTGGGAAAGTTGCAAGTTGCAACAGTTTCTCCATTAAAAGCTGATGCTGTCATTAAGAAATGCTGTTTATTTCTCTTATTTTTAAAACTATTTTCCATACCCAATGACTAAATGAATGAATAAATGATTTAATGAAGAAAAACAGTCCAGGAAGTCATGGCCTTGAAATTTGTTCTCTTACCTTGTTGCCATATTGGTGACACTTGCGTTTAACTTTTCGATTTTTTTTGCATTGCCTCACAGCTACATTATTACTTAACTCCAAGTTAATCCTATAGACCAACGAAGTGACCGCGGCCTATGGTTACTTTTACCTGCAATGACCCCGTAGGTGAAGTAGATCGTTGTTAGATTCGGAGCTAAGCAGCTGAGAGACATTCCTAGAGAAAACAGCAGACTACCAACGACACCGGGCAAACGACATCCATAGGACTGTATGGGGGAAATGGCGAACAGAGCTACAATAACAATATATAAATTGACGGAATATATTCTGCATTGAGTTGAAATAAGCTTAGAGGGACACTTCAACCACGCTGTGTCTCTGTATCATAGCATAATCAACAGCCACAACTGATCTCCTGATCTCCTGACCACGTTGGTAATTTGTTTGTCATTGCTATAGATTTGGTTTTTCGTACGCAAAATTTTCTCGATTATTCTTGCATATTATTTTGTGCTTCCATTATGATCGATCTTTTCTAGGGCCCTGCGAATAACCCAGTTTCAGTCGATTCGAATCTCAAATCGAATCGGGTAAAGAATCACACTGGGTCTAACTGTGTTAATGTCGTACGCGTGTGCTATATATATATATATATATATATATAATCTGTAAGGAGAATCTTGATGCTAAAATTTCATAAATTCTGATGATGGGGAGTGGTAGCTATTTCAGATTGATCTGCTACCCTGTTTTTAATTATTGTTTTTACTTTGTAAAATAAACAATAAATTACCCTTACGATAATTGTATAAGCTGTAACGATACTCAATCTCTTAAATGTACGATTCATCAGTCTCATAGTATACGAAATATTGCATCAGCGGCACGGCTATTTGAAACACTTAGATTCAGTGTGATTCTCCTTACAGATTTTATTTTAGTTATAGTTACAGTTATAGTTAATGGTTTTTTATTTTAGTTATGGTTATAGTTATAGTTAGTATCATTTTTTAGTTATAGTTATAGTTATAATTAATGAATTTTTATTTTAGTTAATTTTAGTTACTACTTAGTTGCAATAATTAAGGCTACAAGCAAATTGTGCGTATTAACACGCTGTTTCACAATTTGTTCAGAGCTTTAAAAGCCTGGGTGCATTCAGCTTCATGAAAACAAGAGTTTCCAAAGTAACTGACAAATTGCATAATAAAAATGTCGCATTTTTCGTACTCATTTATGTCGAATCGTCCAAATTGCACTTCCTATTTTTATTTTTTGTATTAAAGAAAATAAAGATGAATTTTCGTTATTGTTATTTTCGTTATAGCTATAGTTATAGTTAATGATATTTTTTAGTTATAGTTATAGTTATCGTTAACGAAATCATTTTATTTTCGTTAACGAGCATTTTCGTTATCGTTATCGTTAACGAGAATCACACTGCTTAGATTAAAATAATACCTGGGCATACACAATGTCAAAATAACAAATCTTTGTTATGTCATGCTCAAATCAGAGTTTCTGCATTTGTTTTAGAAGCTTGGCCATTTAGATGCTGTATTGCGGCAGTCGCAGTCGCTTGTGATTTAAAAGTTGTGTAGGGTCTACCGCGTAGCACGCAGCAATTCAATATCCAATCCAAGCGCAGTAAACAACAAAGACAATTAGTTTACAGTAAAACGTGTCAAGGGTTAATAATTTTTCGAATCCTGACGTCATTTTTTAATCGAATCGAATACTGCCGATTCGATTCCTTTTCGAGTAGATTCGAAGATGCGCAAGTTCCTAGTCTCTTCGGGGTTCGTACTGTCATACTGTGACCGCGCGTCGAGGCCAAATTTGGCAGCAATCGTGATGACTTAACAACGTTTCTGATCGCGGCTTCCGCCTTTTGGCTTATGGCCACGGCATCTCGATTGAAGGCCCCAGGCATAGGGCTAACAGGTTTATAATAAAATTGTTATGTTGGTAACTTTTTATAAACTAGCTGCCGCTATAAAACTGAGATTCTGTTCTACTTATCTGTTCAACTGTATAATCCTCTTCTGCAGCTGCTCTACTGCAGCTGCTCTACTGTTTCTGTTCTACTGTTCTACAGCCTCATATTGATTAGCCATCGTAAGTACAACGTTTCTGATATGTTTGGAAATATGATCCTGTACTAACTAGCCTAACGGAATATGTAAAGTTGTGTAATGTCAATCGCAACAATTCCTGACTCCTGCACAAAATCTGCGTGTTGGTGAATTAATCGGCATTTAGTCAAATCGATCAACCCTGGAGCAGACTAGTTTTGTGAGTTTTACTGTCAGGATCAAAATCGAGAACGCGGTGTATTGATTCCAAAGGGCAACTGGGTAAATTGCCGATCCGTAGTTGTTTCCACGTCCTCTTTGTCTGCGACCGCGAAGACGCTCGAAAAAGGAGGTCAGTTCATCGAGATGTTCTATATCGTCAGGTTGAGTATCAGCTAAGACTTCAAAAGCTCAACATTCAGTATAGCCTACGCCTACAGTAGTATACAATGAGTACACAATGCAGAGTACACAGACTTACAGAGTAGGCCTATACAATAATACAACGCCGCACCTTGTGAACTATCTCCTGTTAAAGTGTCGCCGTTCTAGTGTCGTCCGTTCAATTGACTGTCGTTCAAATGTCCGTATACCTACATTGTATGTGTGGCGCAACAGAACTGGTTTGCTTCTATTTTATTACATTTGTGCTGACTATGAAGCTCCATTTCTTTAGCTTTTCGTCATTATGTGCAATAAATTCATTGTCAAACAGAAGGTGGCACAAACAACCATTATTCGCCATCTTGCTGACTTCATTTGATATTTCACACCGGTGTCAATCTGCTATCTCATGCAGACGCGGCTTTTGTTTGGCGCTGTTAAATTTCGTAGATTTGTATTTTCATAGGCCTACATTTATTTCTTTTCCGTAGCTTCGGCTACTTACATCCTGACTTATAATATTTCTCCCCCTATACCTTTTCAACCTTAAGTTCATTGAGCTTAAGGCTGCTTTGCTTCTTCGCTGATAAGTGTATTGTCTAAGCCCATGCAGGCTTCTAAATGGAAGTTTAAAGAATAAAACAAGTTTGAAACGACAAAATCTTACCAGAAATCTCTCGATGAAACGAAGATATTGTGAAGAGGAAATAAACTTAAAACTTACGGGACCAAGTAGGCTAGGCCTATGACAATCTTTCGCACAGATAGGCCTATCGTAACATTAACGACAACGTATCCGTAAAGCGGCTGTCATTTTATTACTTCGCGCACTTAAATATTAGGCTACTCTGCGACTATTAAACCTAAGATTAGTACAACATGGAGCCTACACCAAAGACAAATCAGTTGCTGTCTAGTGCTTTAGTTTGGCTGACTAATTTGTGCACTTACCAACAGCAGCCTGAAAGAATCCGTTAATAGAGGAGCACCATCCGACAGCCGCTGTTGTTGCTTCGAAATGTTCCACGAGATACGGATAGAAAACTCCGAAACCAGTGGCGTCAAGCGCAGCTATTAAATTACTGAGAAAAACGCACACCACTACGCCCCAGTCAGCCAAACTTTCCTTTGCTGCGACGTTTTCTTCACTGGCGTTTTGTTGCTGCTGTGCTGATTCGTTCAACCGTGTAACGCATTCGCTGTGCTCTAGAGAACTGTTCTCCTTGTCCATCTTTGCATGTCCACTTTCAAGCTTCGAAACAACTGCAGGTGGTCCGTCTTGAAATCTCGAGGCAAGAGAATCCACGGACGCAGCATGATCTTTGACATTTCCTACTTCAGTTATCATGGCCCAGTTTTGTAGTGCTTTAAAAAAAACACGCTTACAAGCTGCCAACAAATGAACAAGCGTGTAGACCTTTCATAGTACTGTTGCCATAAAATGCACTGTCTTCATGTAGCTAATAATCATGTCGGACGGCAAGACGAATTACATGCAGGCCTAGCTTAAATGGAGAAAGCTTTATAATTATTCTTCGTATGACTAATGTGTTTTCAATATGTAACGCGGACCGATAGAATGGACCACTTAACGCTTTCTAGATCAGCCGGAAAACGTTCTTATTGATTTTTCCGTTTAATTGCTACATCTGAAGATAACAATCGCAGTATAGTGACCTATATTACTCCACGTGAAGCACTAAGGCTAAATATCTCGTATTACGCATCGGGTAGAGAATGTTTCAATATTTATAGGTGATTTTCCGCCAAATGATATTTTATATTTTCTTTAAAAAGTGCTGACATTTTGGGTCAAACGTTCTGAAATTTTTACCTTGATTTCCTGACGGTATAGGCTTATGGAATCTGTTAATAAGTCCATTCCGGACAAGTGGTCCATTCTCTCGGCCGACGTCACATATTGATCACATTGTCTAGCCTATACGTCCCAAATCAAGTACCTGCAACTTGTTATAACGTAATCCTGTAGATAAATTAAAGGCAGCTTTCTTGTAGAGCATGGTGTCTATATTGCACATGTGAGGCGAACTGATACGTAGCTGTCTTCAGAGGGCGCAGTCGTTGAATTTCTACACTGTTGGACTGTGGATGAGGTAAGTGAAGAAGGTACGTCAGAAGGATTGTACTTGTAATCTGACATTTATAAGGCACCACTTCAGAATAAACTCATCTGTAGCGCTTCCGACCGAAACCAGTCACTGCCAAATAATTCAGACTTCGGGCTGTTGCCAGTGGTCGTAGTCAATATAACTGTATTAAAGATCGGTCCATTCTTCAATCAGTCTACTTGAAAGTATGCTGCTTCTGGTAAATGTTTCGTCTTCCCCTCTGCTTTCAGTCATAGGAAAAGGTGAACTCTAATTCGTGATCGTCGCAACTCTCTTACGAATATCGTCTGTTGCTCTAAACTGAAAAATTACATCTTCTTGTGTGTTTGCGGTTCTTAATGTTTTCAGTTGCCCAACTTCAATGTGAAGTTCTTAACTTTGTATGGAGGCATTATCTATTTACAGCTGTATTCTACAATTATCGATGTAGACATACATATTATCACTTATATTCTAAAGCAGAATTATTCGCCAATTCATGACTCGTGTACAAGACCAAGCTCATTAATGCTGATCAATAAAAATGAAACTTTGTCACCTCATAATTATACCCATATCTGTATACAAAGCGAACATGATTTAAGCTGCAGTTTTCGAGTTGGATCTTTTGTAAGACTGGAAAACTATTGTATTTTTTGTCGTCATATTTAGATGATCAATTAGTCAATCAATCAATGATTTTATTGTAGCCAACCAATAATACAACAGCAGATAATATGAATTTAGTTGCTGTGGATACATATTGAAGGGCCCTGAAGAGATCGAAGATCCAGCTTATTATGGACACCGTAATACTAGGGAATGCAACCCGGGTTTATGGTACCCGGGTTACCCGGCTTTTTTCCAAACCCGAAACCCGGGTTTGAACGCGATTGAAACCCGGGTTCGACGGGTTTCAAAAAGCGTCACTTTCACCGTCGTTCACGCTGTGAAACTCACAAATGCAGAGTGATGGAAATAGGCCTATGACGATTAAAGCGGTTTTGTACTGCGCCGTTATGTCTTGCGCCGTTTTGTCGGCGCACTTTATTTCCTATCTTTATTGGTGACTTCGTGTGCGTGTGGCTTCACATTCACACACCAGTGACTAATGTCGAGTTTTTTACTTGTCCGCGTCCTAGCATCGAATTCGTAATTAATAGCGGTAAACTATGACTTAAGACACAAATCCAAACAAGATCAGCAAATGTAAAGAGTGGTGTTTGGGAACATTTCGTTCGCGATTCTGTGGGCCAGACGTCTCAATGCCAGTTATGTAAATCGTAGCTGAAAATTGCCGGCGGTAGCCTACAACAAGAAGCATGCATAGGCTATTCATCTCCGGTTCAAGCATAAGATAAACTTCCTGAAACACAAGGACGCCGGTGACCCTTGTCGTTCTGACGAAGCCAAAGATGGTAGGACTCCTACCATTATCTGTCTTGTACAAGCACAATCGCAGGCAGCGATGGCTCACACACCGCATCTACTTCAGTAAGTTCTGTTTCTGCCAAATTGGTTTACAGAGTAACGATGACTAATTATCTTCTGAAAGCAAATGGGCTGGCACTGACAGGCCTTGAAGCCGCGATGTAGTTTTGAAGGTGTCATTTGACAATTATTCTTTTTATAGGCCTATGCAATGTTTCTTTCAGACAGAACGCTCCGGAACGGAGTTCGGTGAACTTTTTCAAGCTGTTAAAAAATACTTTAATTCACTTAAATTTTTAATAAAAAATAATTTAGTTACTTTAATTGAATTTCAGCGTTTTCAATGTTTATTGATAATAACATGTTATAAAATAAGAGGCTTCGAAGCCCTTCGAAACCCTTGAAATGTCTTCCATAATTGTTCTGAATATTTTGTTCAGTTCCAAGAACCTTTTTTCCTAGAAAAAACACTCGGGGGGCCCGTGGCGCATTGGATAACATCTGGCACAGAGACCGAGAGGTACCGAGTTCGAGCCCCCGTTGGGCGGATATGCTTTGTAGGCTGCTATTAGCGCCGTTGTATTGCAAGCTGTCTGTTCTGTTAGTAGTTAAGATTTGAATTGCATAACATGTAAATGTACAGCGCAGTGCGTTTGTCAGGCGCTTATTAAAGAAAAGATATTATTATTATTATTATTATTATTATTATTATTATTATATGAAACAAATTCTGTCACGATTTTCCTAAAGTTTTGTTTTTAAGCAAATTCTTGACTGTTAGAGAACTCTGGACTTAGCTGCATACGACGACGTTGTTCTCATCGCAATAAATAGTGTAGTAATAATATTTATCATGTAAAATTTGTAAACCGATCCAAACCCGGGTTACCCGGGTTACCCGGGTTTTTACGCCCGTCAAACCCGAAACCCGGGTTTGGCAGCCAAGCAAATACCCGGAGGCCGGAACCTTGACTAACGAATCACGATCATTAATACGTTCAGCAGACAATGATGAGTATAATGCAAGTCGCCTAAACGTGCTCAAAAGAATAATTGGAGAAAATAAAGTAACAAAATAAACCTTTCAAAGCCTAAATCTTTGACAACATTGTGAGTAAAATCATCATTTTATTCTCACTAACAACGTGGATGCGGTAGATTTCTTTTAAATTTACAAATGGAAGCTGGATTGATGAAGAAGATTCTTGCCAAAGCAGAAATCGAACCGATGAAAAATAATAATGGTACAATGGGCGAATAGTTTAGAACGTTAAAACGATAGATTACCCTAATTTGATCTTAACACATGCTCTGATCTTGGGTTCCATCTTCAGTCTGTTATTCTGTCGCGTCCCAGAGTAATGCAGCAACCCAAGGCTGTAGTGGATCATAGAGCGGCCTTTGACAGTTAATTTTTACCAGGATAGGCTATATTTGAACATGGAGTTCTTTCAGACAAACGTTCACAATTTTTTAATTAAAAATAGCGCCAAGATTTAGTCTTCAGTTTTCGTTTATGCCCTGACAGGCCATAGTTCAATTACATATAGGCCTACGATCCGTTGAGGTGCAAATCAACCCAATATGTATAATGCTGCATCTTAGCAGGGTTAGTTGGCCGGATTTCTTAAATAAAGCTTTGGAATATTGAACGGACGCTTAGTGACGTTCTGTACATTGTCCAATGCGTTGTCAATCGTGACAACATATGAGCAAATGATACGCAATCCATTGAGTAGGAGATCGACTGAAGCCGACTTATAGGGCAAATCACAATAGCGATTCTCTCAGGACAATCCCTCTGATACGACGCAGCGCTCGTGGATAAGCTAAGGCCCTACGCTTAGCATTCATGTAGCGCTTAAGATTTGGAGTTTAAGATTACGATTTCAATTGGCTACAGTTTGTTGATCCATCTGAATTTGGTGATAATCAGAGGCTTGTAGAAATATGTGGTTCTGTTTGGATAAACCTCACTGTTACAGTGAATTATGCATGCAGTCCTGGAAAATTTGGCTCGATGTCGGAAACGGCATGAAACTTAAGATTTCGAATTATGTTCAACAGGACAATTAACATGCGAAACGCTGGAACACATGGGTTATTCGGAAAACTTATAGTATCGTGGGCTGAAGGAGTACACAGTATCTTTGGGCATGCTGTGGAGATCCCGGACGGTACCAGGTTTTCTAATGACGATACTAACCCTAACCCTGACCCTAACCGACCCTCACGATGCGTAACCTGACCCTAATCGACGCTTACTACGCCAGTAAACTTACACACTATAAGTTGACGGTCGTATGTTAATAAAAAAACTCACAGTTTTCTTGAACAACAGGGCCTAGTACGAATGACTGCACGTTGATATCTGCACAAATTAATTCACGCAAACACAAACAATAGAAACACACAGAATTCATTATAGCTTATGCTTGGCCTTCAGATGTCGGTTGATTTTTGAATGCTTTGTCCGATGGAATAATGTTAATGTCTTTGGAGACGGACTTCCGGTGACATCTGGTGACAAAAGTCAAGACAACCATGAGGCTGGCAGACACTAATGCCGTGCAACCGATGATGGCGAACGCTTTGTTGTAATCGTGAGTTTTATCGAATACCCAACCTACAAACAGAACACAATACATAGACCAAGAAACAAATCATTTTTGTAGCATTTCTTCGCACATGTTTAGCTCATGCCTTGATTCCCTAGGTGGCAGCAACAGTACACTGAGCTTGCGCCTTGCATGGCTGCAACTTTGTTGATTTACGTCTTCTGTAATTTTGTGTTCTTATAAGGTATTTAATCGTAATAACATGTACATCTACAGCGCAGTGCGTTTGTCAGGCGCTTCATTAAAGAATAAATATTATTATTTATATTATTATTATTATTATTTTTTTTTTACCCGAGGTAGAAATAATCCCTCAGGAACAAAAAATTAGGTTAGGAGTAAAAACGTTCTCCGAGAAATTATTATTATTATTATTATTATTATTATTATTATTATTATTATTATTATTATTATTATTATTATTATTATTATCTCATCGCCCTTATTATTATTATTATTATTATTATTATTATTATTATTATTATTATTATTATTATTATTATTATTATTATTACTATTATTATTATTATTTAGTAGTTCAATGTAATGTTTCAGGTATGGATTCCACATCTTGATGTGGTATTCTAAATGTCGCCTAACCAGTGATTTGAATTTTCTCAGTATTGTAATTGTAATTGTAACCGAACATAATTCGGAACATTTATATAGAGCCGCTCAGAAATGAACAGCACTCTCGACCTGCGCGAGTTCCTGCGCCAGCGAACAAGAATGTCTTCAGGAGTCTCCGGAACTAGGAAGGTGAGAGGGCTAGTAAAAAGACATAAACGCCCTAAGCTAACTCAAACTAGAATAGTAAACAGCACGACTAGTCGAAAACAGCCACACGCCATCCTCTTCCCAGTATTGTATACTTTCTTTACTGGCTGTAATTGTCCTTCTCATCATACCCAGGTCTGAGTTAGCCATCTCTGATGCTTCAGCACATCGCTTTAAAGGCTTTGGACTCTTTTACATAATCACTTCCAAATTTATTTATACCGCATTTACTTTCAACACCTTACCCTACTTAATAAGAAAACCCTGCTTCTCTTTCCCCAAACGATCACTGAGCACTTTTCATAAATAAAGAGCATCTGCCTGTCATTGACCATCTAAACATTCTTCTGCGATCTTCTCGCAGTATCTCCGCTTCTTCTCCATCACCCACTGCTCTACGGAGTTTTGTGTCATCTGCAGACTTAGAAAATTGCCATAAAATCTCGTCATCTGTGTCATTAATCAAAATTATGAACTGCAATTGCTGGCTTAAATGGACGAGAGACTATAATTATGAGATGAAAGAGAGACGAAAGTGTGAAGATTACTGCCATCGAAGAAGAGGTTCTAATAGATAAAGATATATGTTTAACTGGAGATTAAGCAAATACTCTCTAGGATTCAACTCAAGGAGTCACAAACTATTTCATGCTGTGAGAAACTGTAATCTCCTTGTTTGGCTGCCTGTTGAGTTTCAATGTCAGCGCTAAGGCAAGTTGCAAGGTTATTCGAATGCTGCTGCTATGCTTAAGCATTCGGAGGAAATGACACTAGTCTCCGCTTTTATATAAGCCGACTGCTAACAGAGGCTTGTAACGAATGAGTGTTTACTCTGATCAGCATTGCCTCATATTTTCATCCACATGCAAATCCGCATTCACATTTAAACATGCACATACGGAACAATTCCAGAATCTCTTCTCACAATCTGGCTAATTGAAACAATTTCATTATAAAAACTAACCGCATTTAATTTCACTGTGTCAAATTCTACTCACCAATGAGAGGCGGTGAAGCGAGTCTTGCAAAGCCTGCAATGAACTGCAGAATTGCTAAACTCTTCGGAAGAAGGGCGACGCCCATTAGGTCAACTGCGACGATGGTAAGCACAGTAGTTGCACAACCTTCAGAAAAAAAGAAAAATCTTCGTTGGGATGATGCAGCATCTGCTAGAATCAGGTCCAATGTTTCTGCATATTGATGTGGAGAACAGCACAGAGCTAGGCTAAGCATCTGCTTAATCATCAACAAGTTTCAAGCAATCTTTTATTCAGCGAACTTTCAGTAAGTGGAGAATCATAATTATGGAGAACAAGTTTAAAAGAGTCATATTTACATGCATTTTATTAAAGAGTCTTACTTTCATACATAAAATTCATGTAAAAGAGTCACGTTCGAATCTGAACGAATCTCACAGAATCTGAATTTTGACACAAACTTAAATTTAATTTAATCAGGAGCGTAGCCAGACTTAAATTCAAGAGGATGCAACTTCACAGACCATTGGCAAAAGTCTGGTTATTGGGGTCATTGGTCAATAGAAGTTCCAGTATATAAAGAAAGCAAGAGGAGGCAACTGCCTCCTCGTGACTCCATGTAGCTACGCCTATGGGCATAATTCATTCATTGATTTAATTCATTCAGAGGACTTACATGTATATAGCGCCCTCCAAGATTGAACCTTGAGGAACTCCACAGAGGCTCTCCCAGTCCAACTCCGGCGATATAAAGAAAATTCTTATAAAAGGTGTATGCAGAACCTCTAGCTAAAAGGACACGCAGATCTGAAGCAAGATTATTCCACGTGGTCTCCACTGAGAAGGCACGCAAGTTGCATCTTTGAAGTGCGCGCAAAGGGAACAGCGAGTTCGCCACGAGATGGAAAACGAAGATTTATGCTAGTATATAAATGAATTTCAAAGCGTCGTCTCTTGGTCTTACCCAGATGCATTCCAAACAGCGCAGTGGACGTCATTGTCCCGATGAATCCTGGATTGATGAAGATCGCGACGATCGACAGAAAAGCGAAGAACATTCCGGTGGCATAAACCAACGACGAGCTTACCTTCGGATGGTTGGCGATGAAGGAAACTGGCACCCTAGTTGCCGTGGACATAGTGCTGATCAATGACGATGCGGTCACTCCTTGGTCACGGGTGAGACCAACGTGGATTGCTCTGTTCACAGTGTGAGGTATGTAGCCGAAAGCGCAGAATATGTGGAGAAAGTAGGCAATGCAATAAATAGAATATCTAGCGTGCCGTAAAATGGAGAAGTTAAAGGTTTCTTTCAAATATCTCACAATCATCTGACCAGATAGTCTTCGTTGACTAATTCCGAACGTTTGGTTTGACTGTGAGGTTAATCTCTTTGGCGTGCGGAAGAACATGCAAAATGGAATGCGCTGGGCGTGAATGGCTCCAAGGATGAGGAAGGCGCCACGCCAGCCATATGATTGGATAAGGAAATTTGTAACGATGGCTCCAATTATGCCTCCAAAGCCATATCCAAGCCAACCTATTCCGCTGGCTAGGTTCCGGTTACGAGTAAATCTCTGATGGATGATAACATTTGTCGACAGCATTGCAAAACCGAAGCCTGATCCTAAAAGGAACAGAACAGTGGGGTAGAACTTCAAGGAACTCTTGGAAAGTTGTGAGTTGCAAGAGTGTCTCTATTAAAATTGATGCTGTCATTAAGAAATTAATTTGTACGAATGTTGTTATTTTTATTTCTCGTACTTAAAAAAAATTATTTTCCAGACCCAATGACTAAATGAACGAATCAATGAAAATGAAGAAGAGCAGTCCAGGAAATTATGGCCACGAGCACCCTTTTTCTTACCTCGTTTCTATTGGGCTTCTTCTCCCCACGAATCGATTTTTATTACTTAACCTGTTAGACAATAACCTCTTTAATTTTTGTTTCTTATTAATGGCGCTTACAAAATGTAAACTGTTAATGACAGTATAATGCACACGTGTAGGCCTACATTGTATTCACTGCTCATGGAATCGATTCGAATAAATTTGATGTTGGTGACCCTTGCCTTTAACCTTTGAATTTATCTTGCATTGATATCAGCTATATTATATTAAATAATTCCGATTTTCAAGTTAATCCATAGACCAACGAAGTTACCGCGTCGTATGGTTATGTTTACCTGCAATGACTCCGTAGGTGATGTAGATCGTTGTTAGATTCGGCGCCAGGCAGCTGAGAGACATTCCTAGAGAAAACAACAGACATCCAACGACACCGGGCAAACGACATCCGTAAGCCTGTATCGGATAACTGGCGAACAGAGCTACAGATAGACAACAACAATATATAAATCGACGGAATATATTAAGCATTAAGCTGAAATTAGCCTACATGGACTCCTGAGCCACTCTTTTTTTTATCTGCCTCTCAACATAATCATCTACCACAACTAAGCTCCTCTTAAGTCCCTGACCGTGTTGGTCATTCGTTTGCCTACAGTGTCATTTCTATACATGGGCTTTTCATAGGCGACATTTTCTCGATAATTCTTGTATTTTCGGACTGCCATGATGGTCAGTCTTTCATACTGCATCCGAGCTCCGAGATCAATTTTGGTAGCCACCGACTCGGCATGGTGATTGAAGTATAGAAATCTTTCGCACAGATATTGTCACACTAACGCCACCATATCCTTAAAGCGACTGCCGCATAACTTGGCGCACCCGCATATTGCTTTGCGATGATTACACTTAAGTTTAGTACAAATAATAATTGCCTACGCCAAAGATAAATAAGTTGCCGTCTAGTTCTTTAAGTCGTATGTTTGTATAGTAGTTTGGCTGACCAATACGTGTACTTACCGACAACAGCTTGGAAGAACCCACTAATAGAGGAGCACCATCCGACAGCCGCTGTCGTTGCCTCAAAATGTTCCACGAGAAAAGGATAGAAAACTCCGAACCCAAGCAGATCAAGTGAAGCTATACAGTTACTAAGAAAAACGCACACCACTACGCCCCAGTCAGCCAAGCTTTCCTTAGCTACGACGTTTTCTTTACTGGTTTTTTGTTGCTGCTGTGTTGATTCGTTCAACCGTGTTTCGCATTCGCTGTGCTCTGGAGAACTGCTCTCCTTGTCCATCGTTGCATGTCCGTTTTGAAGTTGCAGCCTAACCTCTGGCGGCGTTTCTTCAGATCTCGAAGCAAAAGAATCCTCAGACATGGCATGATCTTTGATATTTTCCCTTTCGGTATTCATGGCTCAAATTTATAAGGCGTGTCGTAACAAACCACGATTACAAGCTGCCAACAAATGAACAAGCGCCTAGACCTATAATAGTTCCCATAAAATAGATTCTCAACAGGAATAAATTATATTAAAAATGTTATCTGCACATTTACGACGTAGGTCTACAAATTCTCATTCGCTATAACATAGACGTCAACTTGCAACTGACCTCAATCGGCAATTCGTATGATGCCTCAGGGATTGCTGTTTACATGGACTCAATGGTTGTCTGAATTGTGTAAGGCCACAATAGCCTTTCGATTCATACACAGACCATCAACAGAATTTGTGTGGACGATGAACGGGGCGTGGAGTATCAAACACCTGTATATGTTGCATACGACTAAGTTGTTTTCAGAATTAATCAAGCTGACTATTTGCAACCTGAATGAACTGAAACGTTTGGCAATGTAAGTCCTGAAGAAACCTATACGTTATACATGTATCATGGCAGTACAGTTCGCACGCGCAGTCCTCACAGTCAACCTTGAACTTTACCTGGCCAGTTTTTTATGATTGGTACGGTCCGATTTCGGATCATGTCCGACGGCAAGACGAATAACACGTAGGACTAGCGTAAACAGAAACTTCAGTGTGTTTTGCATACGACTATAAGTGCTTTCAATATTCATCGCACTGGCTGGCCTACGTTTAAAATCAAGTATTTGCAGCCGGATATCCTACAACTTGTTATAACGTAATCCTGTTGACAAGTTGCAGGTAGCTTTCATATAAAGCATGGTCTATGGCCTATTATATTGCACATGTAAATTCGAACTGATAGGTATCTGTCGCCAAAATAAATTTATCGCAATTTATTGCACAAATATGCCAAGGGTCCATTTGTACCAACGGGTGTTCCCAGCTCAGTTCCCAGCTTTTCTGTGCAGTCTACAGTCCCAAAAATGCATGGATCCAATTGGACCCATGGGCTGGAAAGGGTTAATCGCATATATATCCTTGCCATCCATCTTGCACGATGCATGGAGCCTGGCACTAGAAAACGAACATCTAGTCCAGGAATACATCAGAGAAAGCTGACTGATAATTCCAAAAATTCATGATATTCATATCGTTGTTGCTTAACTTCCAAGTTTACTTGAGCAAATTTAAGAATATCATCTGGGGCTGGTGCGACCAATGCTTCCACTGAATTCAAGCTGGTTGAAAATTCTTGCTCCTTAAATCGTTTATGGAGAAGAACTGCAGAGCTAGTAGATGCACCATTTGTCGTCTCAATGTAAAATCACGTAGATGGTGTAATTCAGCTATTTTCTGCTTAGGCTACATGTCGCGAAACCGAATTTCTAATAAATTGTGAGAAACATTTTAAATTTGAATTTTTCGAATTTGTTGTCTGCAGCTTGTTCACGAAATGAACAGGAAGTTAGAATCTGCTTTCCTCCTTCTATAGATAGAAATTGGCAAATTAATAAAGCAATATGTCCTTTTAACAATGAGAGCTATGCAGCATGTTTATAAACAATGGGCCTACAATACCAAAAAAACTTTGACATCAGAGGGCCACCCCTAAATATAATCTGATTTCGACGAAATTAAAAAAATCTCCATGAAACTAGCAACTTGAAGCGGTGAGTGATTGAACATGTAAACTTTCATTTTTCAGAGAAACCCTAACCTATATGGGTAGATTCTTTATCAGATAAAGCAATATGAAAATGAAAGCTGACGCCATTACTGAATTAGCTTATCGGACTTGCAGCATTGGCCGCATGCCGGTATTACGAAATAGAGTAACCGTCCTAAGACTATCCGGTGGGATGAATGAATTTATCCCCCCGGATGGAATAAACCGGTTTAGAGTATTCGGGAGGATAAACCATTCTATCCCCCCATCGTCATACGCGTCACGAAAGCCTCGACGAAAATCCAGTCAAAATCACCAAAAACGAAGTAAATTAATTTCAGGTCGACGTACAAACTAAAGATACCGTACGCAACTTAAAATATTCTATGTGTACAATAAATCCAAACAGTACGAGTGAATACACTTAGAAACCGCCAAAAATGCAAACTAAACCGAATACTCTATTTCGCTAAGGGGGATACTCATGTATGGGAGATACTCTATTTCGTGACACCGGCGTCTTTAGAATAATAGGTTGATCATTAATGTTAGGCTCAATGCCCTACTAGAGCCAGGGTCCACCAACCTTGACATTGTTCGCCTTCTCATTTGTTTATCAAAGACCGATGACCGCACGTGCGCCTTATAGGCCGTCTACCGACAATAATATTATCCTCAGAGCGTGAGGATGCCGGTGTGGCAGGTAAGGTGGACTCTAGACTAAAACGTACTCTAGAGTACATCATACCTAGGCACAACGTACTCTAGAGTCCACCGCGCCTACGCGGACTCTAGAGTACGAAATGCCTAGCCGATATCTAGGCATAACGTACTCTATGCAGGTAAGGTGTACTCTAGGTTCAACGTACTGTCGAGAACATTAAGTACCCCAGATTCCACGCTGTATACCGCGGGCATTGCGTACTCTAGTTAAGCCACAGAAGTTACGTAGGCCTGCTTAAAAATTAAAGACTTAAAAATGTAGCGTAATTAACAGTAACTACATTTTTAATATTAAATATAAAAAACAACAATTAAATACTTTATGAAAATTTTATAGTTTAATTTATCGGAGGTGAAGCAAATTATTCATCAAATCCATCAAATCCTACTGTAGAATACATCATACCTAGGCATAACGTACTCTAGAGTACACATATCCTAGGCAAAACGTACTCTAGAGTCTAGAGTACATTATACTTAGGTACTAGCGTACTCTCTGTACATAGGTGATTTGTACCCTAGATCATTAAGTCCCTGAGGGATCGTGTGTACCTCAGGGCAAACAAAAATTATAATAATAATAATAATAATAATAATAATAATAATAATAATAATAATAATAATAATAATAATAATAATAATAATAATAATAATAATAATAATAATAATAATAATAATAATAATAATAATAATAATAATAATAATTATAATTGGATGAAACATAGCTATTCCAGACGTTATTAACTCTCTCCGGATAATTTTTTTGCCTCCTGATGGATCATACTTAGCCTACCTTTGGTAAATAATAGTAGGCCTAATATTAATAATAATAATGACTAATCAATCTGAAAACCGTTAACTTACAAACGAATGCTTGGAAGAAGCCGTGAATTGAAACGCACCATCCGACAGCCGCTGTCGTTGCCTCGAAATGTTCCACGCGATAAGGATAGAAGACTGCGAATCCAGTGAAGTTCATCCCAGTTATAGTATTAGCACGAAATACACACGCCTGTATGCCCCAGTCAGCCAGGCTTTCCATTGCTATTGCTTCCTGTGTTTATGGCGAGGCACTCGACGTCGACTCGCACTCTCTATGCTGCTGTGAATTATTACTATCTCGGTTTCTTGTTGTAACGCCGGATGCTATCGCTCCACAAAGACCGTGTCTGGTTCATTTTCTGGGCTCGTTGCAAATTGATTATAATCGGTTTCCTTTACCAATGTCTTTCGGTTAATTCTTTGCGAGATATCCCACTGTCGGTCATCCATGAAATGATCACATTACCCTTAAAGACCTCTTGCTTGAGACGGTAGGTTTGTTACCTTATAGGTAGGCTATGCTTGAATTTTAATGCGATTGTGGCAATCACAATAAGTATTTCACTTGCCTGAAGAAAACAAATAAGATACAATCAACTGTTCATTGATGGTATTTTTTTAAGTTTAGGGTCTACCAACAATTTTAGAAATTTTTCGCGTGCGTCCTATATTCTAATACTGTAATTATGAAGAAACCTTTGTTCGGCAGTAGTCGCGTGTCTTAAACTTTTGTATACTGCATGAGGATTGGTCATAGAACGATCGGTCATAGGACCATCGCTCATATGAACGATTATAATAGTATAGTAAATAATAGTAGGCCTAATAATAGTGAATTTCTTCAGGCAGGTGAAATACTTATTGTGACTGCCACAATAGTATCGGTCAAAGGGCCTATCGGTCACATGGCCTATCGGTCATAGGCGATAGGACTATCGAAGTCTATCGAAGGATAAAACAGAGAAGCTTTTAAAAACACGAACGACCATTTACTGGATCATTTACTGTGAAATACGTAAAACGAAATACGAACAGTATGTAAAAGACTAGAACGTCAACAAAGAGTTCGAGCTTCAAAATGAATACTGCAAGATTGTTCACTACTTGAATAAAATTTAAGACAGATACGTGAGAATGTCGGATTTTTCGTATGTTGCCACTTTGATGTGCATTTATCTACTGAACGTTGAGTTCTTTGAAATGAGCTGAAGCCTGCAACTAATTATCCTAATAAGTTTCTTGATTGGCACTCAGCAAGCAAGGCCAAATCAGTTCAAAATGTCTAAAAACGATGGATGTCTTAATAAGTCGGCTTATTTTGCGTTCGGTGTGTTTGTCTTAAAACTAAGAATGTCCCTAACTCACGACTACAACAAATTATGTTGGTTTATTAGCGGCATATGAGCGATAGGCCTAGTCCATATGACCAATAGGCCCTATGAGCGATAGTCCATAATAATATTATGACCGATCGTCCTATGATCGATCGTCCTCTATAGAACCTAAACTGTGATGTCTCGTTGTTTACTTCGCATTTACGAACAACACATGGATGCTGAACAAAATACTTGTCTCTCTGTTTTAGACAAGTACGTGTAGCTAGGTTAACGATTTCCCCTAACTACAGTCATAATAATATGCGTAAGGGAAGCCGGGGCTCATTGTGACACGGGGGAACAATGGGACTTCGATCATTGCTTCAACCGTACTCACTCTCGGTGAATATAATCCATGGCTTCCTTCCAGTTTAATATCCTCATGTGAAGAAAGTTTTAGTTGTTTAGGCCTACCATTTGACGAGAAATGTAAGAAAAAACCATAATTTCTGGTTAGTTCGAGCAAATTTCATGCTTTGCATTTCGAAGTGTGTTGTATGTACAATATTCTAGTGACATTGAAGATGTAAATTTCTTTCAATCTGGCAGTAAATAACCTGTAATCAAATCTCGCTAACCTTTTCTATTACGCTGTTGTCACCGCCATTTATGGATTCAAACAATCCAGTACCTATCGGGGTTGATTTGGATAGCATGCAAGGGGTACATCGGGACAATGTCCCAATGTACCCCAGCTTAGTGAACCAAAGTACCACTGAAGTAAACCTTGACAATAGGCCTAGTAAGAAATAAATAATACGGTAGTTTGATTATTCTTTATTGCATTTTATAGCTTTAAAGTTTGATTAGTTTATGTCACGTTTTATAGCTTTACACTTTAATCATGGTAAGAAATAGAGTAAGAAAGACATGGCTCGACTGACACATCGACAATGAAGGCAAGACAGAAATGGTAAAGGATGGCTGTAGCGTCCGTCATGTGGCTGAATTGTTAGACATACTAAAATGACCTTCATCGCTATACTGTCATTACGCGACGCTGGTAAGGAATTGGAGAGCATGACCCTAAAGCCCAGATATATCAACCGCTACTCAATAAAAAAACGAGCTAGCAAACTTTGTAATTACGGCATTTAAACATCACTATGGACTTAGGTCTAGCACAAAGTCCACAAGAACATTAGCATACAATTGGTTTAAATCACTGTTTTAAAATCGGAACATGCAAGCCCCTATTATAGGCCTTTTGTTAATTTAAGGGCCTTCAGTTTGAAGTTTTAAATAAGGCATTGTCTCTAGTCTAGGTTCCAAGATAGAGACTAAGTATAGTTCAGTAGATATAGGTTTATTTTTAGTTTGTATGAGTAGGCTTGGGATTAATCCGATTAAAAAACTTGTCAAGTATAGCCTAGTTCTTTTAGGCCTAAGCTATAGACCAGCTGAAAGACATAATGTTTTGTATTTTGTGAGACTTTAAGTGTTGAAATATAACCTAGTTCCTATAGGCTATTACTAAAGTCAACTTTTAAAAGTCATTTTTGTGTTTTCTAGATAACCAGTATTTGTAATGTATTTAAGTCACTGTTTTAAAACCGGGAACATGAAGGCCCCTATTGGCTTTTTGTTATTTCAAGGAACCTTGTTTGCTAGTGTTCTTGTGGACTTTGTGCTAGACCTAAGTCCATGGTGATGTTTTGATGCCATAATAACATTTGTACTTATAATTCGATAATTCTCTTTAGCCTACTTAAATCACTATTATATTATTTTTATAAGGCAAAGCATATGCTATTAACAGATAGATGTAAATCTATGTCCTATTATAGCCCAGACAGTGGCCCAACGTGCCCCAACAATGGGATACATTGGGGCATGTTGAGACTTCTCTGCAGTTGGAAACTGTGAGAGGAAGGAATCGGAGAGCATGACCCTAATCATCACACACTGTCCATTGTTTTACGGGTACAAAAAGGTGTGTAACATGCTAAACTAAAACGTGTATTTAACAATTTTCCTGGACTTAATTTTCGATAATAACTTTGAAAAATGTGATTTTGTCCCAATGAGTTCCTCTCTTCCCTAGAGTTCTATTTAAGTCCACATTAGATATTATCAGATGTAGGTTGTAGGATAGTATCCAAAAATAATATCCACCACAAATAGAGGATACGTTACAGCTATAGTAACAGTCATAGGCAAATGCAACGTGTTTTTTTTTAGATTCCAACTGTAGGCCTGAGCATTACCCAAGCGTAAACAAAACTGCGCTAAGAACAGCGTAGGTCGTGTTCGTATACTTGAAATTATATCGTGGCCCTCGGCATCCGATCGAGTGACTAACACGAGGACAGTTGAAAATAGGTCGAGATTCATAATTATAATCTCAACACAGTCTTGTCAAGATGCGACGGCGCAATCGACTTTTTAGGATTGGACAAAACGAGGCGGCATCGCGATATATATACTGTCATTACGCGACGCTGGTAAGGAATTGGAGAGCATGACCCTAAAGCCCAGATATATCAACCGCTACTCAATAAAAAAACGAGCTAGCAAACTTTGTAATTACGGCATTTAAACATCACTATGGACTTTGGTCTAGCACAAAGTCCACAAGAACACTAGCATACGATTGGTTTAAGTCACTGTTTTAAAATCGGGAACATGCAGGCCCCTATAGGCCTTTTGTTAATTTAAGGGCCTTCAGCTTGGAGTTTTAAATAAGGCAGTTGTCTCTAGTCTAGGTTCCAAGATAGAGCCTAAGTATGGATCAGTAGACTTAGGTTTATTTTTAGTTTGGTATGAGTAGGCTTAGGATTAATCCGATTAAAAAAGTTGTATAGCCTAGTTCTTGTATAGCCTAGTTCTTTTAGGCCTAAGCTATAGACCAGCTCAAAGACATAATTTTTGGTATTTTGTGAGACTTTAAGTGTTGAAATATAACGTAGTTCCTAGGCCTATAGGCTATTACTAAAGTCAACTTTTAAAAGTCATTTTTGTGTTTTATAGATAACCAGTATTTGTAATGTACTTAAGTCACTGTTTTAAAACCGGGAATATGCAGGCCCCTATTAGCCTTTTGTTATTTCAAGGAACCTTGTTTGCTAGTGTTCTTGTGGACTTTGTGCTAGACCTAAGTCCATGGTGATGTTTTGATACCGTAATAACATTTGTACTTATCTATAATTATTATAAGTTTAAGTCTGTTTACGTTGTCCTTCCGTTTGTTTGTTTGTTTGTATGTTTGTTTGTCCGTTGTCTAAAGGCTCCGAAACGGAACGCTTTAGCGATTTACAAAATTTTACAAAACATTATTACGCCACGTCTAGGTCATCGCGACTATTTTCAGTTCGCAATTTTATTTAAACGCCGATATATGGACATTTTAAATTTCCAACTGTTTCGACGAGGCTATCTTATAATACCGGCCATAGCATGGCCATTTGTCCACGTCACGCGGGCTATGTATGCAATCTTAAATTACGTCACGCGGGCTATTTTATGCAATCTTACGTCACGCGGGCTAACGGCAGAACTTCGTCTATTATTTAGCAAATAATACGCCTATTATAATTTAGAGATAACCCGTGTAGTACCGGGAACAAATAATACGCCTATTTAACTTAAGGTAGAGATAACCCGTGTAGTACGGGGAACAAATAATATTGCCTATATAAGGTAGAGATAACCCGTGCAGTACACGGGCAAAGCAACTATGTTCACCTCTAAATATCGTTTCCATTCAGATATATGGACATTTTTTATATATTTGAAGCCCATCAGCAAATATAGTAATTAAGTAGCCTTTATTTGCAGCCGTTAAAAATTACGCCTTGGCAAAACCCGGGCGAACGCCGGGTAAAAAATGCTAGTAATTTAATAATTCTCTTTAGCCTACTTAAATCACCAATAAATTATTTTATAAGACAAAGCATATTATGCTATTAACAGATAGATGCAAATCAATGTCCTAATATAGCTCAGACAGTGTCCCAATGTGCCCCAACAATGAGTTACATTGGGACATGTTGGGACTTCTCTGCAGTTGAAAACTGTGAGATTATTATCATCACACACTGTCCACTGTTTTACAAAAAGACGTGTAACATGATAAACTAAAACGTGTGTTTAACAATTTTCCTGGACTTCATTTTTGACAATAACTTTGAAAAATGTGATTTTGTCCCAATGAGTTCCTCTCTTCCCTAGAGTTCTATTTAAGTCCATATTAGATATTATGAGATGTAGGTTGTAGGATAGTATCTAATAATAATATCCACCACAAATAGAGGATACGTTACAGGCTGTACGAGCTGTAAGCTGTAACTTACAGCTTACAGCTCGTTACATAGGCAAATGCAACATGTTTTTCCAGATTCCAACCGTAGGCCTATGCATTACGGTACTCAATCGTAAACAAAACTGGGCTTAGAACAGCATAGGTCGTGTTCGTATCCTTGAAATTAGTAAAGGTAATGAGCTGTTGCACTTCAAACCCTAAGAATATTAAAGTCACCTATACAAACTATTTAACACGAAATCATTGCCAAAAACTGTGGTTGGCTTTAATTAAATTATTACATCGGAAGAAATGACATATGTACTCCACTGTGTGCTTGGTAAGCATCCAAGTAAATCTTTTAACTTCTGTTATAGCTCTTAAATTGGTTAGTACCTCTGCAGTGGACAATTCCTTCTTACTACTTCCAGCCAACAACTCATGCAGAAATTCGAAATCTGATCTTTTAGAAACATGTATCCTTGACACCATTCCCACAACTCTTCTGTAACAGTGCTCTGATGTTCTGAGTCCAAACATCACATCAATTTCTCAATTGCATTTGCTCATCTATGCCACAGTTTAGCCGCTGCTCAAAAATCTTTAAATCCTGATGACCTGTCAATTTACATACCCATCTAAACTTTGGATTTTATATATAAAATTCTTCAATGGGCAGTTATGAATCGTAAGCATACCCATATATTATGTTCCATCTCACAATTCTTCCCATTTAAGTCTATATATACCATAAGTTTTTGTTCAACAGAATCAGCACTTCTTGTAGTTCATAATTATATAACTTGCTCCACAGATTAGAGTAAGGTGATAGCACTTTTCTTCTTCGCTTATCTGCTGGTTTGATAATCAATTCACTGGGATATCATTTCTATGCTGATGATACCCAAATTCTACTGACTAACCCAGTGATATGAGTACTTGTGTTTTAATTTTAGATTACTGTTCATTCTTACTCTGGTTTTATGCTTTTCAATTAAATGGCTAGTTCTATATTTATTAACAAATTAACACGTGAACTGACTAGGTTATAACCAATGGCTTAACTATGTGATGGTTAAAAAGAAACTGACTGATTTGCGGATGGAACATTGGCACATATACACCGTGATTCAATGAAAAGTAAGCCAAACTTTGTATTTCATATAAGTACTTCTAACATGAAAACAGTATGTCTGTCTGCCTGTCTCAGTCTGTCTTGGTGCGTGTCTATCTGTCTGTCCCCTTATCTCTTCTATGTCGTATGTCTGTCTTTGTCTGTCTGTCTGTCTGTCTGCCACTACCTATATACCAATGACGCGGCAACGTTTTCTTCAGTGTGCAATGACCTTCGTCTGCCACTACCAATGACGCAGTCGACTGACCGTTACGCTAATTTTTCGAAGCAATTTATCTAATCCGCTTCTGGTCCAGTGTTTTTCTGGAAACTCTTGTAGAAATTGACGGCTGCTCCGCTGCTGTAATTCTTGGATTCCCTCAAACCTTTTATCATGTGTAAATCTTCTTTACAAAAGGCATTTTTTCGGAAATTGCTAGTTTCTTGTTTATGTTTTCAATCGTATTATCGTCTGCTTTTTTGAGTAGGAAATATAAACTGGAAGTCATTAAAATGAAAAAGTAAGTATGCGCATATTTTTATTTTGAAAATATTATTAATAAAATATGGGCCTAGTTCAAGTTTTAATATTTGTTATAAAGTTTGGCTTACTTTTTATTGACTCACCGTTTAAATTATCGCAAGACAATCTAAGTGTTACGTGTACTTGCATTCTGGTCTTTTATTCGTCATCTCCAAACTTCTAAAGCGCCACTCAAAAACCAAGTACAGAGCACCAGCTTATTCACAAGCGCTACTGTTTCAATGTACTTGTCTTTTTAGTTTATGCATTCTTCCTTTTTTTCTCTCCTTATTCCATAATCTATAACTTCACCATCTTGTCTTACAATGTACACTTGGGTTATCCAGGGTCAGCCGGGCTTGTCCCTTTCTGGATAACCTATTCTGAGGAAGCATCCACTCACCACCTTTGTTTATTGTTCTTATTAATTATTGATCATGTGTTCTTGTTCATGTGTTTATTCTCCTCCTGTTAACTGTTCCTTGTTTACTGCGGTTGATCTCTCAAAATAAACAAGATTTGATCTGATTTGAAAACTACATTTCATTTGACAGTTTGACTTGTCACTCGTCTGTCCAGCTGTTTTCATTGCCTCTGCGGATGTGAAATTACATCGTGGCCGTCGGCATCCAATCGGCCCTTCAAGATTTCTACTCAGAGGCGCTCCCGACTACACGAGAACAGTTTAATATAGGTCGAGATGCATAATAATCTCAACACAGTCTTGTCAAGATGCACCACGATTCGGTTGGCCTTTGTTACAGGCATTTTAACTCAGCGGAGATTCTGTGGGTTCAAGAGGAAAGAGTACAGAATTGTCCGACACTCACACCCACCTTCTAACCAAAAGAATCGAGAGTTGTTGCACCGACATTCCAGCACACTTGTTCTGTGAACAATAGCCTACATGACATGGACGGGGCATATAAGCCGCTAGAAAGGACATGTAATCTCAAAGAGTATCTGAAAACAGTTTTCGTCCATTAGATTGCATGGCTGGGTCTAATTGACTTAAGCATTTCTGAAATACAAATGAAGAGAGAATTGCAGCTACAAATTTAATCGCAGCCGAAATAAGGATCCTGTTATGACCTGTGTCAATCACGGTATAAAGTATTTTTTCTCTATGACGTAGAAAAGCAATCCTATGACTTCCACATAAGTTATTTAGGACAGTGTCGAAAGCTATTGCGCTTACCGGTATCCTGTTGTTTGTTCCAGAGCACTAAGAGTGTCTAAGATTTAGGCTTTTTCGTTCATATTGACCCTACCTTAGCGTTGCAAGAACTAGGTATGGGTCTGAGCTCATGTGTAGTCTGATTCTAAGCCTGTTTCTAACCAGTATAAGCGCGACAACTGAATAAGCCCGCGTCTTGCATAAATATTTGGTTCAGAAGTACAACATAATATGTTATATTATAACATCTTATATAAGCTAGCCATTAATCTTGCTGCTCCACGAACTATCTGCTGAACCCAAACAGTGTCGGGCCCATAAATGGCAACGGTAACTAAGTTGTTTACGCCACCATACTTCTGAGCAGCAGCACAACGTCGTACAAAGTTGTTTCCACGAGTTTTATCTAAACTTTACAACTGAAGTAACCACTGGACCAAATGTTCGTGTTTATTATAAACATAAGTCATATAGGCCTAGGTTCTTTATGAATTAAAGCAATATGAAACTGAAAACTTCTGCGATTAGCCTACTGAGTTAGCCTATCGGACTTAGAGCAATGGTCGCATGCCGGCGTCTTTAGAATAATAAGTTGATCATTAATGCCAGGCTCAATGCCCTGCTAGCAGGCCTGGATTAACCACGGGTCCAGTGGGTCCACGGACCCAGGCCTACTAAAAATTTCACAAATAAGGGACCTACCATTAGAATGGTACCTTAAGTTTTTTTATAGATTCTAATACTGTCCTGAACTATTATTTTAATTTTCAAATGTAAAGCCATTGACATGACTGTAATACCTGAAATATGTTTAAACACGCTAGTTTTGCGGCACACAAACAACGATAGTCACTTGCAACTCGACAGCCAAGACATTATGAGCGCCTCTTATTGGTGTGCACTGCGAGAGGCGCTATATAAATTGATAGATACAATACAATACAATTATGAGATCCGTGACCGTTAGCTCCTTTAGGCCTTTACGGTTCCCACGACAGTTTGCTCTGCTGAGGGTGTTGAATGTTGATAGCCTCTTCCGTCCATCACCGTCGGGCGTCGATGTCAGGTACAAAACACTATTCATCAGCCGCATGGTCAACCTTACCCTCGCCCAGCTGAAGGTTTTCCTGCATAAGGTTTTATTCGAAAGATGACTGTTAATATGGTCCTATTTGGCCGCTCTGGGATTGGGAGCGCCTCTGAGTAGTTCCCTTGAAGAGGAGCTATGCAAATTCAAGTGAATGTGGAACTTTGTGACGAATGGATTCAATGGCGACCATTTTTGAGTCGATTGCTGTCGGTGCCAATGACCAAACCATCGCATCTCCAAATGTTGCAAATGATGAAGGAATACAATTTGCAATCATGGTTTCCGAATGTTTAAATTGCTCCGCGTAGGCCTATTATATCTTACACTTCATGTGTATAACTGAAGCGGTGAAAGATCGTTTAGTCACCTAAAGGGCATAAAAAATGCTTTTGAATCTACGACGGTATAATGACTGACAAATATAACACTTATGAACATTGAGTATGAAATTGTACAATGGCTAGGGATATAATTATATTCAGGATATTGTTGACAATTTTTCTAGTCTGAAAGCACGTCTCAAACAGTTCTAAATTTATAATATATATTCCATAATTTAAATTTCGTCAACAGCTTTGGTTGAAAATGTATTTCGGGCCTACTATATAATTTTCGAGCCAGGCCTATAAATTGTCAATCCGGCCCTGCCTGCTAGAACCAGGGTTCACCAAGTTACCAACTGTGGACATTGTGCGCCTTCTGATTTGTTTATAAACGACCGATGACTGCACGGGGGAGCAAATCTAAAGGGCGAAATCAAATGGGCGCCATTATAAATACGCTCTTCATTTAGGCCTACATTCACCCTTTTAAAATGCACCCTTTTGCTGTTCGCCCTTTTAAACATGCACTTTTTTGATCGTCGCCCTTTTAGGCCAAAACATGCACCCGTTTGATTACGCCCTTTCGATTTCGCCCTTTTGATTTGCATTTTAGAAAGTTAGAAATGGAGAACTAAGGAAGCGGAAGGCTGAGTTACTGTATGGCATCCCCAGAAAAACACTTATGACTGGATAGCCTGCAATAAGTCTAAAACATAGTTTCACGAGGTACATGTATGTGCCTAAACAAAAGGCCCTGCGCTTAGCTGTATTGTAGCGCTTTAGAAATTTGGAGTTTGCGATTACGATTGTCGATCCATCTGAATTTGGTGATAACCAGAGACACGTAGAAATATGTGCTGCTGTTTGGAGAAGAATAACTGTGGGAGATTGTGCATGTCGTCCTGAAAAACCTGGCTTGATGTCGGAAACTGCATGAAACTCAAAATTTCTGATTATGCTCAACCGGTCAATTACATGCGAAACACTGTAACACATGGGTTATTCTTATCCTTGGATATGTTTTCAGTCAAAGAATCCAAGATCACAGTCGTGCATTACTGCAGCATACTTGAACAACAGGATCTACTACGAATGACAGCACTGAGATATCTGCACGAATTAATTCATGCAAACACAAGGGATAGAAACACACGGACATCATTAATTTATGCTCGGCCTTCAGATGTCGGTTGACGTTGGAATGCTTTGTCCGATGGAATAATGTTGATGTCTTTAGCGATGGATTTCCGGTGACATCTGGTGACAAAAGTCAAGGTGACCATGAGGCTGGCAGACACTAATGCCATGCAACCGATGATGGCGAACGCTTTGTTGTAATCGCGAGTAACATCGAATACCCAACCTACACAACATTGATCACGACAAAAAAAATCATGTTTGTAGCATTTCTTTGCATATTATCTCGTTGTTCAATGTAATGTTTCAGGTTTCCACAGCTTGAAACGGTATTCTAAATGTAGCCTAACCAGTGATTAGAACATTCTCAGTATTGAATAGTATACTTGTCTCTACTGACTGTCTTGTCGTCCTTCTCGCCACATCCAAGGTTGAGTTAGCCCTCTTTGATGCTTCAGCATATATCCTTGAAGGTTAAGCACTCTTTTACATAATCACTTCCAAATCCCTTTCTTCCGCACTTACTTTCAACACCGTGCTCCATTTGATAGGAAACCCTTTCCTTCTATACCCCAAATGATCACTGGGCACTTTTTTAATTAAAGAGTATCTACCAGTCCTTCGACCATCTAAACATTCTGCTTAGATCTTCTCGCAGTATCTCCGCTTCTTCTCCAATACCCACTGCGCAACAGGTTGTTTTGTCATCTGCAGACTTAGAAAATTGCCATAAAATCTCGTCATCTGTGTCATTAATGAAAATTATGAACTGCAATGGTTGTCTTAAGCGGATCGAGAGACTATCTTGGATGAAAGGAGAGACTGAAACAAGAAGAGTATTGCCATAGAAGAAGGGGTTCTAATAGAAAGATATGTGATTCGATGAAGATGAAGCAAGTAGGCCCTTACATTCAATCTAAACAGCCACAAACTATTTCTTGCTTTGCGATTTTACACTTTCCTTATTTGGCTGCCCGTTGGGTTTCATTGTCAACGCTAAATCAGCTCGTTAGATTATTCGAATGCTACACCTATGCTTAAACATTCGGAGAAAATTTCACTAGTCCCAGACAGGTCCACGATTCTATATAAGCCGACTGCCAACCTTGTAATGAATGAACCTTTACATACTCCTTTTTCAAGCAAAATAATACGAAAACACATTCAGATTTTAAACATACAAAAAATACGGAACAGCTAGAATCTAGAAATCTAGATTCGAGAATCAATTCTAGAATCACTTATCATAATCTGGCCAATTAATAAAATGTCATCATTAACACTGATTTCATTTAATTTCACTGAGTCAAATTCTACTCACCAATGAGAGGCGGTGAAACGAGTTTTGCAAAGCCTGCAATGAACTGCAGAATTGCTAAACTTTTCGGAAGAAGGGCCACACCCATTAGGTCAACTGCGACGATGGTCGTAACAGTAGTTACACAACCTTCAGAAAGAAAGAAATATCTTCATTGGCATGATGCAGCATCTGCCAGACTCAAGTCCAATGTTTCTGAATATTGTTGTGGAGAACAGCACAGAGCTAAGCTAAGCATAAATTTTAAGCAATCTGGCGTTCGGCATACTTTCAGTAAGTTCATAATTATATTTATTAAAAAAATTTAAGGAATATGTTTATGCTTACATAAATTTCAAAGAGTTTTACGATCATACTTAAATTAATTAAAAAGAGTCATGCACGTATCTACATGAATCTCACAGTGTCTCAATTTTGACAGGCGAGTATTATGCTCGTATATCAATGAATTTCAAAGCGTCTCATGTTCTTACCATTATGAATTCCGAACAGTATAGCGGACGTCATTGTCCCGATGATTCCTGGATTGATGTAGACTGCAACAATCGACAGAAAGGCAAAGACTGTTCCGGTGCCAAAAACCAAAGAAGAATTTACCTTCGGATGGTTAGCGATGAAGGAAACGGGCATCCTAATTACCGTTGACATGCTGCTAATTAATGAAGTAGCAGTCACTCCTTGGTCACGGGTAAGACCTACGCGGATTGCTCTGTTCACAGTGTGGGGAATGTAGCCGCTATGGCAGAATATATGAAGGAAGTAGGCAGTGCAATAAATAGAAAATCTTGAGTGCCGTAAAATGGAGAAGTTAAAGGTTTCTTTCAGATAGCTCAGAATCACCAGACCCGATTTTCTTCGTTGACTGCTTCCGGTCGCAATCTTGGACTGTGAGGTCAATCTCTTCGGTGTGCGAAAAAACAAGCAGAATGGAATGCGTTGGGCGTGAATGGCTCCAAGGATGAGAAAGGCACCTCGCCACCCGTACGACTGGATAAGGTGATTTGCGAGGATGGGTCCCATTATGCCCCCGATGCCGAATCCAAGCCAACCGATTCCGCTGGCTAGGTTCCGGTTACGACTAAATCTCTGATGGATAATAACATTTGTCGACAGCACAGCAAAACCGTTACCTGATCCTAAAAGGAACAATAAATTTAATGGATCAATCAATGAATGAAAAAAAGAATTACCGTCCTGGAAGATAACCTATAATAAGAGAAAGCAGTGGGTGTGAATTGCTATCGATTTCAGTTAGCCTTCTAGCTATGTGAAAGTCGCTTGGCATACGAGAACGAGGATGAATGGCCACTCCTTTTCCTCGGCGACTTTAAAATAGCCGACACGGCATTTATGGACCTAGTGTAAGGGCCATGCTAGCCCGAAAGTTGAATCTCTCAAATAAGCCATCTTCAGGAGCCTACCTTCACCTTTACGGTGCTTCTCTTTAAATCGATTTGTCTTGGCCACTAAGGATTTAACTCTCAGGCTACCTCAGGTTTTTTTAACCTCAGGTTTTTTTGTGACACGGGTTACGAAGGGGGGGGGGTGGTTACCACCCCCTGGATTTCGCGTTTGGTTTCACATATCAGATCTTGTAATACAGCAATGGATTCAGCATTCATTTCTGAACAGAATGGTATATTTAGTGGTACATTATGTGAATGCACCTCGAAATTACATAATTTTTAACAACCGAACAGATAATTAGCGATATTTTATATTATTGTGTACATTTTGTACTAGTTTGATAACAAATATAAGATTACGTGTGTTTTGAAACTGATCTATATATCCAAGAACATTTTAAACATAATGATGCTTCATTTGTAACAATAGCCTATAAGCTAGTCCATATTTGTAGCGAAATCTAAAGGCATGCAGCTATATCAACATGAAACAAGACTGCGTTATTGTTCACGGCAGTCAAATATGTCAGTTATTGCAAGTTACTCCCATTGTTTTGTGCGAATGCTTCCTGTAAACTGGCTTCTCACTTCATCTTCAGTATCTGTTTGAGCTAATATAAGTTCTAAATATGAAACTGTTGACAAACGTTTATTTAGAAATATCGGTTTACGTTGTGATGTTGCATCAGCTATTTTCACCTAGATGATGGGTATTATTATTTATTATGATCACTTCCCGTTTCCAAAAGACAAAAACGTAATTGAGCCAATGTAGCCCTGCATTCCCTCTACAGGATGGTATATTTGTTTCTCTTCCAGGATGAAAAATGAATACGCTATAGTCGAAAAACTAATGGGTGGTATCCCCCTCTGGTACCTCGGCTATTTCGGGTATAACTTTTGAATGGCGTGGGATACCGCCATGATGTTTACCTCAAAATGTGCCCAAATGAATCTGCTACAGCTACCTAAAATGTAAAATATTATACTCCATATGAAAAAATTATGCATTAAAACGTAGGGGGGTGGTAACCCATCCCCCCTTGGTAGCCCGAGTGTTAAGTTGAATGAAGCGTGTGATATAAGCATGAGCATTCCTTTCTCTTACCTTGTTGCTAGGTTGAATTTCTTTTGATTGTTGCTTGCATTGCATTACATCTATAATTATATTACCTAATCCCAGATTAATCTATAGAAATCGACTTAAGGCGGTCTATGATTGCATTTACCTGCAATGACTCCGTAGGTGAAGTAGATCGTCGTTAGATTCGGCGCTAAGCAGCTTAAAGATATTCCTATCGAAAACAACAGACTACCAACGACACCGGGCAAACGACATCCGTAGGCCTGTATCGGATAACTGGCGAACAGACCTACAGAGAGAAAACAAAAATCAATAAATCGACGGAATATATTCTGCAGTCAGTTGAAATGAGCTTAAAGGGAAGCCTGAGCCACTTTCTTTCTCAGTTTCTGAGAAACTGCTCTACTTAAATCGTCCTTCACAAAACAATTAGTAGAGAGACTCAACAACTGGATTATCTATTATGTACCTTGTTATAATTCACCACGGTTTGTCAGTCAGTTCTAACAAACGAACGTATATATATTATATATATATGTACTGTTATCACTACTAGCTCGTGTGTACATATACATTGCATTAGCGTACTTGACAGTAACCTCTAGTTTATAATGACTTGAAACAGTATATTCTATTCTATTCTATTCTATTCTATTCTATTTACGGATTTATAAAGCGCCTCTCACAGTACAACCTAAACCTAATCAGAGGCGCTTCCAGTGCGAAGGGTCCCTCGATAAAAGAAAAGTCTTAAGAGAACGAGCAGAAACATTAGTGCCCCAGATAACATCACAGCACGAGTTATACCCGGAAGGTCACTCCAC
Source organism: Aporrectodea caliginosa (assembly GCA_020284085.1). Taxonomy (NCBI): domain Eukaryota; kingdom Metazoa; phylum Annelida; class Clitellata; order Crassiclitellata; family Lumbricidae; genus Aporrectodea; species Aporrectodea caliginosa. The sequence goes on along the minus strand of JACEVL010000483.1, from coordinate 1,058,800 downwards.
AGCAAATGACCAGCAGAGGCATAGGCACGATGCTGTGCTGTGGCAGTCCTAGACCGAGGAACTAGAAGGTCATGATGGTCTAAAGAGCGGAGAGGACGTCCAGAAGTAGCTGAGATAGGCCGTGTGATAAGATCACAGAGGTAGCGTGGAGCTTTACCCAAAAATCGTTTTACACGTAAGAAAGAGAATTTTAAACTGAATCCGAGCAGTTAAGGGAAGCCAATGAAGGTGTTCACTGTTCAGTCATGAAAGTCGAAATATTGGAGAAACGAGGAAGGCGGGCGATCAAACGAGCAGCTGCATCAAGTACTGATTGGAGTGGAGCCAGACAAGTTTTGGTAGGCCTTTAAGTAACGAGTTACAGTAGTCAATGCGTGAACAGACAAAGGCATGAACCATGGAAGAAAATATCGGCGAGGGGACAGATCGTCGAATGGCTCGTAGACGCCGCAAATGATAAAAACTGGACCGAGAGAGAATAGAGATATGTGCAGAGAAGGAAAGAGTACTGTCATGAGTAACACCCATGACACGGACATTGTCGAGAAAGTAAACTGAGGCAACTTCTTGTCAAGCAAATCGTAATCAAGTTTAATTAGCTGCTGGCGAGTGCCAAGCCAGATCAATTGAGTTTTGGAAGAGTTGAGCGAAAGACGATTAGAAGACATCCAACAATTGAGATCAGCAGAAAGAGATTCAATAGATTGGGAAAGAGCAAGCTTGTGAGAAGAGGAGCCATGAACAAAGGCCTGGACATCACCAGCATAGAGGTGACCAGAGGCCGAATGTTCAGCAAATAGAAGAGGGATATCGGCTGTAAACAGGATATAAAGAAGTGGACCCAACACAGATCTTTGAGGGACTCCAAATTTATATATATGTACAATGTATATACTGTATCTGCTTTGATGAGCCATATGTATACAGCGTTTCAGATATGTTTGGGAATTTGACCTTGTGCCTGCAGGCCTGTCGTATGGAGTATGTAATAAAATTATAATGTTAATCGCTATAATCTCTCACTCCTACACAAAATCTGCGTGTGGGAGAATCGGTGCCGATGTCACGAAATAGAGTATCCTCCCTAAACGAATATCCCCCTAAACGATCATCCCCTTTTGCGAAATGGAGTATCCCGTTTAGTTTGCAGTATTGGCGGTGTATAAGTATCTTCAGTCGTACTGTCCGGATTTATTGCACACACAAAATTTTGTTAAGTTGCGTATCATTAGCTTGTACGTCGACCTGAAAATAATTTACTTCGTTTTTGGTGATTTTCACTGGATTTTCGTCTTGGATATCGTGATGCGTATGACGATGGGGATAGAATGGTTTATCCCCCGGGATACTCAACACCGGTTTATTCGGTGTGCACTTCTGAGCTTCGGGCCACCTTTGGAAGAAGGGCGATATCAAAGGCAGCTGTATTGTATTCTATTGTTTCTTGCTGACTTCAATATGTATATTTCACACCGGTGTTAATCTGCTCTCCCAGACGCAGCTTTTGTGTTAAGCTATTAAATTTCGTAGATTTGCATTTTCATACATTTACTTCTTTTCCGTAGCTTCGGTCGAAAAACAGCAATGAAGAGCGAGCTGCGAGGTCAGAGACAGTTCGACTAAGATCAGACAAGTAGGATGGAGCACAGCCAAGTTCTAGTTCTTCAATGGATATGGTTGTATGGTAGTTTGGTTGATCTATATGTGTGCTTACCAACAACAGCTTGGTTGTACCCAACAATCGAGGAGCACCATCCGACAGCCGCTGTTGTTGCATCAAAATGTTCCACGAGAAAAGGATAGAAAACTCCGAACCCACCAGGATCAAGTCCAATAATTAGGTTAGTCAGAAAAACGCACACCACTACGCCCCAGTCAGCCAAACTTTCCCTTGCTACGACGTTTTCTTCTCTGGATTCCTGTTGCTGTGTTGATTCGTTCAACCGTTTATCGCATTCGCTGTGCTCTGGAGAACAGTTCTCCTTGTCCATCGTTGCATGTCCGTTTTGAAGATGCAGCCTAACCTCTGGCGGCGCTTCTTCAGATCTCGAAGCAAAAGAATCCTCAGACATGGCATGATCTTTGATATTTTCCCTTTCGGTATTCATGGCTCAAATGTTTAATGCGTGTCTTAACAAACCACGATTACAAGCTGCCAACAAATGAACAAGCGCACAGGCCTATAGGCTTAATAGTGACTGTTGTCAAAAATGCATGCTTATCATGTATATATGTAAAAAAGTTGTCTGCACATTTACAACGTAGGTCTACGAAATCTCATTCGCTATAATATAGACGTCTACTTGCAATTGACCTCCGTCAGCGATTTGCACGATGCCTCAGGGATGTCTGTATATATTGGCTCACTGGTCATCATGCATCTGGTAAGGTCAAAAAAGCCTTTCGATAGATCCACTGACCATCAGCAGAGTATTTTTGGACTATGGACGGGGCGTGGACTATCGAATTTACGGACCTCATTGAAAACCTGTATATTTTACATACGACTAAGGTGTTTTCAATATTAATCACATTAATCAATGTCCTACATGTACAATTGTACATACATGTACGTCCAGAATCAGGAGCCTGCTCCCGCGGATGGCCTACAACTTGTTTTAAATTTCAGGACCTTATTGCACCTGTGTTTTAAATGTTAATTTTCGTCTATTTGCAACCGGATGAACTGAAGCGTTTAACAATGTAAGTCCTGTAGGAGCCTGGACGATAATACATGCATGGCAGTGTAGTTCACATATGCGAAGACCTAACAGTCAACTATGTAGTTTAGCTGGCTAATGTAATGATTGGTGCGGCCCCGATTGCGGATCATGTCCGACGGCAAGACGAATTACATAATTATAGGCCTAGAGTAAATAGAAACATCTGTGCATTTTGCATACGAGTACGTTGTTTTCAATGATAATCAGTCCAAAATCAAGTACTTGTTATAAATTTCCGGACCTCATTAAAACATAACAACACCGGTATGTTTTGCATACGACTAAGGTCTTCGTCTATTTACAACCGGATGAGCTGACACTTGTAATAATGTAAGCCCTGTATTGGGACGTTAACATGCAGGTTATGGCAGTAGGCCTACAGTTCACATATATAATACGCAGATCTAACAGTCAACTTTGTACCTTACCTGGTCAATTTTATGATTGGTAAGGCTCCGATTTCGGATCATGTCCGACGGCAAGACGAATTACATATAGGCCTAGAGTAAATAGAAACATCTGTGGAGTTTGCATATGACTAAGGTGTTTTCAATAATATATATTAATCTGTCTACGTCCAAAATCAAGCACTTGCAACCGCATTTCCTGCAACTTGTTATAGCGGAATCCTGGTAATAATTCTCATAGATTTAAAGTCCACATTGCTTAGACCCGCAATAAATTCACTCACTGATTACCATTGTAATTGTATTCTCAGATTTATAAGGCACCACATCAGAATAAACTCATCAGTAGCGCTTCCGACCGAAACCAGTGAAGACACTGTCAAATAAGACAGACTTCGGGCTATTGTCAGTGGGCGGAGTCCATGTAGCTGTATTAAAGATCGGTCCATTCTTCGATCAGAGTCTACTTGAAAGTATGCTGCATCTGGTAAATGTTTTGTCTCTGCCCGGCTTTCATTCACAGTTGGAGGTCTCTCCAACTTGAACTTTATCTCCTCATGTTCGCAACGCCCCTACGAATATCGTCTGTTGCTCTAAGCTGAAATATTACCTCTTCCTGTCTGTTTGCTGTTCTTAACGTTTTCAGTTGTCCAATTTCAATGTGAAGTTATTAACTTTGTAAGGAGGCATTCTCTATTTACAGCTGTATTGTATAATTATCGATGCATACATATATTATCACTTATGTTCTAAAGCAGAATTATTCGTAAATTTCTAACTCGTGTACAAGACTAAGCTCATTAATGCTGATCAATAAAAATGAAACGTTGTCACGTCATATACCCATACCTGTATACAAAGCGAACATAAGTTAAGCTGCAGTTTTCGAGTTGGATCTTTTGTAAGATTGGAAATCTATAACATTTTCTTGTGTTTTCGTCTCCCTATACGCCCTGCGTGTCGTCCGAGCGCATGGTCTTCCACCTAAGGCGTTATACCTGATTGCCGAGGCCACCAATCGTCTCAAGGTTCTTATACGCGGCGCCAGCATGGTGGGACCTAGGGTCAGCAGCTGATCGAAACCGACTTGAGCATTTTATTGCAGGAGCTGCACGCCTGGGTTATCTACCATCTGGAACCGCAACCATCGATGAGCGAGTCTCGTCAGCTGAGGACCGCCTTCTCCAGTTCATCATCTGGGAAGAGACGCACGTCCAATGTATACGCCGTTTCTTCCCGCCACCTGTGCTGCGACACTGCTCTCCGCCTTCGTGCACACGACTTCGTACTTCCGCCAAAAGACTCTTAAGAACGTTTTACCCAGAATTCTATATACATGTAGGAGTATTGTCAAGCCACCACGCTTAGGCTACCCCAAATCTTAAAAACTGTAACATTATTCTCCTTCGCCATCTATATCAATCAATCAATCAATCAATTTATATAGCGCCTCTTCAAGGGTTCTACTCAGAGGCGCTCCCGAGCCAGGCCTGATCATAGAGAAAAGTCTTCAGTTGTGTATAGAAGGAAGTAGAATGAGTAGAATGAGTACGAGGGGATAAGCGAAGGAGGGATGGCAAGTCATTCCACGTTGTTGGAATATAGTAGCTTTTGTGTGATGTAAGTGGTGAAGCGGTGTGTCTTCCTGCTTGATGCATAACAAACGAATATTATCATCATCAGCAGGATTAAATGCACGCAATATATATGTATAAATCCAATATCTTAGCATGGTTAATTCGCAGGGTTTCATAAAAGGACTTTAGAACATTGAACGAACATTTGGTGACGTCCTGGACTCTATCTAATGCATTGTCAACGGTGATCAAAAATATGAGACATATTAAGAGCAAATGATCGGTATTAAATTGAACAGGAGATTGACTCAAACCGACATATAGGCTCGATGTACAGGGCAAATCACGTTAACTATACGTTAGGACAATCTCTCTGATGCAACACAGCGCTCGTGAATAAGCTGGGGCCCTGCTGTTAGCTTTAATGTAGCGCATTAGAAAGTTGTAGTTTGTTTTTATGATTTCAATTGGCTACAGTTTGTTGATCCCTCTGAAGTTGGTGATTAACAAGATGTCCGTAGAAATGTGTGCTTCTGTTTGGAAAAACCTCACTGTAGCAGATTATACATGTCGTCCTGGAAAATCTGGCTCGATGCCGGAAACTGGATAACACTCAAGATTTCGGATTATGCTCAACCGGTCAACTTACTTTCATCCTAGGATATATAAGTCAAAACAAATCCAAACTGACAGTCGTACATCAGTGGCGTAACTAGGGGTTCGTGCGCCCGGGGGCAAGAATTTCCTGAAATTTTTTTTCTTTATTCCGATAAATTCTGATGATTTTTTTTTTGCTTTTCCGTCTTTTTTCATGAAAAAATGGTTACATTGTCAGAAGCCTCATTTTGCGCCCCCTGGCGCCCGCGCCCCTGCCAGACTCGTGCATAATAGTTACTTTTTTGTACTTTTTTAGCTATTCTTGCCTGATTTCTTTTTTTTTTAATTTCTAAAGCCTAATTTTGCGCCCCTGTCCTGCGCCCGGGGGCGGCCGCCCCCTGCCCCCTCGTTACGCCACTGTCGTACATTACCCTACTGCACAAAACCCACAGCATACTTGAAAAACATGATCTACAACGAATGACTTCACGCAGAAATCGGCATGAATTTACTAAAATACATATAAATAGAAACACACGGAAATAATTTATGCTGTCTCTTCAGATATCGGTTGATCTGGGGATGCTTTCTCTGAGGTTGGAATTTCATTGTCTTTGGCGATGGACTTCCGGTGGCATCTGGTGACAATAGTCAAGGCAACCATGAGGCTGGCAGACACGAATGCCATGCAACCGATGATGGCGAATGCTTTGTTGTAGTCGCGAGTCACATCGAACACCCAACCTACACACAGAACACAATACATAGACCAAGACAACAACAAACATTTGTGTATCATTTGTTTGCACATTAGTAATTCAATGTAATTTTTCAGGTGTGAATTCCACATCTTGATGCAGTATTCTAAATATAGACGAACCAGTGATTTGAACATTTTCAGTATTGTATCCTTGTCTTTGGTGACTGTTTTCCATCTCATCATACCTAGGGTAAGTTAGCCCTCTTTAATGCTTCAGCACATCGCCTTGAAGGTTTATCACTCTTTCACATAATCACTTCCAAATCCATTTCTTCCGCACTCACTTTCAACAATTTACCTCATTTGATAGGACAGCTCTTTTCTTCTGTTGTCCAAATTATCACCGGGCACATTTTGAAATTAAAGAGTATCTTCCAGTTCTTTGACCATCTCAACATTCCTCTTAGATCTTCTCACTGTATCTCTGTTCCTCTCCAATACCCACTGCTCTACAGATATAGGCCTATCTATCATCTCCAGACTTATAAATTTTACATAAAATCTCTATATTATCTGTATCAATAATAAAAAATTATGAACTGCGATGGCTGTCTTAACGGGTCGGGAGACAATTTTGCATGAAAAAAGCAACGGAAACGAGATTATTGCCGTAGTAGAAGGGGTTCTAATATAGAAAGATATATGATTCGATGGAGATGAAGCAGCTAGGCCCCGGCATTCAATTCATACAGTCGCAAGCTATTTCTTGCTTTGCGCGTTTGCGATTTCTTCGTTTGGATGTCTGATGAATTTCATCGAAATCACAGAGGCAAGTTGCAAGATTACGCGAATGCTGCTGCCATGCTTAAATATTCAGCGAAAATTTCACTAGTCCCAGATAGGTCTACGATTTTACATTGGCCGACTGCTAACAGTGACTTGGAATAAGTGAACCTTTACAAACTCCTTCTACATGCAAATATAATTACACATTCACATTTTAAACATACAAATACGGAACATTAATTTCTGGAATCAAGAAATTTTATTTCGAGAATCAATTCTAGAATCTCTAATCATAGTCTATCTAAGTAATAAAAAACTTTCATCAACACTATATATTATAACCGCATTAAATTTCACTGAGACAAATTCTACTCACCAATGAGGGGCGATGAAATTAGCCTTGCAAAGCCTGAATTGAACTGCATAATTGCTAAGCCTCTCGGAAGAAGGGCCACGCCCATTAGGTCAACGGCTACGACGGTAAGCACAGTAGTTGTACAACCTTCAGAAAAAAGAAATATCTGCATTGCCATGATGCAGCTATTTGCTAGAACCAGGTCTAGTGTTTCTGCATATTGTTGAGGAGAACAGCACAGAGTTAAGCTAAGCATAAGTTTCAAGCAATCTGGTGTTCGGCGTACTTTCAGTAAGTTCAGAATAATTATGAACTTACTGAAAGTACGTGGAATTGGAAAGTACTGAAATTAATTTTATTTATTTATTATATTTATTAAAAAATTTAAGGAATATGTTTATGCTTACATAAAGTTCAAAGATGTTTACGCACAGACTTTAATTAAATAAAAAGAGTCATGCTCACGCGAGTATTATGCTCGTATATAAATGAATTTCAAAGCGTCTCATGTTCTTACCATTATGAATTCCGAACAATACAGTGGACGTCATTGTCCCGATGATTCCTGGATTGATGAAGATTGCAACAATCGACAGAAAGGCAAAGAACATTCCAGTGCCAAAAACCAAACAGGAATTGACCTTCTGGTGGTTAGCGATGAATGAAACGGGCACCCTGATTGCCGTGGATACACTGCTGATTAATGCGGTTGCGATCACTCCTTGGTCACGAGTAAGATCTACGTGGATTGCTCTGTTCACAGTGTGAGGTATGTAGCCGCAAGCGCAGAATATGTGAAGTAAGTGGGCAATGCAATAAATAGAAAATCTTGAGTGCCGTAAAATGGAGAAGTTAAAGGTTTCTTTCAGATATCTCAGAATCACCTTACAGGATATTATTCGTGAACCGGTTCCGGACGCATCCTTTGACTGTGAGGTTAATCGCTTTGGAGTGCGGAAGAACAGGCAGAGTGGAATGCGTTGTGCGTGAATGGCTCCAAGGATGAGAAAGGCACCTCGCCACCCGGACGACCGAATAAGGTGATTGACAAGGATGGGTCCCATTATGCCTCCGATGCCGAATCCAAGAAAACCGATTCCGCTGGCTAGGTTCCGGTTACGACTAAATCTCTGATGGATAATAACATTTGTCGACAGCACAGCAAAACCGTTACCTGATCCTAAAAGGAACAGCGAATAAACGAATCAATTAATCAGTCAGAAAAGAAGAACCGTTCTGGATGCTAACATATAATTAGATAAAGCAATGGGTATGAATTGCTAGCGATTTCACTTGGCCTTCTAACTATTTGAATGTCGCTTGGCATACGAGAACGAGGATGAATGGCCACTCCTTTTCCTCGGCGACATTAAAATAGCCGACACGGCATTTACGGACCCGAAATTTGATTATCTGTAATGTAATGTAATGTAACAAGACATTTATATAGCGCTACTTAAGAGTCTCACAGAAGCGCTCAACACTTGGCCATCAAACAGCTGAAAAAGTGCGTCTTTAAGAGTCGAGAGAAAACCATGTAACCACATGCAGCATTAGTGGCACGCACAGATGGCGGAAGAGTATTCCAGATCCGTGACGCCGCAATCGAGAAGTCCCGACGAGCACGGGTGGTGGTTCGAAGCGAAGGTACAATCAAGTCATTTCGCGAGGCAGACCGGAGAGCCCGCCGACCAGTTTGAGTGCCAACTGGAAGGCACTGTTCAGCAATGTAGTCTGGAGCAGTACAAATAACTTTCAAATAAGCCAGCTTCCGGAGTACCAGTATACCTTCACCTTTGCGGTGCTTCTCTTAAAAGTGATTAGTGTTGGCCACTAAAGATTTAAGATGAATGAAGCGTGTTATATAAGCATGAGCATTCCTTTCACTTACCTTGCTGCTACGTTGAATTTCTGTCGAATTTCCCTTACTTTGCACTACATCTGTCTATAATTATTACCTAGTCCCAAATCATTCTATAGAAATCGACTTAAAGCGGCCTATGATTATATTTACCTGCAATTACGCCGTAGGTGAAGTAGAGCGTTGTTAGATTCGGCGCTAAGCAGCTGAACGACATTCCTAGCGCAAACAGCAGACAACCAACGACACCGGGCAAACGACATCCGTAAGTCTTTATCGGATAACTGGCGAACAGACCTAAAGATAGACAGAAGAATCGACAAATATCAATAAATCGACGGAATATATTCTGCAGTCAGTTGAAATGAGCTTAAAGGGACTATTGAGCCACTTTCTTTCTCTGTTTCTGAGAAACTGCTCTACTTAAATCGCCCTTCACGAAACAATTCGTAGAGTGACTAATACATCCAAATATGAACATATAACCCCTCTGCTTAAATCTCTGCATTGGCTTCCTGTTCAGCAAAGAATTCGTTTCAAACTGGGGTTTATAGTTTATAAAAATCTTAACTCCGGCCAACCACAATATTTATAATCTGTTCTAATTCCTCTGACTTATCATTATTCAATGAGGTCATCTTATTGTCTTTGTCTGGCCATACCTAAATCAAGAACTGGTCTCGGTGAACGAGCTTTTTTGGTTGCTGGGCCTGCCTTTTGGAACTCTCTTCCTGTATCTGTGCGCTGTGACATTTCGTTCTCGGCTGAAAACTTACCTCTTCCAAATTGCTTATCCACCTTAGGCTGCCTCTCTGTCTCTTACTGACTGATCTTCTGGATGTTGACCTGATTACGGATTGTTTTGATGCCCCATCGGTTGATGCCTTGTGCATTAGACACTGGCGCAATAGAAGTTGCTAATTACATTACATTACATTGCAACTGGATTAACTTTTATGTATCTTGTTGTAATTCGCCGCGGCTCTTCATTATGGTCGTATGTAAACCGTATGTAAACCTAATTGACATTGCAAGTACTATACTATAGCCAAACAACTTAAGCAATAGGAAATCTTTGCAATTAAAAATCCCCCAAAACCAAATTATAACATCCACTGTTGTAACATAAATCATCTAAAAGTAAAACAATCAATCAAGTCTTATGCATTTTCTGTATTCAAAAGAGAATAGGTAACAACATCCACAACAATCAATCAAGTCTTATTTAGGTAATAGATGATGTCTCAGTTCAGCTTTAAAGCGAGCTATGTGTAATATATTTTTCAGTCAGAAGGAAGATGTCCCAAAGTGGTGGCCCTGAGCACTTAATTGAGAACTAATTTGTCCTTGTTCCTGCACTGGGATTCGATTTTTATGCAATGTTCCAGTATCATGACCATGGACAGCTCCACCCTTAAGAAAATATTTACCAAAGAGTGATGGAAGAAACCAATAATGATAACGATACATGAACAATCCAATTTGATATTTTGTAATATCACTCAATTATATTGTGTTTTTAATGCTAATTTTGAACTATCAGTCCACAAAAGTAAGGAAGTCACACATATAACACGTGGGACTTGCGTTTGAATTTAGAGGAGTAATTTGAGCCCCAGCAGATATTACAGTACGATAAGTAGCGGGGAAAAGTGAACAGTATAACTGTCGAAGTATAGGTTTAGTCAAGTAATGCTTAATCCGTGATAGAACGCATATTTTTGGCTAATTTCTTTGATACTTGCGAAATATGCTAATTCCATTGCAGATGCTGATCCACATAAACAACCAGAAATTTGGTGTATTCTGTTTGCATCAGTTCCCTGTTATCTATCATAATTTCCATTGCTTGTTGGGGAGCAGGCTTACGGTGACCACAAAACAGTATAAAAACATGTTTTCTCCAAATTGAGTAAAAGCTTATTAGCCTTAAACCTGCTCCGCTGTATATACTCTACTGTTTGTGCTCTACTGTATCTGCTCAACTGCTCTACACCCGCCCCATTGATGATCCACATGTACAGCGTTTCAGATATGTTTGGGAAATTGACCTTGTATCTGCAGGCCTGTAGTATAGAATATGCAATAAAATTATAATGTTAGTCGCAATAATCTCTCACTCCTACACAAAATCTGCGCGAGGGACGGGAGAATCAGTCGCGGAGCCAGCTATACAATTTCAGCAGGTCACGTATGTATGTATGTATGTATGTATGTATGTATGTATGTATGTATGTATGTATGTATGTATGTACGTATGTATATGTGTATGTTAGTATGTATTTATGAATGTATGTATGTATGTAATTATGTGTGTATGTATGCATGTATAGTATACATGTCTGTATGTATACATTTATACATGTTGTATAGCATGTATGTTTGTATCTAATGTATAGCAGGTATGCACACATGTGTATATGTATATATGCATGAATGCATGTATGCATGTATTCATATTAACTACAGCCATATAAGACAATTTGCAGTAGCTGATAGATTTTTGTAAAACTAGCTTAGCTGTTAACTTTCTAAACCCTTTTCACTGTTTGTCACTTATAGAATGTTCTAAACATGTAGGTGACTGTCATCAATGTTTTTAAAAACATAAAATGTGTTAAAAGTAACCAGATGAATGTGTCTTCTTTGAACAAACAGTGACATAACATTGCTGTTCAAAGTAACCCCACACCCGGGGCTACTTTGAACACGTCATTTTTCTTTAAAAAAGGGAATAAGAATGACCCAATCAATTATTATACCTTACTGGATCAGCAGGTCCTTGTATGCCCCTAGGCTAAAAATAAAATAATAATGAATTTCAATAACACATGTCGGTGGTTCTGGTTTAAGCGTAAAAAGCGTTCAAAGTAGCCCCAGTTTACGGGTACGCTGGTAGCTATAGGTATGATTGGCGCAACAGAAATGGTGGTTTTTATATTTTATTGTATTTGTGCTGATGATGAAGTTCTATTTTATTTTTCATTATGTGCACTAAATTCATTTCCAAACAGGAAGTGGTACAATCAACCGCTATTCGCCATCTTGCGGACTTCAATACATATTTGACACCGGTGTTAGTCTGCTCTCCCAGACGCGGTTTTTGTGTGGAGCTCTTAAATTTCGTAGATTTGTATTTTCATACATTTACTTCTTTTCCGTAGCATCGGTCGAACAACAATAGTGGCAGACTGGCAGTAGACCTAACATCATTACTCATGAATATTAAGTAATAGGAAACTAGGTAATGAGAAGCCGTTAAAATTCTTGTGGCACCTGAGCTTGCAGGACAACTTAGAACGCATTATTCATTAAGGCTTCGCATTACTTACTTATACTTCTCCGCCCACCTTTTCAACCTGAAGTTCAATGAGTTTAAGGCTGCATTGCTCCATCGTTAGTAGTTATTGTCTAAGCCAATACAGGCTTCCAACAGGACGTACAATGGATGTCTGAAACGCCAAACTCTTACCAGAACGCGCTAGATGAAACTAGATATTGCGTAGAGAAAGCCAGATTTTATCTTGCGGGACAAAGTAGTTACATTTAGCAAGCACATTATATTCACATTAGAGTCACCATATCCTATAACCCGCATACTGCCTTTCGATGAGTAAACCTAAGCTTAGTACAACATACTCCAAAGACAAATCAGCTGCTGTTTAAGTGGTTTAAGTGTTTAAGTGGTATGGTTGTATGGTTGACCAGTATGCGTACTTACCAACAGCAGCTTGGAGGAACCCAGCAATAGAGGAGCACCATCCGACAGCCGCTGTCATTGCCTCAAAATGTTCCGCAAGATACGGATAGAAAACTCCGAACCCAGTGTAGTCAAGCGAAGATATTAAGTTACTAAGAAAAACGCACACCACTACGCCCCAGTCAGCCAAACTCTCGTTTGCTACGACGTTTTCTTCTCTGGCTTCCTGTTGCTGTGTTGATTCGTTCAACCGTGTATCGCATTCGCTGAGCTCTGGAGAACTGTTCTCCTTGTCCATCGTTGCATGTCCACTTTCAAGCTGCAGCCCAACTTCAGACAGTGCTTCTTCAAATCTCGAAGCAAAATAATCCACAGCTGTGGCATGATCTTTTATATTTTCCCTTTCGGTATTCATGGCTCAAAGTGTTAATGCGTGTTTTAACAAACCACGATAACAAGCTGCCAACAAATGAACAAGCGCGAATGGCTATAGGTCTAATAGTTTCCAAAAATGAATGCTTATCATGTATATTAAAAAAGTTGTCTGCACATTCACAACGTAGGTCTACAAAATCTATTCGCTATACCGTAATATAGACGTCTACTTGCAATTGACCTCCGTCAGCGATTTGCCTCAGGGAGATGTCTGTATATATATTGGCCATGTAGTCATCGTAAATCTTGTAAAGACATCAAAGTCTTCCGATCGATCCAATGGCCATCAGCAGAGTATTTGTGGACAATGAACGGGGCGTGGACTATCAAATTTTACGGACCTATTTGAAAAACCTGTATATTTTGCATACGACTAAGGTGTTTTCAATATTAAATACACTGCCTGACCTACGTCCAAAAATCAGGAGCTTGCAGCCAGGATTACCTACAACTTGTTATAAATTTCTGGACCTTATTGAAACATCCGTCCTTTAAATATTAATCTTCGTTTATTTGCAACCTGGTGAACTGAAAGTTTAATAATGTAAGTCCTGTAGAAACCTGGATGGTTTACATGCATGGCAGTGTAGTTCACATATGCGCAGACTTAACAGTCAACTTTGTACTACACCGTGATTCAATGAAAAGTAAGCCAAACTTTGTATTTCATATAAGTACTTCTAACCCGAAAACAGTATTTAACATTTTTGTGAAGAAACTCTCAGTAGTATTGTTTGATTATTTAATTAAAGAAGATGCTCAAAATGTCCTCCTTTTGCTTGCACGCAAGCCTGCAGGTGCTTGCGCCATGGAGCAACAGCATCGTCTACAAGGGCAACGTTTTCTTCAGTGAGCGATGACCTTCGTCTGCCACTACCAATGACGCGGTTGACTGACCCTGTTACGTTATTTTTCGAAGCAATTTATCTAATCCGCAGCATCCGCTTCTGGTCCAGTGTTCTTCTGGAAACTCTTGTAGAAATTGACGGCTGCTGTAATTCTTGGATTCCCTCAAACCTTTTATCATGTGTAAATCTTCTTTACTAAAAGGCATTTTTTCGGAAATTGCTAGTTTCTTGTTTATGTTTTCAATCGTATTATCGTCTGCTTTTTTGAGTAGAAAATATAAACCGGAAGTCATTAAAATGAAAAAGTAAATATGTGCATATTTTTATTTTGAAAATATTATTAATAAAATATAGTTCAAGTTTTAATATTTTTTATAAAGTTTGGCTTACTTTTTATTGAATCACCGTGTATACGTGGCCAATGTAATGATTGGTACGGCTCCGATTTCGGATCATGTCCGACGGCAAGACGAATTACATATAAGCCTAGCGTAAATGGAAACATCTCTGTATTTTGCCTACGACTAAGGTGCTTTCAATATATATATATATATATATATATTAATCTGCCTACATCGAAAATCAAGTAGCCTACACGCAGCCGCATTTCCTGCAACTTGCTATAGCGTAATCCTGTGGACAAATTGCAGGCAGCCTTCTTGGAGAGCATGGTCTATATAATGAACATGGCAATAATTCTCATAGATTTAAAGTACATAGGCCTACTGCTTAGACCCGCAATATATATATATGTATATATATATATATATATATATATATATATATATATGTAGTGTCATCAGGGGAGGAGCTGGTGCATGCATGTGCGGTTGGCCGGGCTAGGCTGCCATCGTCGTCATCGTGGGAGTATTTAAGGACAGTTCCGGCAATTATCACCAGTCGGTGCGTGTGGTGGAGTCACGAGCTCTGTGTAGCTTACATAGTGTATAATTGATGTTTAGACAATAAAGAGTGTTTCAGTAGACTTACTTACTATAGTAGAACGACACTATAAGTGGTGGAGAACTCAAAAGAAAAGGTCGCTTCCGTACCTCTCGAGACAACGTTTCTTGATCATCTGACTACAGACACTCGTCACACGCACCGTACTCCTAGAACATCACATAGATGAGTGGGCCGGACAATCAAACAACAGGCCGTTACTTACTTCGTTCCGGTAAGACACTAATTTCCACTCCAACGGGATCACACTTCTCGGGGTTGCTGCCATCTTCTTTGAATCTTCCCACTGATTCTCCATTTGCTGTCCTCGCTCCGCCTGCAGACGCTTTGCCCACTACGTCTTCGCCACCGGTTCCCACACCGCCTGCTGACGCTTTGCCCTCCACGTCTACGCCACAGGTTCTCACACCGCCTGCAGACGCTTTTCTATCTACGTCTCCGACATTCGTTTTGTCGCCGCAATCAAGCAACGCTGTTATCGATTCTGACGACGGTTCTGACGCTGATTCAATATCATCTGACTCTGAAATGGCTGGGAATACATTGGTTCCCTCACCGTTTACGGGAAATCAGCAGGAAGACATTCTTGAGTTTTTGAAGAATTTCGAACTATGGTCAACGTTTCGAGGCATGTCGGGGGCGCAGAAATTAGCAGCATTACCGCTTCTGCTTAAGAATGGAGCAGCTGTGTGGTTTAACACGCAGTCGCAGGCAACACGTCAGAATTTTGTTGCCTTGCGGGACGCTCTGACCCTGCGTTACGGACCTAAAGCAACGGATGCCTGGAAACGCGCTGCTGACTTGTGGAGTCTCAAACAATTACCGCACCAGTCTGTTGATGATTTCTTAACAAGTGTCCAGCAAGCGGCTCAAAAACTTGATGTCGACGCTGGCCAGACGTTCCTCGTGGCATTGAACGGTCTACGTTCGAACATTAGACAGCATGTTCTGCAGCATGATTTAACTACAATAGAGGGGCTACGGAAATGGGGACGATTGACGGAATTGTCGCAGGAAGACCAATCAGACACTGATCACCATATCCGTCACACTGTGTCCGAGCTCGCCGCTATCCGCGAGGAGCTAAAGCAACTACAGATTACGAGTGTCGCAGCGATTAATTCTACGAGACGCAGGACGCCTTCACCCCATCATGTCACGTTCGTTGATCAGTCACCTAAGCCAGTGTTGGAGCCACGTCTCGAGCCCTACGCGACATCGACTTCACGAGGCTATCCACCATCGGCGCAGTCTTATCCAGGACACTCGGAGAATAATCGACCACATGATTCACCGTCGTGGCGACCACGACCGCCTTACCGTTCGCAGCCACTGAACTCCTGGCGCACAACTTCCAAGCCAACATGTGGAAATTGTGGAGGTATTCATACTTCAAATAACTTCTGTCGCGCCCGGGGGTTACTTGTTTTAAGTGTTCTAAGCGAGGTCATTTACAGTCTGTGTGCAGGTCAACAAGGGGGCGCTATAGTCAAACATAGGAATTCGCTTCCCGTCGTCCACAGGCGGCGGGCGGAATAAACGTTAACACGGACAGAATTTATGTGCAGACTGATAAAGTTGCAATGCATAGAAACACAATTTTTGTCACGATTAGGAATCATACTGTACAATGTTTGCTTGATTCTGGGGCGAGTGTGTCTTGCATGAGTGCCGCATTTCTGCAAAAACTAAAAATTCCTTTAAAACCATTGAGGGAGGAAGACAATAGAGATGTGTTTTTGGCTGACGGTCATCCTGTGCAGGTACAGGGTAGAGCGGAAATTACTGTAACGATTACGGGGTTGAGCATTCCTTGTGAGGTATTGATTCTGCCACAGGTGGGGTACAGTTTGATATTGGGATTAGATTTTTTGGAGGCGAGTGGGGCACGGATCGATTTTGATGAAAAGGTTGTCACCTTTTATGATAATTTGACTGCCACTCGTTTGTCAACTTCTAATGTTCGTTCTAACACTGTCTGTACTCTGCATGCAACTGTTTTACCACCTTTGTCTGAAACTTTAGTGCCAGTTTTACTACCGGCTAAGTATTCGGCTGACACATCGATAATTGAACCATTTCCGATTGAGGCAAAACGTAAATTCATTTGTGCAAGGAGCGCCATCGATTCTTCTAAAAGAACGGCTGTTTGCAAGGTTTTGAACCCAACAAATCAAGTACTTTGGCTGCCGCGGCATAAGTCGTTAGCGTGCGTGGAGCCTATTCTTCCAGATGTGTTGGCATCGTTTTCTGGTGATAATCAGGAACAACCACCAACCACACGCACCAACGCTACACATTTCAATCATGTAATGCCCTTGGACGGTCTGAGGGTGCCAATAGAAAAACATGATAACGCATCCTCTAATGATCATGATAATGCGAATAAACTGACTGGCACTGAACAATCAAGATCTTTGGACGACCTTAAAATCAATTATCATTCTGATAACTTGTCTGCGGATGAGAATGTTAGATTGAAGGATTTTCTGAAAGCCAATGTAGGTACATTTTCGGCATCATTGACCGATCTTGGCAGAACGAGCTTTGCCCAACATTCGATTCATACTGGTTCCGCCGTACCCATCCACCAAAAATCTTATCGACATTCTATTGCTGCCAAGGCCGAAATAGCATCACAGACAGAAAAAATGTTATCAGCGGGGTTGATTGAACCGAGTGATAGTATGTGGAGTTCGCCTGTTGTGTTGGTAAAAAAGAAAAACGGAGAGATTCGTTTTTGTGTTGATTATAGAAAGCTCAATGCTGTCACCGCACCGATAAGTTTTCCATTACCTCAATTAACGGATATTTTTGATGCTGTGACAGAGGCAAAGCCTAAGTATTTCAGTTTGTTGGATTTACGGAGTGGTTATCACCAAATATCGTTACACCCTGACTCGAGGGAAAAATCGAGTTTTATAACACATCAGGGTCAGTTCCAATTTCGAGCTGCACCATTTGGATTAAAAAATTTGCCATCATTTTTTCAGTTACTCATGTCCAGAGTTTTTCAGAACCTACATTTTAAGTCTGTCTTGTGTTACCTGGATGATATTCTTGTGTATAGTCAAAATTTTGATCAACACCTGGTTCATTTGCAGGAAGTCTTTGACCGCCTAAATGATGCTAATTTGAAGTTAAATCCTCGAAAATGTTCGTTTGGTTTGGATAAAATTCTTTATTTGGGACACGTTTTATCTCCTCAGGGCGTGGCTGTGGATGATTCGAAGGTCAAGGTCATTCGCGATTATCCAAGACCAAGGACTCCTAAAGAGATACGATCATTTTTAGGCCTTGCATCTTATTATCGCAAGTTTATAGCTAATTTTTCGATCATTGCAAGTCCATTGAATCGATTGCTACGGAAGGACATGAAATTTGTATGGGATGATAGCTGCGAGGAAGCTTTCGTTCGATTAAGGCAGGCGTTGACGACTGCACCTGTACTGATTTATCCTGACATGACTAAGCCATTTATAATTAACTGTGATTCAAGTTCCCAAGCAATAGGTTTTGTGTTAGCTCAGGAAGATGCTTCTGCTAGGGAACACCCCATTGCTTTTGGGGGAGGTCTTTAACTGCTTGTGAGAGAGCTTACTCGGTCACGGAGTTAGAAATGTTGGCCATGATATGTGCAATAAAACAATTTCACTGTTATTTGGCAAATTCTCCATTTACTGTTTACACCGATCATATCAGTTTGAAGTATTTGCAGTCATTGAAAATGAGTACATCTGGCAGGTTGCTAAGATGGTCATTACAGTTACAGCAGTATACGTTCGACGTTAGGTACAAAAAAGGGAAGACGAATAATAATGCAGACGCGTTATCGCGACGATCATATCCAATATCCGCGGATGGTCATGATGACGCTGAGGAGCATCTTTTGGCTCAGGTTGATAATGAGGTTCAACAGGTGGACTTGAATCTCATAGTGGAGGATGATTTGATTGCACCTAAGGAACATTTCTCTCCAAGCTAAAAGAAACAGTGCGCTAGTATCTGTAAACTTTCCTAGGCACACATTTGTCTTGGCGCCGTAACAAAACGGCGCAGGACAAAACGGCGCAGACATAACGGCGCAGACAAAACGGCGCAGACAGAACGGCGCAATTCAAAGTACCCCGACAAAACGGCGCAGACAATACGGCGCAATACAAAGATTATGATACCCGCGACAGTACAAAAATTATGATAACCGTTTAATGATTGTTTGCTTATTAGCGATCAAAAAGTGCCGCCCGACGTGATAAGCTGAGTTCTACCATAGACCCGCTCGATTGAAATGTAATTAAGGCCCAATTATAAAGAAGACTTTCTAAAAGTTATTTGCACAACGTCTACAAATGTTCTATAATGTGTTATCGCATTCAAATAATTATTTGATGTTACTTAGTTACTTCTTTATATAGTAGATATTTTAGTATATTTTTATGCTTCTACTATACTGCCCTCCAAAGCCAAAAACACAGTAACTGTAAAAAGTGTTTTCACTTTTTTACTATTTTGCACTTAAGATGTAACTATCTTCATGTTAAAAAATTGTCTCCGCTTGACTTGCTAATGCGAGCAGTGAATAAAGTCTTACACTGTGACAGATACTGTAAAGTTCCGTGGTATTAAACGCCTGCTTCCTTTTCCGATAGGTTCTTAGTTCTCTCTCATGCAAGATCTCGGTTCCCAGTGTGAGGATTTCTAACAATAATTTCTAAGATGTTACGGTACTTACCTTCATCGGCTCTATGCTTACTCCAAACAATGACTTTGGCTGAGATTTTTTATTTCGAGATTCTAATTTAATCTTCTCGCCTTT
This sequence comes from Aporrectodea caliginosa, assembly GCA_020284085.1. NCBI lineage: Eukaryota > Metazoa > Annelida > Clitellata > Crassiclitellata > Lumbricidae > Aporrectodea > Aporrectodea caliginosa. The sequence continues at coordinate 1,039,032 of JACEVL010000483.1, read as the reverse complement.
TTATGAGCATTACACTCATTCCAACTTCTCCTCTAAAACACTGCTTTAGATATCTTGCAATTCTTACATCCAATGTCAACCTCTAGTTCACTAAAAACTTATTCTCGCCTTCTTCGCGCGTGCCGTAGTCTAAGTTCTTCTTAAAAGGCCATCTCTCGCTTTTGAAGGTCTATCCAACTATCTATCTATCTATCTATCTATGAGATTTATATAGCGCCCCTTCAGGTTACTACTCAGAAGCGCTCCCGACCCAGGCCCGGTCAAAAAGGAAGGTCTTAAGTAATTTATAAAAAGAAGAAGAGAAGTCTCGTGGAAGAGAACGCAGGTCAGAGGGGAGACCATTCCAAAGAGAAGGACCCACTTATCGAGAATGCCCGACGCTGTCTGGTGGCAGAGCGAGCATGTGGTACCATAAAGTCACCTCTAGAAGCCGAGCGCGCAGAGATCGGCGACCAGAGCAGAAGAAGTCAATGTGAAGAGCTCCTGGAGATAGGTAGGTGCTCTACCCAGAACACATTGCCAGACAATAGATGAGACTCTATAATTGATGCGCTGCTGGACCGGGAGCCAGTGGAGGACATCGCGCATAAAGGCAGAGATGTGGCCAAACTTAGGTACACCACCAATTAAGCGAGCAGCCGCCCGAAACACGCCTTTCAAAGGATGCAAGCGGATCTGTGGTAGTCCACAGTAGAGCGAAGAGCAGTAGTCCAAACGATTAAGAATAAAGGCGTGGACCAGAGTGGAGGCAGATGAAGAAGAAAGAGAGCGAGTGACAACCCGCAGTTGGCGCAATTGATAGTAACAGGAACGAGTCAATGCGGTAATGTGCTTCGTAAAAGACAGGTCCTGGTCCAGGATGACCCCTAAGTTGCGGACCGAGGTTGAAAAAGTAAAGGTGGGAAATTCAGCAGAGAGGGAGTCCAAATCCAGCTTCTCCAGCTGTTGGCGAGTACCAAGCCAGATATATTGAGTTTTCGCAGGATTTAGGCGCAGTCGATTAGACGACATCCAGGCAGAAAGTGAGTCAGTTGCACAAGACATGGATCGGACAGCAGAAGCAGCTTGGTACGCTGAGCAATGAGTGTATGATTGCACATCATCAGCATAGGAGTGGCTCATAAGAGAACAGGATGTAAGTAAAGACTCCACATCAGCTGTAAAGAGGATATAGAGAAGGGGTCCCAGCACAGAACCCTGGGGGAGACCAAAAGGAGCAGGGCGCCAAGGCGAGCGAGATGTGTGAAAAATGGTAGAGGTAGAGCGCTCGGAGAGATAAGAGGTGATCCAGAGTAATGGTAAGTCTTTAATCCCAAAAGTTATGGAGAGACGACTCAGGAGCAGGTCATGGTCGACCGAGTCAAAGGCAGCACTGACGTCATATAGGGCAAGCAGGGTAACCTGTGACCTATCCATAGCGCCATAAATATCAGAAAAAAGACGAAGAAGGAGGGACTCTGTAGAGTGACCCTTGCGGAACCCAGATTGGCATGAAGGAAGTAGTTTGTTAGAGTCCAAGTAGTTAAATAGCTGACTAGCAACCAGTTTTTCAATAATCTTAGATAAGAAAGTGACATTAGCTATAGGCCTATAGCTAGACGGTACAGACGGGTCAAGCCCCGCCTGCTTGATGATCGGCGTGATGATCGATCGTTTCTATGTAGATATGAAACTATGTTTCATATCTACTCTTAGTTTTTTCTGCATCTATAAAGGGTACTTTAAATCCATTGAGTAGACATATTTTATCACTGCAAATGTCACTCCTTTCAATTCGCCTGTCTAAAATGCCATGCCACTTCGTTTTCTTCAGCATCATCATCGCATTCTTCTTGCGTATTTTGGTTCGTGCTCAGTCAGATGAAATCGTAATCATAGCGGAGAAGAGAAACGAGACTGTAGGACGTTTTTAGCATCACTTGAATATCTCATACTCTATAAACGACGTATGCCTTGGTGCCAATGATTGCATGCCATTCATCGCAGTGTCTGGTCAGAGAATAGTCTCTCCACTTGGGAAACGATACACCGAGTTACCGAATAGGCTGCTAACTAATCTACACATACACCAGTGTACATAAATGATCACGAATACACGGGCAAAATAATAATAATAATAATAATAATAATAATAATAATAATAATAATAATAATAATAATAATAATAATAATAATAATAATAATAATAATAATAATAATAATAATAATAATAATAATAATAATAATAATAATAATAATAATAATAATAATAATAATTGCTCCTTAAGCAATTTTTTGAATCCTTAGGGAGCCTTGATACCTCGGCTTAACAAAACATAATAATACAACTAATAAAAATAACAGTTTCCAATATAACCACGATTTCATTTTGGAGATCGGGGCCAGGATCACAGTTGAAGGAGCCACAAGATGAGGCGTAATATAACGAAGTATAACGCCATTAGCGTCGAATTCAGCTTTGAATATAGAGCTTTCGAACATTGAACGGACGCTTTCTGAATTTCTAGACCGCGCCTGATACGACTGGTTGACAGTTCGTTGATCCATCCGGATTCTGAGATATCTGAAGCTCCGAGATCCAATGGGTGTTGCTCCCAACATCAGCGCATCTTTGGTGGACGGTTGATGTCGTTCTGGAATGCTTGGCTGATATCGGTACGTTCAGATTCTCCAACCGGTCAGTTTACACACGATGCGTAGAAACGTGGATTATCCTTAATTATTATTGGATATATCACAGACCAATCCAGAATGGCGGTCGCACACTAGCACTTGAAACCGTCTGGAATATCGTCCTAAAGTGCCAAAAACTCACGACAAACTTGAACAACAAGTGCTATTTCGCAATGCAGACCAAGAATAACTTTGAACGCGAATATCTGTATACATTCATATTCTGCATGCAGATATAAATAAATATGTAGGCCTAGATTATTGCTTGCTACGATTAGCCATTCGGGATGTCGGTGGATTTACGGTGCCATAATCCGAGGCAGGAATTTCATTGTCTTTGGCGATGGACTTCCGGTGGCATCTGTTGACAAAGGTCAAGACAACCATGAGGTTGGCAGACACAAAGGCCATGCAACCGATTATGGCGAATGCGTTGTTGTAATCGCCAGTCACATCGAATATCCAACCTACACACAGAACAGAGTAAAGACAATTGGTCAACAGCCGAAATGAAAAACAACGAATGGTTCAATTTCTTACCGCAAATAAACAGTACCTATAGCTCTGTGCTTCATCGAACGTTCAGCGTTGGCATAAAAAAACCTATAGCAGATAACAATTAGACTTAACTGATGTCACCAGCAACAGGATAACGTATGAATAAAACAACGACTGTCAGACAACTACCAACGGTTGCGACCCAAATCCTTTGACAAGGTCCAGAAACTGAGCAAACGCTCAAGTTTTCAACGATACTGAGCGCTCACAAGTGAGCTCATGAAAGTTGCTATAGCGATCAATAACACAAACCTTATACACTCCATCATGGCCTGAGATAGGATGGGCGCCTAACTGGCTGCCGCAACCCATCGCAAGCCTTTCGCAGATGCGAAGGGATTCTGAATAAATCACTAAATTAAATTAAACGATATCTAGCCGGATAGGAATGGTCAACACAGGGTAAATATGAGCTAACTAATGTAACAAGCTCGTTCTGTCAGCCTGGTGTTCGGAATAAACGAAAATTGATTGATTGATTGATCACAGAAGGACAACCAATCGGCTATCCTCTGGGTCAAGTTGTTGATTACTCTTTTTGTATGTTTTTGGTTACCGAATAAAAAAATCAATCAATCAATCAAGTGGAAAATGGGAGACTCTGGGCGTAAAAGAAGTGGATTAGGCGGAGACGACATTAGTCATCTCAGCCGAAACCCATTGAAAGCCTTTCCAGAGCAAAGGGAGAGACTGTCACTAACCCTGACCTACCAGCCGGATAGGAATGGTCAATCAGGGTTTCGAGCAGAAGCCAGGCACTCGTTCTAAACGTGACCCGAAGAAGGCGTTACCATGTACAAAGAACGTGATCAGATGAAAACGAAGCAAACAGCTTCTTATTCGGTCAGAAACTATCTGAAAGCTGCTGTTGCACTTACCTTCGAAGAAAATTTTATTTAGGCATATATTTCAGCACGCATTAAAAAGTCCTATGCTAACACACCTGGAATTGATGGACGATTAATGACTCTAATGAGGATTACCTGGTCTAACTTGGTTGCACATGCATGTGCAAATACAAACACGTACACTTTCGACACACAGATATGGAACAATGCTGGAATCTCTACCCCATTATCTGGGTAAAAATCTTTCTGCATAGTCTACGGAAGCAATTAACATCCCTCAGATAAGTTCTACTAACCAATGAGAGGCGTTGATACGAGGCTTGCAAAACCTCCAATGAACTGCAGTATTGCCAAGCTCTTCGAAACAAGAGCCACGCCCAATAGGTCAACTGCGACGACAGAATACACTGTGACTGCACAACCTTCAGAAAAAAGAAGAAATTTCATTGAGGACACGAAACAGCACCTTCCAAAATCTGTTACGTTGTTTCTGCACTTTGTTGCGTACAACAGCAAATTGCTCAACCCTAAATGTATTACCAACAATCTAATATTCAGTGAATTAGTGTAATTAAAAAGTTGGGTTCATACCTGAGTAAAGTTCAGAGACTCTTCTTTATGATTAATGAATTTCAAGAAGACTCAAGTAATTTCCGTTTTATTTAGAGGCAAATAAATTAGAATGAGTAATATTCAGATGATCTCAAAGAGTCTCGTGTTCTTGCATTCGCTTCAGAGGTTCCTGTTTATACTTAAATAATGCAAGAGTCAATTTCATGCATAAATAAAATTAAAGCAGTCATGTTCCTATCTACATCAATCTCCAAGAGTTTCAATTTCAAATAGAGTTCGATTTTATCGAGTCTTATGTTCGTTAAGATCAGTGGCGGCGCCAGGATTTCAGTTTTGGGCTACAGCCCTAAGCCCTTTCTTTGTCCCCTCCCCTTTCCTCCATCCCCTTCCCTTCCGGTACCTTCCTCCTCTCACCCTCTTCCAAACCACTCCACTTCTCTTTTTCCTTCCTTTTCCAAATCCCTACCCCTCCCTAATCCCTCCCACAACGCCCCACCCCTGCCGAGAAGCGGCACCCTTTGAAGCGGAGGTCTGGAGTTTCCCCGGTAAAATCCTTCAGGTTCCAGGTGCCTGTAGGTACGTTTTAGCACAAATCCGGTGAAAAAACACGGCATTTGCATGTCTGGCAACTGCTGTAGAAGTATATTATACTAGTAAGTCTACTAATCGTAGTCAGTTTTGAGCAACTGCGTTCAAGTTCAAGCGTTACCTACTGCTGGACATAACGCAGAGGCAGTCTTCTGTCACCCTGGCTGAATTTGTCAATTACCTTTTTCCCAGTTCACAGCTTATACGTCCGACAACTTCCTTTCAATCGCTAGTATGGAAATGTTGCGAAATCCATCGTGGGACATCGTGTATCGCACATATGATTTAATTACTACGCTTCCTGACAAAAAAATTAGCTCTCGGTGTCGGCGATTGTGACTAGAACAGTTAGAGCAATGTGAAACTTGCGCCAAATCTCTTCAAAACCTGCCACAAAACTTAACTGGCCCTCTTTTGACGTTGTCGAGGCATTTGACACTGTGGACTCATGGATACTTCTTGACCCAGAACTCACCTTTAGTCCCCATATCAACCTCCCTATAGCCGTGACTGCTTCTACCAACTGCGCCAGCTCCGCACTGTCGCCCACTCACTCACTGCCTCTGCTACTTCCACCCTTATCCATGAACTCGACGCCCTTTGTCTCAACTAGTCTTGACTACTCTTGCTCGCTATACGCTGACCTCCCGACTGGTCGACTGAAGGTACTTAGATCGGATCTTGCGTTCTGCTGCTCGCCTTATAGGCTGTAATGCCAAAATTTTGTCATGTCTCTAGTTACATGCGCGACGTTCTCCACTGGCTCCTTCTGAGCAGCGGATTGCGAATAGGATAGCTGCCCTAGTCTGGCGCTCCTTTACTAAGCCTCGCTGTTGCCTATCTCCGCACATCTGAACTGGGTCTCCTCCTTGTCCATTTTGCCCGTACCTCCACTAAGCAGAACCGCGTTTTCTCGGTGGTGGACCTCTCCACCTGGAATGGTCTCCCTCTTGAGCTTATAGCCTCTTTCCCAGGACCTTCTCTCCCACGTTCTGTTATCACCTTAAGACTGTTCTTTCAAGCCGTGCTGGAGTTGGGAGCGCCTCTAAGTAGTTTACTTGAAGGGGCGCTATATTTAATTGTTCGAAATGAATGAATGAATGAATTCAATCAGTTTCCGTACTTCTGCAGCTGTTTTAGGCCATTTGTCTTCGTCATAGTTGGCAACAGTCGCTCAAATGCTTTCCTCTCGTGCATGCATTCACTCAACGTTTGTGGCATAGTTTCGAGCCATTTGCTGCAAGTCAGCCTTTCGGGTCGCTGGTCCACGTGCCTGGAACAGTCTTCCTGCGCCCATCCAGGAGACCAAAAGTTTACCGACTTTTAAAAAACAGTTAAAAATGCATCTATTACATAACCACGAGCACTAACATTTGCGCTGACAGTTGACAGTTTTGTTAAGCGTTCTAGAAGTAGCTTGCTACCAACAACGCTGTATAAATCGTCGTAATTACAATTACGATCCACATTCATGAAATTATCTTTTCTTTGGTTGCACGCTTCAATACCGCGCATGATGCTGGATGTCAAGCCAGAGATACGCCGTCACATTTCCTTGTGCATTGTATAGACGACGGTGTTTTTGCTCTACACTCAGACCACTTAGTATACACGACGGTGCTCTTAGACAATCAACCGGAACGATAGGCCGAGTCAAACTCATTTTGAGTCCGACTCGATTCGGACGCCTGATTCAGATGCAATTCGTTGTAGTTGTTGTCACCTGTTCGGATGATGTGAATGTAGACCTTTTCAGTGGTTTTGCAATCAGTGACTGTGATATCTTTTTTGACAGCTGCTCGCCGTCGTCAAGATCGGAAACTGGCTGTACTGGAATTAGTTGTTGTCACCTTATAGTTTATAGTGGCCTACATGGTTTTTGGCACAAAGCGTTTTGCTTCAGTGCAGACTGACTGAAATTCTGTTCGGGCTGTCATAATTTGCTGCTTACTCGTTTGGACTAGCTTTCATTCACTGCATGTTATTACTACTCTGATCCACGCCTTGATCTGCACTCGGGTCGACTTTGGGAACGCTGCATACATTGGACTCTCCGCCTCTAATACTCACAAACTTCAGTCTATTCTTAATGCAGCTGCTCGGCTTATAGGTGACATTCCAAAGTTTGCCCATATCTCAGGTTATATTCTGGATACTCTTCACTGTCTCCCTATCCAAGAGCGGTTAAAGTTCAAAATCCTTTCCCTCATGCGTAACTGCCTTGTTGGGGTGGCAGGGGCCCCATCCTACCTGCGGTCTTTTTGCACCTTTGTCTCCTCCTTACCTGCGAGGGCCTCTTTGCGATCTTCGACCCGTGGCCTTATGGTTGTCCCTCGCATGCGTTCTGCTGCGGCCCACTCTAGGTGCTTTGCCCGTGTTGGCCCATCAGCTTAGAACTCTCTTTCCCAGTCTCTTCGCCTTGAGTTACTAGCTCTCTCACCTTCCCAGTTCCGTAGACGCCTTAAGACTTTCCTGTTTCCCTGACGCAGGCACTGAAGCAGGTCGAGAGCGCTGCTGATTTTGAGCGGCGCTATATAAATGTTCGATTACAATTACAATTACAATTACAACGTCGTTGGAATGCCGAATTATTCATGGCTCCAAACAACTTACTCTAATTATCGTGAAACTTCTAATAAGCGCCCTCAGACTACAGGCACGTTAAAGATTAAAATAGGCCCTTTGATCCTGTCCATATTAATCAAGTAAGTAATATAATTATTTGCCTCACTGCCTGAGATAGTTGATAATTTTTTTGCCGTTGGTCATTGTTTAGCTTGCTTATTATCAATTAAGCTTTGGATGAGATATCCCGCTTTTTGCTTTGGGGGTTGAGCCGATTTGGGGGGCTACAGCACCCTGGCGCCGACACTGATATAGATGAATGCCAAACAGTATCATGTTCATACCCAGATGAATTCCGAACAGCGCAGCGGAAGTCATTGTCCCGATGATTCCTGGATTGATGAAGATCGCGACGATCGACAAAAAGGCAAAGAACATTCCGATGCTGTAAATCAGAGACGACTCTACCTTTGGATGGTTAGCGATGAAGGAAACGGGCACTTTGGTTATTGTGGAAAAGGTGCTCATTAACGCCGCTGCGGTCACTCCTTGGGCACGGCTCAGACCCACGTGAACAGCCCTGTTTACTGTGTGAGGCATGTAGCCGTTCACGCAGAATATGTGGAGAACGTAAGCAACTGAATACAAAGAAAATCTCGCTTGACGTAAAATGGAAAAGTTAAAGGTTTCTTTCAGATATTTTAAAATCAGTGGTCTAGATATTCTTCGTTGGCTGCTTCCGGACGCATCCTTTGACTGTGAGGTTAATCTCTTTGGAGTGCGGCAGAACAGGCAAAGTACAATGCGTTGGGCTTGAATGGCTGCAAGGATGAGGAAGGAACCTCTCCAGCCATACGACTGGATAAGGTAATTTGTAAGGATGGATCCGACAATGCCTCCGCAGCCGAAGCCAACATAACCGATTCCGCTGGCCAGTTTCCGGTTACGAGTTAATCTTTGATGGATAATAATATTCGTCGATAGCGACGCAAGACCAGCGCCTGTTCCTAAAAAGGGATACATCTGTAACAGACTTGATAAAACAAAGAACGAACATATGAATCAACGATAGAATGAAGTAAGTAAGTAAGTAAGTGAGTATATTCTTTATTTATCCAATTGCATAACCGCACTTTGGTTTACATGAAATTACACATTATAAAGCATTCTTGTTAAAAACGTTTTTCTCATTAAGTTGTCAGCCTTTCATCCGGTCTAGGACGCAAGGAATAGGGGAGTGTCTTTAAAAGAGGGTGCAGCGGGTTCAGAACATGGCCTGGGTCCACCAAGGCAACAGTAAAGAAGTTCTCATTTGCCATTCTATACAACTGTTCTAATGTTGGGTACTCCTCTCTGGCAGGTAGCGTAGGCGGGCCAGACGGGCCATCACGGACTGAATTCTATTGTGCTCCTGCTGCCCCCACAAAACTCCACCAAGCCGGTGATGCGTATAACAAGCGGGTCACATTGGTCATTCGCACAACATCATGTTGCATTGAGCAGACGATTTTCCTAAAACAGCTGCCCTGAGCTTGTTGACTTCTACGCTATCCGTTTAAGACTTCAAACGTTCTTTTGGAAGGACGATGTTATCTAACTCCAGGTGAAATCGTAGTAAACTTAACCTTCGCAGGACCAAGCGGGGTAAATAATTACCCGAGCGGTATTTGGATGTTGATTGCGCAGCAACTGTAGGTACGGTAGTTATAATTTGTCGTTTCATGGGTTTACAAGTTTCAACCGATGACAAATTCTGATAGCATAACCACCATAATGTCATGTTGTGGGGAAAATAGTTTTGAGCCCAAAGTGTCATGGGGTAAATATTTACCCATTTGGTCTTCGACGTCGTTATTTTTTCGTTCATAGGGAAAATATATTTATTAAATATCTGAGCTAGGAAGTAACCTGAAATCAGAAATAGCATGTTGAATCCACCAAGGAATTAAGTTTTAATAGTTGCATAATTGTTGTTTTACTTTCCTAGATGGCGGCCAATATGGCCACCAAAACACAAAAATATGCATATCCCAGCTCATAGGCAAGCTAGAATAACAAACGAAGTGTCGAATTTAATATTTTCAAGGTAAAGGATTTGATCTATCGTAGCGGCAATAGTATGCGAGTGTTACTTTCTAAGATGGCGGCCAATATACCTGCCAAACACAAAACTATGTGTATCTCGCTCATAGGTAAGACCTTTTGACAAATGAAATGGTGAAAAAATTTATATTATTCAAGGTCAAGGGACTGATTTCTCGTAGTGGCAATAGTGTGTGAGTGTTACTTTCCAAGAGGGCGGTCAATATGGCCGCTAAAACACAAAACGTTTTATATCTCAGCTCATATTTTGCATTTGGCATATTGGCCGCAATCCTGCTTAGTAACGTTCCTATATTATTGGCACTACGAGAAATCGATTTGTTGACCTTGATTCTATTAAATTCTACACTTCTTCCCTCATTTTAGCTTAACTTAGAGCTGAGATATGCATATTTACTTTTGGCGGCCACATTGGCAGCCATCTTGGATAGTATCATTCCAACACTATTGTTACTGCGAAGGAACTACTGCTTGACCTTAAAACTATTAAATGTGACACTTCATTTGCTATTGTAGCTTACCATTGAGCTTAGATATACATATATTTGTTCTTTGGTGGCCATATTGGCCGCCATTTTCGAAAGTGACATTTCCACACTGTTGTCACTATGAGGAATCGATTTATTGACCTTGATTATATTAAACTGGACACCTCGTTTGCTGTTCTAGCTTACCTATGAGTATGAGCTGAGATAGAGATCTTTTGTTTTGGCGACCATATTGACCGCCATCTTGGATTATAGCATTCCAACACTATTACCACTACGAGAAATCGATTCCTTGATCTTGAAACGATTAAATTTGATACTTCATTTGCTATTGTAGCTTTTTGATCTGATATATGCATATTTATGTCTTTGGGCTCCATTTTGGCCGCCATTTTGGATAGTAGCATTCCCACATTATTACTACTATGAGAAATCGATTGCTTGACCTTAAAATTATTAATTTCAATACTTCATTTGCTATTCTAGCTTACCTATGCCCATAAGCTGAGATATACATTTGTGTGTTATGGCGGACATATTGGCCGCCATCTTGTAAAGTAACATTCGCACACTATTGGCACTTTCTTCTTCTTTTTCTTCCTCTTCTTCTTCTTCCTTCTTCTTCTTCTTCTTCTTCTTCTTCTTCTTCTTCTTCTTCTTCTTCATCATCATCATCATCTTCTTCTTCCTTCTTCATCGTCGTCGTCGTCGTCGTCTTCTTCTTCGTCGTCTTTTCTTTTTCTTTTTCTTTTTCTTCTTCTTCTTCTTATCTTCTTTGGACCTCGACGAACCGTAAAATGTTTTGGTCCTGCGAAGGTTAATAACGGTTCCTATTAGGTATCTTCGACCTGAATCCTGGACAATCGTTCAAGAAGTTTAAGTTGTGTGGTCGGGCAACGCGTGCGTAATGAACTTCGGAACAAGGACAAAGTGGGCGTTGATTGGCAGAAGCGGCGAGAAGAATACTTGGCTTGCGATCAACTCATAGATCAAGGCGAGGCTTTTTAAAGTTAACCGGAGGTCGAGTAAACAATTCTTTGTCTGTGAGTGGCGATTGCTTACGAAGCCCGGTAGCAACGTCTAGTATAATAAAAAATAAACAAATCAAGTACACTAAGTGTACTCATTTTAGAGCGCAAGTCGCTCAGAAGTCTCGAAATATCAAGATTTAAAATTCGACTTCTTGGATGACAGTCCAGAACTCTAATCGCTACGCTATTGTGTACCTCGCAGATGGTTTCAAAAGACAAATGGCTCATTCCTAAACAGAACAGATCATAAGGGGGTAACTGATATTCCTTGAAATAAAGAACGAACGAATAAACAAGTCACCGAATCAATCAGTCTAAAGAGAGCGCACAATGGGCAGAAATGATTTATTTTCAGACAATTCAAATCCGTAAGGCGATTTTCGAGACAATGCCAAATAAACAACTTAACAACTTCAATACCTACTACATTTATAAAGTACACCTCATATATAGTGCACCTCTGAAACTCAAATTTCTTTTGCAATCCAAAGAACCTATCAGAACAGGTCATAGGGCCTAAATGAGCATTCCATACGCTCCCCTAACTCTTATCCTCTTGCATTACGCTAAAGTTACATAATTATAATAGCCTTACACAGAGGTAATCCATAGAAACTGAACAATCGCCTATAACTGGTTTACCTCCAATGACTCCGTAGGTGAAGTAGATTGTTGTTAGATTCGGGGCTAAGAAGCTGAGAGACAATCCTATCGAAAACAACAGACATCCAACAGCACCGGGCAAACGACATCCGTAAGACTGTATGGGATAACTGACGAATAGAGCTACAGATAGACAAAAGAAACAACAATCGGAATATATTATGCATCCACTTGAAAGGTACACGGCCACCCTTCAGCCACTCTATGTGTTTCAACATAATAATCTGCGAGACCTGAGTTCTGTTCTCGTATGCGACTAAGATGACTGTTGTCTTGCCTACACTGGCCCTACAGTGTCTTTCGGCACCTGCAGTTTGAGGCTTGAAGATGAGGCCGTCCGCATAAAAACTGGCCAACATCTCGGGTTGATTGTTTGCCCGAGCACGAATGCCCCAGTTTACATTGGACACAGCAGGTGCCCCTGTGGAAAATCATTGGACACAGTAGATAAGTATAGCTCACAAGGCCTTTCTTGACACCTGGGACACGGGTGGAAATCAAGACACGCCCTCGTATACTACATCATTTGGGGCGGCCTCATAAAGGCTAGGTTCCTGAATCATAGGAGAATGGTCCAGAGGCCCCTAGGAGAGCGGAAAATGTCTGGCCTGGGACGGAACTTTCATTGACACCTTGGCAGAGTCTTGTCGACTCAGAGCATACAAGATCGCAGTTGGTGCTGCTGAAATGCAAAGCCTGTTTGGTTTTGTCATGGTTGATTTTAGACTTCTATGATTCCATTGACTCTGATCATGTGATCCTGCCCACTCTTCGAATCAGCCTATATTTCCACCATTCATTCTTTCATTCATTCGTTCGTTCATTCATTCATTCATTCATTCATTCATTCATTCACAGGACCTAATATGCGCCCCTCCAAGATACTTACTCAGAGGCGCTCCCAGCCCAACACCAATACAATAACATACAAATGCTATTGAAACTAAACAGAGTACACTGCTATTCTGCCCTCAAACTGCTCTGCGTTCTTAGACTCCGAAACTCTTAGCAAAAAAAACAAGAACGCATGGCTTTTGTCAATAGCGTTGGCCACTGCCTTAGGCCAGGTATCTGAAAACAATACAGAAACAACCTAATTATGTCTCTATTTGCTTCCATTCAGCGCTTCAATGCAATTATTGCTCTTCACAGGACTTGCAAGTCCTGTGAAGAGCACTACCGAACACATCACTGGAAGCCATCCCACAAATACTATCTCTAATTTCTTTAATCCTGAGAGATTATGTACCAGGGATAAAAAGATAATAACAATGACAAAAACAATATATCAACTAAAGTGTTCCTATGGAATGGATAGCTGGCTTCTCTGTGTGCTTCGTCTGAGCCTTCTTGCTCGTTGTTTCCGGGCCGCGTTGCCACACAGGCATTTCTTGAACATAATATTATCTGTCATGTGATCACCATTTTCTAGCAGATGAAAAATGGATCTTAAAAACATCTCATTCTCTTTGCACACGTTAGACACACCGCTCGCCGGTATCTGATATACTGGTCTTTCTTCGCTACGTCTCGAGGTAGTCATGTGGAAGCCTGGCCGAACAATATCTCAACTTACCGACAAAAGATTGGAAGAATCCGCTAATAGAGGAACACCATCCGACAGCCGCTGTCGTTGCATCAAAATGTTCCACGAAAAACGGATAGAAAACTCCGAACCCAGTGGATTCACTCGCAGATATTAGATTACTAAGAAAAACGCACCCCACTACGCCCCAATCAGACCAGCTTTCTTTTGTTTCGACGTTTAATTTTCTGGCTTCCTGTTGCTGCGGCGAGGCTTTCAACAGTGATTCACATTCGCTGTGTTTTAGAGAACTGTTTTGTTCGTCCATCGCTAAACATTCGCTTTCAAGATGTAAAGCACCTGCAGGTTGTCCGTCCTTACATCTCGCAACAAGTGAATGCACAGAAGTGGCATGATCTTTCATATTTCCGAATTCAGTAGCCATGGTCCAAATTTGTAATGCGTGTTTTAACAAACTACGATTATGGCCTGCCATCAAATGTATAGGTCCACTATTATATAAGCCAGAAAATGCATGTGAGAGTATTTAACATTCACTGCATATTCCAATGTAAACCTATAATATTCCATTCGCTATAGCTCTTATTCTTTGTCAGCATTATATACAGGTCCGAAATTAACTCTTCTGTTTGGCCTGTATATTATTATGTCCAAACTCATGTATGTGCAACCAGATGAACTGAAAGTTGCTATGCTGTAGTCCTACAAAACTTTCAACAGCTCAGTCAGCTTTGTACTTTGATCTAGCACATAAAACGATTGAGTACGACGTTAACCTCAGACCTTGTCTGAAAACTAATGAAACCGTAGTCCAAGTGCAGATAGGGTACTTGGAAACATGGCTCATACACATGTATTACAGTATTGTACATCGGAGGTAAACATAAAATATTAATCGCGTATACGTCGTGCATTTCAGCGACTCGACTGTTGTTAGAGTGCCCTATTGTATTTTATCGTTTTGGTTTTAAATGTATACTGATTAAAAAGAATATTAAAGAATATTAACTAAAATGTCATGCTACCTTAGTATCAATTCTGTCCGGGATAAGTTTCCTTTTTATTTGTATCCTTGATTTACATAACCAACGGGGCTACGTAAATCAGTTCGAACAAGACATACGAATCAATGCATCCGAAACGGCTACGAATGATCAAAATCTGGAGTAAAAGTACGTCCAAATGCGAACTCTTTCTCTGGAGTCATCGGAATCCGTTAGAATTGCGATCCACTGTTGTTGATTGGACCAAGCATCTCAAAGGCCAGTGGAACAATACAATCATGTGTGATGTATGTGCATTGATCAGCCAACTGTATTTTGCCAGACTAGATTGCAGCCTGAACGCCATGAAATTATGGTGACCTTCAGGTTTCATACCATCGGTCCTTGATATACCAGGTAGATCTTTAATAAATGTATGGAAGCCAGACAGACAAGGGTCCACAAATGGGATCAGTTAGAAAGCCTGTGTAGCACCGCGGCGTGGAACCAACGAGCAAGAAGGCTCATGCGAAGCATACGCACACGCGTATAATAATAATAATAATAATAATAATAATAATAATAATAATAATAATAATAATAATAATAATAATAATAATAATAATAATAATAATAATAATAATAATAATAATAATAATAATAATAATAATAATAATAATAATAATAATAACAGTTTCCAATTTATCCACGATTTCATTTTGGAGATCGGAGCCAGGATCACAGTTGTAGGAGCCACAAGATGAGGTTTAATATAACGAAGTATAACGCCATTAGCGTCGAATTCAGGGTCTTGATATAGAGCTTTCGAACATTGAACGGATTCATTCTGAATATCTAGACCGCGCCTGATACGACTGGTTGACAGTTCGTTGATCCCTCCGGATTCTGAGATATCCGAGGCTCCTAGATATAATGCGGTGATGTTCATAGAACATCAGCGCATCCATGGTAGACGGTTGATATTCTGGAATGCTTGGATCGATACCAGAACCGACATGCAATACAAGATTTCAGATTATCCGCAACCGGTCAGTTAATCAAATCAAATCAAATTAAATCAAATCAAATTTATTAGAATTGATTCCATGAAGAGTGTACACAATGTACACGTGTGAATAAATACAGTCACTAACAGTTTACATTTCGTAAGCGCCATTAATAAGAAACACACGACACACGTAAAAACGTGGTTGATCCTTAATTATTATTGGACTAGACGTTTTTACCCGGCGTTCGCCCGGGTTTTCCTCAGCGCCCGTGTATTTGAATTGAACGACATCTTCGTCAGCGCCCGTGTATTTGAATTTAACGATGTGCAAATTGTTCGTGTGTCCCTCTGGCGAATTTACGCGCTGGCTTGAAATTGTTAAATAGCAACTCTATGCAATATATACTCCTGTATAGCTAGAATTCAATTGCATTGAAACTATGATCACATCGAAACTTAAAATGTCCAAATATCGGAATTTAAAGTAAATTTTGAGTTGATATAAAGTTGGGTTGATATCTATAGAAATTCAAATGAAAACGTTCGTTAAAAATTTCGTATCTCTAAAGTGTTGCATTGAAATTCTGCCGTGGGCGTTACCACTTCTGATTTGAAATCAACGGTCATCGTGATTGGTTGCGAATCAGAGCGTTGACCTGTAAATGCTCGGTGTGACGTAACATTGCATATTAATTTTAGCATGCGTGACGTGGACAAATGGCCATACTACGGCTGCTATTATAAGATAGCCTCGTCGAAAAATTTAAAATGTCCATATATCGGCGTTTAAATAAAATTGCGAGCTGAAAATAGTCGCGTTGATATAGACGCGGCGTAATAATGTTTTGTAAAATTTTGTAAATCGCTAAAGCGTTCCGTTTCGGAGCCTTTAGATAACAGACATACATACATACAAACATACAAACAAACAAACGGAAGGACAACGTAAACAGACTAAGACTTATAATATAAGATATAGGCAATCGAAGACAATCCATAATGGCGGCCGTACACTAGCATTTTAAATGCTAGTGTACCGTGTGGAATATAGTCCTAAGGTGACAAAAACTCACAGCACACTTTAACAACACGTGCCTTTTCGGAACGCAAACCCAGATTAACTTTGAACGCGAATATCTGCATACATTCATATTCAAACACGTAAATGTCAATGAATGAATAGATCACTGCTTGCTACGATTAGCATTTGGGGGATGTCTGTTAGGGCGCCCGTTAAAAATGAACTTCTGAATTTCTTAGGTGGTACCCTCCCATTTTGTTGTCTATCATGAGAGAAGTTCATGGTAATATTTTTAGAATTTTGGATGCATATTTAAAGGTCGCTCAACACCTGTAAAGTTAACAAAAATTATTATCCGACAGTGTGTTATTCTCACTTATCCCTCAGTTACTTATAACTGAAGTCTTTCTGATACAATATCAACAAAGTACTGTCAAATGTTTATCAGGACTATACTTTTAATAAAATATATAACAAAGTTGATGCAGCAGTTTTTTTCAAAAGCTAATCACTACTCATCAGTGACCTTTGTTGTCCTACTCTAATACTGTGGAACATCATCGACGACAAGCAGCAACTTCTGGCTTCTGGGTAGCCTACTTGGCTCTGTAGCTTGAGACAACCAGCAGCAGATAGTGTTTCTGTTCTTCACTTGTTGTAATGGAGAAGTTGTAGTCCTACATCAGTTTCACAGTTCGCTCTGCTCGGTCATTTACCACTGCCAAACTGTTGGCATATTTCTTGTTTAGCTGGAAATCTTCAAGGGTCTGGAGTTTCTTATGCGAGGAAGTCAGCATTCAACCCAATGTGTGTAAGGATGGCTTGGTACTGCTTGTGACAAAGTCCTCAAGTTCCCCTTCAGGAATGGTACCGGAACATGTACTTGGCTCCATCTGGATCCGTTTGGGTGGTTCATCAGTGTCTTGTTTCTTCAAAGTGCTGATCATCTTTCTTTTAGTGTTGCTGTTTGCTTGTCAGACCCAGATGATGGACCAAAACAGTGTTTGAACACATCTCTGACCACAATTTCGTGGACATCGTGTCGAATTGTCAGGTAGGCCTACAACAGATTCTTGCCAAGTCTGGTCTCTATCACACCACAATCTCCACTTCGTATGCCAGTATTGGAAGCTGCGGTGTCGAAGAACATGGCCCTGACCTGTGACTATCCCCCCAATCTTGCACCATTGTAACAACAGCATTGCCTTAGCTGCTTCACCCATACTATTTGGAAGCTTCGGCACACTGAGAAGCTGCTACACATGCAAACCTAATACCAAGACTGGTAACTGGTCAACCTGCTCACTACCTGTAATTTCCGGCAACATCTTGCCGTCCAAGTGCACAACTAGAGGTATAAGGACGGATCAAAAGTAACTTTTCCAGCTTGGGCCTATGTTCACGAAACTTTAGTCTTGCTTTTCTGATGACTCAGGATTGACAGTGAAGCTAGAAATGCCGTATCCAAGGCTTCTTGCAGTCTCAGCCAGAATAAAAGTTGCAGTGTGGTTGCTGACATTGGCTCGATCAAGTGCAGCACTTAACTCTGTTGTAACAATAGGCACAGAACCATGGTTGGTAATTCTTGGAGAGCAGCGTTGTTCTAAACTAGACTCAACTTCAGCTGCCATACTGGTTAATTCTTCTTCTGAAGTCAATTCATCATCTGCCGAACTGTGATATTCTCTCTTTTTTTTTCGTACATAGGGAAATGTTTTTAAAATATTTTGGCTAAGAAGTAACCTAAAATCAGAAATAAAGTGTTGAATCCCCTATGGAATAAAGTTTTAATAGTTGCATAATGGTTGAGAGTTTACTTTCCTAGATGGCGGCCAATATGGCCACCAAAACACAGAAATATGCATGCCCCAGCTCATAGGCAAGCTAGAATAACAAACGAAGTGTCGAATTTAATATTTTCAAGGTGAAGGATTTGATCTATCGTAGCGGCAATAGTATGCGAGTGTTACTTTCTAAGATGGCGGCCAAACACAAAATATGTGAATCTCAGCTCATAGGTAAGATCCTTTAACAAATGAAGTGTCGAATTTCATATAAATTATTCAAGGTCAAGGAACTGATTTCTCGTAGTGGCAATAGTGTGTGAGTGTTACTTTCCAAGAGGGCGGTCAATATGGCCGCTAAAACACAATTTTTTTTATCTCAGCTCATATTTTGCATTTGGCATATTGGCCGCCATCTTGGATAGTAACGTTCCTATATTATTGGCACTACGAGATATCGATTTGTGACTTTGATTCTATTAAATTCGACACTTCATTTGTTAAAGGATTTTAACTTAGAGCTGAGATATGCATATTTAGCTTTGACGCCCACATTGGCCGCCATCTTAAATAGTATCATTGCAACACTATTGTTACTGCGAAATCATTGCAACACTATTGTTACTGCGAAGGAACGACTGCTTGACCTTGAATATATTAAATTTGGCACTTCATTTGCTATTGTAGCTTACCATTGAGCTTAGATATACATATATTTATTCTTTGGCGGCCATATTGGCCGCCATTTTGAAAGTGACATTCCCACATTGTTGCAACTATGCGGAATTGATTTATTGACCTTGATTGTATCAAACTGCACACTTTGTTTGCTATTCTAGCTTACGTATGAACTGAGATATAGATAATTTGTTTTGGCGGCCATATTGACCGCCATCTTGGATAATAGGCTTCGCATTCTTCGTATTCTTCGCATCCTTCTTCTTCGCATTCGTCTTCTGTTTCTTCGCATTCTTCGCATTCTTCTTCTTCTTCGCATTCTTCTTCTTCGCATTCTTCTTCTTCGCATTCTTATTCCTCTTCTTCTTCGCATTCTTATTCCTCTTCTTCTTTTGGACCTCGACGTATCGTAAAATGTTTTGGTCCTGCGTTGGCTAATAATTACCGTTCCTATTAGGTATACCTATCTCTCCACAGGTCTTTCACTCGAAACTGAAAACACTGCTTTTTGACAAATCCTATCCTGAATCCAACACTTCTCCCTGCCTACCTCGCCGTCTCAACACCAAACACCATCCACCTTAGCCGCCTGTCTGTCTGCCTGCCTGACTCTCTGGATTTTGACCCCCTGCCTATCGATTTTGATTTTATTGAGCGCCTGTGAAAAGGCTGGCTCCCGCGACTTCGCTTTTGTGGGCGCTGTAGAAGTTCCGAGTACGATTACGATTACGATTACGATTACCTTCGACCTGAATCATGGAAAATCGTTCATGAAGTTTAAGTGGTGTGGTCGGGCGACACGTGAGCATTGAACTTCGGAACAAGGACAAAGTGGGCGTCGATTCGCAGAAGCGACGAGAAGAATACTTGGCTTGCGATCAACTCGTAGATCAAGCTTAGGATATGCTTTGTCAAAGTGTCCGTAGGTCGAGTAAACAATTCGTTGTCTGTGAGTGGCGATTGCTAATAGGTTTCTTCTTGACATGGAATCCACAAATCCTATCAGTACCGGCCTCACCATTGTGGGAACCGTGCAATTGAGGCTGTTACTGTGTAGGTTCTGAGCATTTCCTGCATTCACAATTGTATCGATCCTCAGTTTAACATTTACTGCCCTTACGCGCATAATAAATGTAATATAATAAAATAAAATAGACCAGGTACAGTCCGCGTACTCATTTTAGAGCTGAAGGAGCAAGTCGCTCAGAAGTCTTGAAAAATCTTTCTGTAATAGCGAGGATTTAAAATTCGACTTCTGAAATGACAACCCAGAACGCTAACCGTTCCACTATTGTGCACGTCGCAGATAGCACCGAAAGATGAATGCCTCATACGTAAACAGAACAGATCATAAATAATAACTGATATGCATTCAAATAAAGAACAAACAAATGAATCTGTCATTGAATAAAATTAATATCTAATGGAAGCGTACAATGGGCAGAAATGATTTATTTTCAGACAATCCACATTCGTAAGGTGATTTTAAAGACAATGCCAAATAAACAACTTAACAACTTCAATACCTACTTCATTATTTTTTAGAGTACACCACGTATATAATTGTGCACCTCTGAAACTCGTTGTTCTTTGGAAATCCAAGGAACCTATCAGAACAGGTCCTCCAGTTGTATCTATAGATGTTTCGTTTTACGCTTCGGCCGATATTTTCTACAACTCCCAGGCCATCACACTGAGGAAGAAGGATTACTGGAGCACGTTATAGAGGCCATATGTTCCCGTTACTCTTTTGCTTTTGCAATACTCTAAAGTTACATAATATACCCTAGAGGCCTATGCATATAATTATAGCCTTACATAAAGTAATCTTAGAAATTAAACAATCGCCAATAATTGGTTTACCTGATATTACCCCGTAGGTGAAGTATATTGTTATTAGATTCGGTGCTAAGTAGCTAAGAGACAATCCTATCGAACTCAACAGACAACCAACGACACCGGGCAAACGACATCCGTAGGCCTCTATCGGATAACTGGCGAACAGAGCTAAACATAGACAAAAGAAATAACAAGAATCAATAAATCGACAGAATATATTATTCATTCCTCTTGAAAGATACACAAAGACTGTTGAGTCACCCTTGAGCCACTCTATGTGTTTCATAATAATAATCAACGAAGCCTCAGTTCTGTCCTCGTCCGCGACTAGTATGACCGTTGTTCTGCGTACACTGCCCCTAAAGCATATTTTCAGCACGATGGCATGGGACCTGAAGGTCACCCAGACTCACCCTACGAACACATGGTGTTCAGACTGCATTCTTGTCTAGCAAAATACGGTACTGTTCGCTGATCAATGCATATATACTGTAGGCCTATACATCAGATTGTTAAACTGGACTTTGAGAAGGTTAGTCCAACCAACAATTCCGATAACTGACGAATTTGCATTCTTGCATTCTTCTTCACATTCTTCTTCTTCGCATTCTTCGCAATCTTTTTATTCGCATTCTTCGCAGTCTTCGCATTCTTCTTCTTCGCATTCTTCTTCTGCTTCTTTGCATGCATTGCATTCTTCTTCCTCACTTTCTTCTTCGCATTCTTCTTCTTCTGCTTTTGGACCTCGACGTATCGTAAAATGTTTTGGTCCTGCGACGGCTAATGACAGGTCCTATTAGGTATCTGCGACCTGAATCATGGACAATCGTTCACGAAGTTTAAGTGGTGCAGTCGGGCGCTTTGAACTTCGGAACAAGGACAAAGTGGGCGTTGATTGGCAGAAGCGACGATAAGAATACTTGGCTTGCGATCAACTCGTAGATCAAGGCGAGGCTTTTTTAAAGTTAACCGGAGGTCGAGTAAACAATTCGTTGTCTGTGAGTGGTGAATGCTTAGAGGTTTTTTCTGGACAAGGAATCCACAAATCCACGAATCCACAAATCCTATATCCTACATTCCATCAACCGATGCAAGACACGTGCTGATGATCAGCTATTTTTGGAACGTTGTTATGGTGACCAAAGACGGCTGGCGAATCAAGACGCATGGAGCGCGATATTCATCGAAAATGGCGAGCTTGGACGTTAGTTTGTCAATAGAGTTCGAAATAGATTGACAAGAAGAAACCTGCGGGATGCTTTGTTACAGTCTAAATAACAGGCAATGCAGAATCAAATTGGCCAGCAAGTTAAGGTGAAACTAACGGACCTTATGTGAAGGAAGTGTAGTTTGCGACGTAACCTTTGTGCGCCAGTAAATCAAGCTATAGCCTTCGGAAGTCGTTATATTAGCAGTGAAACTGTTGAAGGGGAAACTTGAAACGAACGAATACAAGTTAACCGATGGATTGTTACGATGCAAAAGTAGACGATTAGGCTATGTCTGGTGTCTATGAAATTGAACATTTACTTGATGCAAAGAGGTTATTCTCTTCAACCGCAATCGACGAGGAGAATCGGCTCTTGGTATACAACTATAACCGTACTCTGGGAATGCAATGTAAGGTTTACGGCCAGAAGATCCCTACTGTTCACCGTACTTTCATTGTTCAGATTCGGTAGCCGATTGGTTAAAGAATCAGGACTGTAACGAAAAGAGTGCGGTTTCGAGCCGTACCTGAGGCTGTTACTGTGTAGGTTCTGAGCATTTCCTGCATTCACAATTGTATCAATCCTCAGTTTAACATTTACTGCCCTTACGCGCATAATAAATGTAATATAATAGATCAGGTACAGTCAGCGTACTCATTTTAGAGCTGAAAGAGCAAGTCGCTCAGAAGTCTTGAAAAATCTGTCTGCAAACGCAAAGATTTAAAATTCGACTTCTGGGATGACAGCCCAGAACGCTAAACGTTCCACTATTGTGCACGTCGCCGATATTTTCTACAACTCCCAGGCCATTACACTCAGGATTAAGGATTCCTGAAGCACGTTATAGAGGCCTAAAATGAGCATTCCATACGTTCCCCTTACTCTTTTGCTCTTGCAATACTCTAAAGTTACATAATATAGCCGTACAGATAATTATAGCCTTACATAAAGTAATCCGTAGAAATTGAACAATCGCTAATAATTGGTTTACCTCCAATGACCCCGTAGGTGAAGTAGATCGTTAATAGATTCGGAGCTAAGTAGCTAAGAGACAATCCAATCGAACTCAACAGACAACCAACAGCACCGGGCAAACGACATCCGTAAGACTGTATCGGATAACTGGCGAACAGAGCTAAACATAGACAAAAGAAATAACAAGAATCAATAAATCGCCAGAATATAATTATTATGCATCCTCTTGAAAGATACACAAAGACTGTTGAGTCACCCTTGAGCCACTCTATGTGTTTCCTAATAATAATCAACGAAACCTCAGATCTGTCCTCGTCCGCGACTAGTATGACCGTTGTTCTACGTGTACTGGCCCTACAGCATCTTTTTAGCACCATAGTTTGAGGCTTGAAGATGAGACCGGCTGCATAGGAACTGGCCTACGTCTCGTGGTTGATTTTTGCCCGAGCACGAAGTTCCCCAGTGTACACTGTGTCCGGATAAAAAGGGACCCCTTTTGTTATCATGAAAATAAACTAGTAAATATTCATCGATTTTTAAAATTCGAAGACCATTTTAATCCTGAGATAATTTGCTAAATACTGGATAAAGTATAAAAGTTTTCGTTATTTAATAATGACGTCATAATGACGTCATTTTCATCAAAATTCAATTGTCAAGGACGGCACAAAAATCATCTAAGATTTTCAATATTATTTTAAACTGTCATTCATCAATTATAAATTTTAGTTTAATTTAATTTTTACATTTGAATAATATTAGACTACAAGGCGTGCTCAAAGTGTCCACCTTCTGCTCAACACAAGCTTCAAGAGAAACAACTCGCTTTTGGACGTACGTTTCACATTCAATTTTGATAATTCGTAGCCGTTTCAGATGCGTTAGTTAGATTATAAGAATCCATAGTGATGTGTTAGGTTGTACGAATAGAACCCACATTTCATACACCAAGATTCGTAACTGAAGAAATTTTCATCTTTTTTAATCAAGAAATGGAGAAGTTTTAATGTGTCTAGAACCACCGAGATTGGTCTAAAGTCCGCTACGGCTTTGTCGCCTTGGGCGTTGGATTGATTAAAGCTATCTTCCACTGCGTTGGAACATATGAATTCGTGACTGATCTTTTTCATTCATTCATTCAGAGCATTTATACACGGTGATTCATTAAAAACGTTCCCCTGCATATTTCACTGTAACACCGTCAAATGTCATGCTATGTGAAAGAAATTTTAAAGGAAGACAGAGGAGTTATTTCTAAACATTAGGAAAGTTAAAGTTTATGTTCAAATTGACCTCCTTTGGAAGCTACGAATGCGCGAAGACGAGTACACAACTGTTTGACTGATTCATCAATGATGCGCTGATCCATTTTGGTCCCATGCCTCCACAATTCGACTTCGCAACTCACTGACATCACATAATTATTCTAGATCTGTAGACCTTCTCTTGCATGACACTCCATATCTTATAGTCCACTGGATTTAAATGAGGGCTGTTGGGTGGCCACAAAGTAGGCGGGATGAAATCAGGTGTTTCAGTTTCCAGTAACGCAACAGTGTCCCGTGCTCTGTGCGCAGGAGCGCTATCCTGCTGGAAGATGAAATACTCATCGGTAATGTCACGAATGTCTGGTAAAAGGCCCTGTTTTAGTAGAACATCTCTGTAATATTGCACCGTAATTTTTATTCTTTCTTAGAAATGTTATAGCATGTTTATCTTCTTCGGTAAACACTATTTTGTCGAGATAGTCGTGACGTCATTAGTTTCGTCATTCGCGTTACGTCATTTTGGCTTTGAATGAGAAACAATTTATGAAGCACTTGGCTAGAACATCAAGCGTCATTGTTCTGAAATTTCAATAAAATTGATGGTCATCTACATGAGTTATGCTAACTTATGTAGGGGAACGTTTTTAATGAATCACCGTGTATAGCGCCCCTTCAAGAAACTACTCAGGAGCGCTCCCGGCCCAGCCACGACTAAAGAAAAAAGACTTGAGAGACTTGTAGAACCCTGTCAGATGGCTTACAAGTAAAAAACGGAGCTTAAATGGTAGGTCATTCCAAATGGAAGGGCCAACAACCGAGAAAGCACGGCGCTGCCTAATAGCCAAGCGAGTCCGTGGAACAAGGAACTCACCCCTCGTCGCAGAGCGAAGCACCCGACGCGCTGGAACATCAGACACTGGGCGGCAAAGATCACGCAAGTAAGATGGAGCGCAGCCAAGAACACAACGAGAAACAAGAGCAGCAATGCGATATGAGATACGCTGAGACACAGGCAGCCAATGCAACACATCACGCATGTATGCAGAGACAGGAGAGTACTCAGGAAGCCGTCCAATAAGCCGAGCAGCCGAGCGTAGAACTCGATCTAGTCGCCCCAAAACACCAATGGGAAGGCCAGCAAGTAGTGAGGAACAGTGGTCAATTCGACTAGTAACAAAGGCATGAACAAGGACCACAACTGCATCATGAGAGAGAGAGCGAGAGAGACCACTCGAAGCT
Source organism: Aporrectodea caliginosa (assembly GCA_020284085.1). Lineage (NCBI taxonomy): Eukaryota > Metazoa > Annelida > Clitellata > Crassiclitellata > Lumbricidae > Aporrectodea > Aporrectodea caliginosa. Next base: position 1,013,389 of record JACEVL010000483.1, on the reverse strand, counting down.
GACGAAGCTGATAATAACAACTCCGTGCAATTGAGTTCACATGTTGAGATAAAGTTAGCTCGGAGTCAAGAGAAAGTCCCAGATCACGAACTGTGAGGGAAAAGGTTATGTGAGAAAAGAGCAGGGTAAGTTGAGGAAAGTCGATACCCTGCAGTTGTCTACGGCTACCCAGCCAAATGAGCTGTGTTTTATAGGGATTTAAGAGAAGCCGATTGGAGGCCATCCAAGAAGAGAGGACATCCATAGTCAGACACATCTGACTCACAGTAGCCACCGCATCGGCTGAATGGGTGTGGATGTAGGCTTGCACATCATCGGCAAATAGTTGGTGTAGAAGCCCCTGAGACGTCAACAAGGGGCAGACATCAGCAGTATAAAGAAGATAAAGCAGCGGGCCCAGGACAGAACCCTGGGGCACACCCAAAGGGGCAGGGACCCAAAGAGACCTGGACGAAACAAGGACTACACAATTTGAGCGGTCAGTTAAAAAGATCTAAGCCATTCTAGAGGCTGGTCCACCAAGCCAAAGGAAGTAGAGAGGCGCTGCAAGAGAATGGAGTGGTCCACACAGTCAAAAGCAGAGCTTACATCAAAGAGAGCAAGGAGAGTAACCTGACCACAGAAGTGATGCGACGGAGTTAAGGCAAAGAAACTAGACAGGCTATCGGTCACGTCCTTCATCAGTGTGAGTTTAAAAGAAATAAACAATTTCAACTCCAGATATCCAAATCGATAGGATTATTGTAGGAAATGTGTTAATTTTTCACCTCTGTGACATAAGGTTTCATCATCTGTCATGTGATCTCCATTTAAAATTTCGTTGCAGATGATATGTGTCTGTAAAACATTTCATTTTCTGGCTTCTTTGCACCTTTTATCCAATATACTCGTCTCCTTTAGCTATGGTAGTTTGAGTGAACAATATCTTGACTTACCGACAACAGATTGGAAGAATCCGTGAATAGAGGAACACCATCCGACAGCCGCTGTTGTTGCACCAAAATGTTCCACGAGCAACGGATAGAAAACTGTGAACCCAGCGTATTTACTCGCAGCTATTAGGTTACTAAGAAAAACGCACACCACTACGCCCCAGTCAGCCAAACTGTCCTTTGCTACGACGTTTTCTTCTCTGTTTTCCTGTTGCTGTGTTGATTCGTTTAACAGAGATTCTCGTTCGCTGTGTTTTAGAGAACTGTTCTGTTTGTCCATCGTTACGTGTTCTTTGATATTTCCGAATTCAGTAGTCATGGTTCAACTTTATAATGCGTGTTTTAACAAACTACGATTATAGCCTGCCATCAAAAGGACAATAGTATAGGCCCACTATATAAGCCAGAAATGCTTGTGAGAGTGTTAAACATTCAATGCACATTCCAATATATACCTATAATATTCCATTCGCTCTAGTTCTCACTACTTTGTCAGTCATTTTTCAGATGCATCAGCATTATAATACAGGTCCGCAATTAGCTCTACTGGTTGGCCTGTATATGTATAAACTCAAGTATGTGCAACCGGATGAACTGAAACTTGCTATAGGCTGCTGTAGTCATAAAAAGTCAGATGGTCGTAGGCCTATCAGGCAGTTTGGTACTTTGATCTAGCAATTGTACGATTGAGTATGACGTTGACCTCGGACCTTGTCTGAAAACCAATGAAACCGTAGTCGAAGACACAGTAAGCGTCCTTGGAAATCATGGCTTATAGGCCTATTACGTTGTACATCGGAGGTAAACATAAAATGTTAATAGCGTGCATACGTCATGCATTTCAGCGTGACGGCTGTTGTCAGAGTGCCCTATTGCATTTTATCGCTTTTGCTTTAAATTTATACTGATTAAAAAGGATATCAGACAAAGTTTAAATTTGAAATAATTAATTCAGAGATGATAGTTTCTAGTTTAACGCTTCTCCAAATAATTATCGTGCTTTCATATTGAGTTATTCATGCCTGCGGTTTGTCAATTAATTTAGCCGAACTCTTGGTTTCTCCAGTATTGTTCATTCGTTTATATGTTCTACAATTCCGTTGCGTACAGCAAGATCTTTGTTCTCTTTTAAATAAAACTTAGCATAAGTCCACCAGGCATTGACCTGGCACCATTTTTTTAGAAGTGTGCGGGAAAAGCAATGTTGCTACCCGACCCGTACCAGTAACACAGAACTGTTACTCGTACCCGTACCCGACCCATACTCAAAATTTCTACCCGACCCTACCCGTAACCGCGGGTATACCCGTTCCCTGTACTCAAAGAGCTTTGACTTGAACTCTTTTAAACTGCGTGCTTGATACATCCATATAACTCTTCATAAGCAGTCCCTGTAACATATCCAGGGCCGCATTAAGGGGGGGGTGCTAAGGGTGCTGCAGCACCCGGGTCCGCAGATTTGAAGGGCCCGCATTTTCGGAAGTGAAGAAATTTTTTAATTCGCTTGTTATTAACTTACTGTTAAATCTAGCGAAAATGCTGCAACATAAACAAATATGAAGTCACAATTAATTTAATTACTTATAGTTATTTACATGACATTAATCATTGCGTGTACAGATAGTAATATAGGGTTAATAGTGTAATGTGTCTTTAGGCAGTTAATACTCACTAATAAGCATGCTATAAATATGTGCGTGGTGGACCGGTGTTGTCAGAGGTCCCTCTTTTATAAGGTAGGCCCTAAACACACTATCATAGCACGCGGGCCTGCACTAGCATTGTTGCCGTCCTGGTTTGAGGGCAAGGTTCTGAGTTTTATGCTCTGGTTTGTGATTTCGGCGTCGAATTCACAATTTTTGGTCTTTCAAACAACGTCCCAGTGTTCGAGTTCTTCGAAAATAATTATTATGGTGAATATTAATCCTCATTGGTATTCATCAATTAGTGCATAACTCCGACGTAATACCGGACTCGGTTTCCTGTCCGTCGAGGGTAGCGCCGAATCGCATACTCCACGAGAGGATAACAATCCTTATTCCTCAATGTTCAGTGTCGCACCCAACTTCCTGCCGACCTCGTTGTTAGCTTTACAAGTGATTGCTTGATTTTTTAATCCATTGGAATCCATTGCGGTGGATAATAGTCAGAAGGTTTCAGTGCCGCGTATAAACTCGAATTTGGGTACGGGTAGTTTGCATAATAGATTGTTGTGCCTTTCGCTAGCCATGCCGACCACCATCCATAGGTTCCAGAAGACACAATGAAGTGATCACACATTGACAGCACTGCCATATCTTCTCCAGGGGAATTGTCAAATAAATAAACTATACTAACATTTAAGGATGTGGCGTTAGAAACGATGTATTGTTTAGTCCACAGCTTATCCTGAGAAGCAACAAAGAATTGCACTTGCTTGTATCTGTCAGTGAAGTATTTCATTGCTCTCCTGAAGTAACTCTCTGGAGCTGTAGAAAACCCACTCGATTGTGGAACCAGGACGAAATCTCCTCTGCGGTTATGTATGCCAACTCGAATAAAACCGCTTTTCCATCGTGAAGGAAAGTTGCTCTTTAAAATGTTTGTCGCAAAATCTTTAAATTTAGGCTTGAATTTAAAAAGCTGTCGAATGCGTTCATCTGTCAATCTTAGATATTTCCAACTTTGAAAATAACCCTGAAGAGAAATCGATCTCTTTAGGATGACCTGCGTGTCAGTTATCATATCGTCTATTCCCTCGTCGTAAGATATGAGCTTCTCGGAAAACGTATAGCAGGGACAACTGGGATCTGCTCGCTTGACGTTCAACTCGAAGACTTCTTCCAAATGTTTCGCCGTGTGTGTTTTTGACAAAACAATTTCTCTTCCGGTTAATTCTGCGACGTAAACGACAGCTGCAAAAGTAAACATCTGATTACCAAGTCCCCTTCCGTCAGAGAAATTACTGAAAGTTACGTAATAGTCTGAAGTATTGGACGGATTTGTTACATTCGGTTGATCGAAATGCGTTGTCAATCGAATGACTTTCTCGTGACTCATTGTCCGAGATAGGTACACAAAAGACATCGCCATTGAAACCAGAAGCCAGAAGCCCATGAAGACGGCTAACCGTCTTTTGATATTGTTCTTCTGATTTTCCCTCATTGCAGTGCTGAAATTATATAATATTAAATAAAACAGATGTACTCGATTACAAGTCGAAGAAATAATTTCTACTAATTTTACAAAACTGTGGCTGATACAACATCTAGAAAATCTTTCCTGTCAATGGTTTGCAACACATTTAGAAGTGCTATATGATGTACTCGACATAACAACAAAGACAACGCAACTGCGACAACAATGCAAAGAAGTTGAAGAAGATATCAAGATAAATAGAATGCAGAAAGGATATAATTAGAAAGAAATTACTTAGTGGACAATTTGAGCTCAACGCTGCATTAATCAAAGACGCAAATGGCAAAGTAGGCCTACTAGTAGACGATGCAAGCATACAGAAACGATGGAAGGAACACCTTGAACAAATACCAAACGTTCACACACACAATGACTCTACGGTTCTCACGTAGTCGTCAAGAAACAACAAAGAAGAACAGATTCCAAAATATTTAGGGGAGAGGTCAGAGATGCTATCGACAAAATGAGAAAGGATAAACCACCGGACAGGAATGGAATCACGATGGAACTACTTCAAGGAGGAGGAGAAACAATTCATACAATGGGTATGTCCTGTTACAAAGATTCAACAAAAGAAAAAGTACAAGAAGACTGGAAAAAATTGACAATCGTCTCTATAATTATACAAAAGCTAAACAGATCCATGGAAAAGTAATGGATGTAGCGTGAAGATAAAGATCCGGTTATATGAGGATAATGAGGCCGTAGTGCTGAGCACCCTGCTATATGGAGCAGAGACGTGGCCAATGAAGGTAGCAAACAGGAAAAAATTAGAGGCAGCACACCACAGGTGGCAGAGAAGAATTCTACACATCTCTTGGAAAGATAAACTCACAAATAAAACCATCAGAGAAAGAACAGGACAAGATAAGCTAGAGAACATCATTAGAAAGAAAAGACTGAATTGGATGGGGCATGTGGCCCGAATGGACAACGATAGAAGAGCAAGTCAAGTGATTAGGTGGACTCCTGAAGGAAAGCGCGGGAGAGGACGACCAAGAAAGAACTGGATGGGAACTGTTCAGGAGGACCTGAGATGTCTGGAGATGACGGTGGAGGATGCTGTCGAGGTGGCGAGGGACAGAGAGGAGTGGAGAAGCTGCGTTGCCCGATGTGCAGTCCTGCACGGGAAGGACTAAGGTCTAAGGTCTAAGGTCTAAACAGATCCACAAGGCTGCAGAAATTACAGCGCCATTAGCCTACACAGAATTGCAGAAAACGTTGTCACCAAAATGATACAAAGCACAATGAAGCAGTACAATGAAAGAGCAATTTGGCAAAAACAAGCTGAGTTTAGGCAAGGAAAAACAGAATGGATAACATTTTCAACATGAGACAGAAGGTCACTTCAAGTGAAATCGTAAATTAAGTCTGAGTTAAGTGCTTATGTCAACCTTAATATGCGATCCTTTAAACATGCAATTACTTTAACAGATTACTTTAAAGAAACTCAAGGTGGTACATAATTATCATTACAGGTTTCAACGAGCTACACAGATTTTACATTGAAGGATTTTTGTGGCGTTCAAACGTTTTGTCTGACGTTACAGAAAAATTAAAACCTTGAACAAATCTTCCAAGCAAATAACTACTTAGCAAAACACATAGCAGGCCCGTTGTGCTCCTCGTGTTTGAATTGTATGCCACATTAGACCTAGTGAGCTAACTTTTACTGTGGCGGAACCTCCCCGAGTGGAAGGATGTCTGCCTAGGTAAGGCCCTTGCGGTCTGCAAGAGACGACTTGTTCAACAAATATTCTTTATTCACCAAATAAAACGAAAACTCAATTACAGCTTCAGTGTTGATTGCTAATGTCCTCTTGGCATCAGTTGCCGTCCCCTCGGTCCTACCAACAGTTTCTTAAGTAGCCTGTACACGGTTTGAGTTGAGCCCAGACGTGACACACAGTTTGAACGCCTCGCTGCGACGTGGAGACGGACGCAGATTCGGCTGCGTCTGAGGCACAGACGACGTAGAAGGCGAAAACTGACGACGACGGACGCCGCGGACTCTTGGCCGCGACGAAGGAGGCGAAGAAGGCGTAGACTGCGACGACGGACGCCGCTGACTCTTGGCCGCGACGAAGGAGGCGAAGAAGGCGTAGACTGCGACGACGGACGCCGCGGACTCTTGGCCGCGACGAAGGAGGCGAAGAAGGCGTAGACTGCGACGACGGACGCCGCGGACACTTGGCCGCGACGAAGAAGGCGAAAACTGACGTCGACGGACACCGCGGCCTCCCGGTTGCTCTCCTTCTTTTCTTCCCGATCGACTGGAACGGCAACTGATGCTGATCGACAACAGTACAGCAGTAGCCGAATCTCTAGGCCCTCTCATGACTCGACTCTTCCGGACTCGACTGCTGATGATTGTCAGAGGAAGGTAATCACAATATAACAGCACCCGGGCCCGCACTAGCCTTAATGCGTCCCTGAACATATAATAAAACTGAGATGAGGCTAAGCACCTTTAATGCAATTCTCATTATACTTGCCCCTCCTTTTAGTTCACTGCCTCATATGCATGCTCTATATAATATACCCAACCATTGCACAATATCGACATCTATATCTGGATAAAATGTTTACTGGAATTTTCTAGCTCTACGTTTTACTTTCTGTTGTTTGGTTCTGGTGACATTAATCTAAACCCTATTTGAACAGCATAAATTTCAAACAAAATGAGAACGTGCAAAAAATTTAGAAAACCACCTAAGTGCACTGCTATTCTGTCCGCATATAGGCCTAATACTGCTCTCTGCCCTAAGCCTTCGAAACTCTTAGTACAATAAATCAAGAACGCCTGGTTTTTCTCAACAGCTTTGGCCATTGCCTTGCCCGGATGTCTGGAGACAAAACAGAAACAACATCTCGACCAGTATAATTATATTTACTTACATTCAACGCTTCAACGCAATTGTTCTTCAAAGGGCTTCGCTACAGAACGCATCAACGATTAGCCTACAAAGCCATGCTAGCAAAATGCTATTTCACATTTTTAAATTCTCAGAGATCATAATTATGTACTTGGGTAAAATAATAATAATGAATGATGATGATGATGATGATGATGATGATGATGATGATGATGATGATGATGATGATAATGATGATACTATAATAATATGATAATAATAATAATAATAATAATAATAATAATAATAATAATAATAATAATAATAATAATAATAATAATAATAATAATAATAATAATAATAATAATAATAATAATAATAATAATAATAATAATAATAATAATAATAATAATAATAATAATAATAATAATAATAATAAATAATAATAATAATAATAAATAATAATAATAATAATAATAATAATAATAATAATAATAATAATAATAATAAATAATAATAATAATAATAATAATAATAATAATAATAATAATAATAATAATAATAATAATAATAATAATAATTAATAATAATAATAACAACAACAACAATTATTATTATTAACTTTAATAAGATATTATTATTATATAATTGAATTGAATGGAATTGGGTAATTTAGGTGTCCTTGTGGATCGTGGGCGTGTGCGTATGCTTCGCATGAGCCTTCTCGCTCGTTGGTTCCACGCCGCGGTGCTACACAGGCTTTCTAACTGATCCCATTTGTGGACCCTTGTCTGTCTGGCTTCCATACAATTATTAAAGATCTACCTGGTATATCAAGTACCGATGGTATGAAACCTGAAGGTTACCATAATTTCATGGCGTTCAGGCTGCAATCTACATGTAGTCTGGCAAAAATACAGTAACTGTTGGCTGATCAATGCACATACATCATACATGATAGTATTGTTCCACTGGCCTTTGAGATGCTTGGTCCAATCAACAACAGTGGATTGCATTTCTAACGGATTCCGATGACTCCAGAGAAACAGTTCGCATTTGGACGTACTTTTACTCAAGATTTCGATAATTCGTAGCCGTTTCAGATGCATTGATTCGTTTGTCTTGTTCGAACTGATTTATGTAGCCCGTTGGTTATGTAAATCAAGGATACAATGAAAAAGGAAACTTATTCCGGACAAAGTCCTGGAAGTCCCGGATTTAGCATAATGTCACCAGAAACAAAAAAAAAACAGAAATTAAAACGTAGCGCAAGAAAATTGCAATAAACTTTGTACCCAGACATAGAATGATGTCGATATTGTGCAACGGCTGTGTAAATAGAATATGCATATGAGGCAGTGAACTGAAAAGAGGGGCAAGTATAATGAGACTTCCATTAAAGGTGATTAGCTTCATCTCAGTTTTATGAAATTTGACAGTGACAGCTTATGAAAAATTCAAATGGATTTAAGCACGCAGTTTAAAAGAGGTCAAATTCAAAGCACTTAAATTTCTGGACTGACTCATACACGCAGCGTAAAGGCGTATACATAAAAGGTTGCCAGGCCCATGCTTGATATGGTGGCCTTATGCAAAGTTTTATTTAAAAGAAAAGAAAGATATTGCTCTGCGTAAAGGAATTGTAGAATAAATAAACGAATGAACGATATTTGAGAAAAACAAGAGTTCGGATAAATTAATTGATAAACCGCAAGCATCATTAACTCAAGATGAAAGACAATAATTATTTGAAGAAGCGTTACACAAGAAACTATCATCTCTGAATTAATGATTTTAAATTTAAACTTTGTCTAATATTCTTTTTAATCAGTATAAATTTAAAACCAAAACGATAAATACAAAAGCCGTCGCGCGGAAATGCATGACATATAGCCCACGCTATTATAATAACTTTATGTTTACCTCCTATGTAATTGCTTTAATATAAGCCATGATTTCCAAGAACGCTAACTGTGACTTGGACTACGGTGGTCTGAGGTCAACGTCGTACTCAATTGTTTTATGTGCTAGATCAAAGTACAAGGCTGACTGATGCGAATACGAGTATCTGAGCCGTTGAGCTTTTGTAGGACTACAGCATAGCAACTTTCAGTTCATCTGGTTGCACATACATGAGTTTGGATATATACAGGCCAAACAGAAGAGTTAATTGCGGACCTGTAAATAATGCTGACAAAGAATAAGAGCTATAGCGAATGGAATTATAGGCCTATAGGTTTACATTGGAATATGCAGTGAATGTTTAATACTCTCACATGCATTTTCTGGCTTATATAGTGGGCCTCTACTTTTTTCCATTTGATGGCAGGCTATAATCGTAGTTTGTTAAAACACGCATTACAAATTTGAACCATGACTACTGAATTCGGAAATATGAAAGATCATGCCACTTCTCCGCATTCACTTGTTTCGAGATGTAAGGACGGACCACCTGCAGGTGCTTTGCATCTCGAAAGCGAATGTTTAGCGATAGACGAACAAAACAGTTCTCTAAAACACAGCGAATGTGAATCACTGTTGAAAGCCTCGCCACAGCAACAGGAAGCCACAAAATTAAACGTCGAAACAAAGGAAAGCTTGGCTGACTGGGGCGTAGTGGCATGCGTTTTTCTTAGCAACTTTATAGCTGCGTTTGATGTCACTGGGTTCGGAGTTTTCTATCCGTTTCTCGTGGAACATTTTGATGCAACAACAGCGGCTGTTGCATGGTGCTCGTCCATTACCGGATTCTTCCAATCTCTTGTCGGTAAGTAAAGATATTCCTCAACCAAACCTATCATATGACCACGCTGATTGGAGAAAAAGAACAGAAACTGGCTTGCATTAAGCATACGTAGTAGCTTACAAAAATGACTCAAGCTAGGTCTGAACCTTCGCAAACCTGCGTGCGTATATGCAAAGCTATAGCGCATAGGCATGAGGGTACGTGTCCCTAGCGCAGTGCTCTGCAACTTGCCATTAACTTATTATGGAATATCGCGGCTGAATGACAGAATGGTAGAACTATAATTATCATTATTATCTCTGTCAAAAAATAATAAAAGTCTGAATATCACTGCTGACAATATTCCTGTGATTATTTTTCTAAATAAAGTATACTGTTGAAATAGGTGCACACCTGCGCTTGATTACAAAGAACGTTCCTTGTCAGTAAAATAAGAAACTATCTTGAATAAAGCAAATAGATTAATTCAAAACCAGGGATGTTGTTGACCAGCCCTTGCGCTATGCAGACCCATAAGGGTGCCATGCACTGAAAAAGGTTGTGGACCACTCCACTAACGTGACGCTTAAAACGGCGTGATTATAATAGTGCTTCGTGAAGAAAAGATCTTGCTTCCTCTTTATTGTTTCATCGAGATAACAGATCGTTCTAACAGTAAATTATAGAACTTTTTCAGTTTTTTATCGATCACCGAATTGCAAGTCCATGTCACAATTTCTTGCAGTAGTTCATTGGTGTCAGCGGGTAAACTCAAAAGGAACAATACTGTTCCGCCGGCAGGGTAGCCCCTTGGTCGTTTATATTTCCAAAGATAGTGGCAATAAAACCATGAATTGAAACCAGTAAAGAAATGTTCCAAAGTGCAGACATGTACATGGTGATGATTTCTGATTTTTAAAGTTTAAATACATACAGTAACTACTCGTCATTGTTACACGCACGGTGATTTAATCATATACCGTTTAACTGAGTTCTAATATGGCAGGGAAATGACGCCGTATACGCAAAACACCGGCCATCTGGTCCGCGGACATGAGCAGTAGGCCTACTCAATGGCGATTGATGATTAGGTTGAAACACAGAGATCGAGATCGAGAGTAGCTCGAGTCCTTTTACGTTTCTTTCAACTTAATGCATTGTATTATCCGTCAATTTATTAAATTGTGTTGTTTCCGTTGTCTCTCTGTAGCTCTGTTCGCCAGTTATCCAATAAAGTTTTATGGATGTCGATTGCCCGGTGTCGTTGGTTGTCTGCTGTTTTCGATAGGAATGTCTCTCAGCTGTTTAGCTCCGAATCTAACAACGATCTACTTCACCTACGGGGTCATTGCAGGTAAATATTATCATATGACGCTTTCAGCGGATTTACATAGATCCCGTGCGCAAGGCCACGAGAGAAGAAATAGGTTTTGAGAAAAGAAAAGGAGGAGAGGTTACCTGCATAAATTTGAGAGCGAGTAGATGGAGATAGAGCATTCCAAAGAGAGGGATCAGTTTCTTTTACACTGCAGTTAATACAGTTCAAAATCAATGAAAATGGCTTTTTCAGTTATTACATTCTTTCCATACTCAACATGTTGCAAGCTATTTTTGAAAATATTGTTAATAGTTGCTTAATTCTTCATTCATCAGTTCCGCAGATTCAGACAGATAAGTATAATTCTCAAAGTTACCGACTTAATGTGCTATGAATTATATTGCTTTGTTGGACGTTGTTGATAGTAAGTATTATTAAAGTTACAAGTCCTAGGTACGCTTTCAGAAGCGCTGCTGGGTTTAGCTATGAACATAGCACTGTATAATCTAAGCAGATGTCGTTAGTCGTCAGAGGCATAGTGTCTGCACACGCGACGACAAGTAACGAATACCACTGGATGTGGACTTTTGCCGTTGCAGTTATTTAATACTGTCTAATTTTCTGGACATAGTGCGACATAGTACTCACAAATAGCGCTTTAAAAGGCGCTTCTAGTTAAGGTTGACTGTTGAGGACATGGCCCATGTCATCCTGATAACGGATATAGCATTAGGTTGATTTCTAAAAAGTGTGGACATACACCTGTATTCATACACCTGTGTTCTATAGGCACGAATGCCTGAGTCGAAGTTCGTTTGAAGTGAAACGATGATCCACTAGAGAACTCTGGTCGAAATCCAATAGGCATGTCGTAACTTCGGGCCAATTAGTCGGCGATGAGTAAGACTTCGTATGTCGAGCTGCGAAGAGACTAGTTATTCAAACCCTAGTAAACCTCTTGGAGTAAACTTCGTTCACTGTTCATCTTCTTCACTCAAGCAATTATTGAGTCAGTTGCTGATGTCTTCCTTTTTAGGATCAGGCGCCGGTCTTGCAACGCTATCGACGGGTGTTATTATCCATCAGAGGTTTACTCGTAACAGGAACCTGGCCAGCGGAATCGGTTGGATTGGCTACAGCTTGGGAGGCATAATCGGATCCATTCTGACTAATCAGATTCTCAAGTTGTACAGCTGGCGAGGAGCCTTCCTCCTCCTTGGAGCCATCCATGCCCAACGCATTCCACTCAGTCTGTTCCTCCGCACACCAGACAGATTGATCTCGCAGTCAAAGCATGCGTCCGGAACCAGTTCACAAAGAATATCGTGTAAGGTGATTCTGAGCTATCTGAAAGAAACCTTTAACTTTTCCATTTTACGGCACGCAAGATATTCTGTGTATTCTATTGCTTACTTTCTCGACATGTTCTGCATATCGGGTTACGCGTATCACACCGTGAACAGAGCAATCCACGTTGGTCTCAGCAGTGACCAAGGAGCGACCGCAATGTCATTAATCAGCACCACGTCCACGGTGCTCAGGGTGTTCGTTTCCTTCATCGCTAACCATCCGAAGGTGAATTCGTCTTTGGTTTTCGCCACTGGAATGTTCTTTGCCTTTCTGTCGATCGTCGCGATATTCATCAATCCAGGAATCATCGGGACAATGACATCCGCTGTACTGTTTGGATTGCATACGGGTAGGAACATGATAGGTTGTATATCTACGCTCAGTACGCTGAATGTTTGATGAATCATAGAGCTATAGTTAGTGCATCATTTGCGGTAGGAAATTGAGCCATTCGTTGTTTTTCATTTCGGCTTTGTTTGAAGCTCATAATATATATATATGCAAACGTAACTCTTCGGAACTAATTTGTGCATGATAGATTAGAATTTAGAATCATTTGCATGCAAATGTGTCTGTGAAATACATTAACGCATGAATAGGATATAGGCACAACTCTTTCAAAATTCACTCAGCACCAGACTGTTCAAAATTCGTTCGAGTTTGAACAGATAGTTGGTTTTAAAATGTAACGGTGTACACTACATTGCAATGTGCCCAAAGTTGGATCTGATCTTGAAGGTGCTGCGTAATAGCGAAATGGATATTTCTTTCTTTCTGAAGGTTCTACAACCACTGTGACTAGCATTGTCGCAGTTGACCTAATGGGTGTGGCCCTTCTACCAAGGGGCTTAGCAATTCTCCAGTTCATTTCAGGTTTTGCAAAACTCGCATCGTCGCCCCTAATTGGTGAGTATAATTTGACTGAGAGAAATAAAGACGGTTTGTGCGAATGATGACAAAATTTGAATTAACCTGAAGTAAGAAGAGATTTAACAATTTTTTCATATTTATGCTTTTGTGGAGTTCTGTGTTAGTGTCTTACAAAACTGTGTGTGTATTCAAATATGCCTGTACAAAACATGCAAGACGAGATAATACTGATCATGTATGTATGCATGCATGTATGTTTGCAATACATGCAATACATGATGTATGCATGTATGTATGAGAACACTTAATATAACGCATTTCAAGTAACTTATTAAAGCGCTGTGAGTTAGCGCTCATTTTAGAAGCCTTCATTAGCATAGTCTTCACAAAGGAGTTGTTCTATTTAAGCCTGATGAATCCCTCTCCTGACTTTAGTTAGGGCAACAGCTGCAATGCAGCAAGCGGACAACGTATCAGACAGCCTAACGCAGAGTTTTTGTGCTGTGACAAAATCTCCTAGCGAGTTAGAGTGTATGTCTGAATCAAATGGAGTTGCTTCTTCTATATATATCTGATCTAGTTGCTACTATTATTTGTAGGCTTTATGTCGACGTTTAACATTCGATGAAACATAGAGCTAGGTGCTGTATTATTGCGGTGAGATATTGAACCATCGACGTATATTGGGTAGGCACAGCACAGCACAGCTAAAGTTGTACTGTGAAGTGAAGCCGACCCTACTGAACTTTCTGCCATGTATGACGTCAGGCAGAGCTCATTAACATAATAGGTTCTGTGTCCATCCAATCAACGACCTCATATAAATAACGCATCCAATAAACGTCGATGATAAGATTATAATCGCCTAGAGGTTTGCGTGCCTGTGACGTCATGCATGGCAAACGGCTAGGCTTCAGCTTGAATCTCTTATGCTGTATTTCGGCTTTTGAGCAATTGCTATTCATTGTGCTCTGTGTGTAGGTTGGGTGTTCGATATAACTCGAGATTACAACAAAGCGTTCGCCATCATCGGTTACATGGCATTCGTGTCTTGCACACTCATGGTTGTCTTGACTTTTGTCACCAGATGCCACCGGAAGTCCATCGCCAAAGACAATGAAATTCCTGCCTCGGATTATGGCACCGTAAATCCACCGAAATCTGATGACCAAACGTAGCAAGCAATTATATATATATAATTTTATATATGCAATACACCACTCAATTTTATTCGGCCCCTTTTGGGTCTCCTGGGTAAACCAACAATAATTGAATAAACATGATGTAATTGCAATTATTGGTTATAAAATGTTATTTATGTTATGTATGTTATATATTTGTACTTACAATGTTTGTATATGAATTACCACTTCTTACACATCGTCGGATTGCAATCGCGGCCCTACAGAGGGGTCATTGCCACTTCTACTTAGTTCCTTGCCACCGGGGCGTCCCAGATAAAATTGTGGTTAAATTGTTAAATTGGCAGATATAGTTATGGTACAGATTGCTGAAGTGGTTAGGAAATCTGCTAGTTTTCTATTGTTAACAACAAAACAAAAGATATTAGGCGCACGTGTCACCTACTTTATTTTAAGATTTTTTCGAAGAAATGATTGCCTAATGAATTCCCTTTTGATTTGAACCTGAAAACGGAAATTATGCGTAGTCATTGTCAGGGTTTGTGGCTTATGGATACCTCGTGAGTAAACTTGTGCCCTCTACTTTCAAGTGGCGCTTTAGAAATGTGTAGTTTACAATTCCGATCACATTGCAGTCAAATGGGTAAGATATCAGCTCTTGTTTGGCTGCTCAGTGCAATTATGGTAAGGAGGATCGCGAGTAATATTGTCAACAGACAGTAAACCTATTTAGTCATTTAAGTATTTCGTCATGCATAGACAATTTAACCTTATTGTGACTCAGGCATGTAAATTAGTTTCCAAGCTAAAGATGTTTTGCATTCCTCAAAATGTTACACGTATTTACTTCTTCTTCTTGCATGCATATGAAAGTAGGTTGAAGCATAAAGTGCATTGAGGGATTCACTGAGGCAAATCCAGTGGCTCAGTGCATACTATTCGTGATCACTTCGATGCAAGGATGCATATGGATACTGTTCCTACCTGTGTATTGACTTTATCGTTTCTGAATTAAAAAGACGCTTCGCTGCCCAATCACTGCAATGCGTGGCATATAATCACCAAATACCATCTATAAATAAAATATTATCATTATAAAATAAAATAATATTATTGGATTAATGATTCTTTTAAGAACTAGACTATTTTTTCACCGTAACTCAGAAATGTAATGACAATAATACAGAAATATTGACATAACTTTATGTGAGCGTCAGCTTTTGTAGGGCTCCTTTTGTACTCGACTTTGAGATTATGCCTGTTATTGATATGCTATCAGTGGTACAATAAAGAAGAGAGTATATATATATTATTTTAAATAGAGTACACATAGAGTTGATTGACTCGTTACCAATCGGTGTTGGTAGGAAGAGTTGGCTCACCATTTAACTGTGTGACTCCTGTAATTAGCAGGCAGTTTCAATCAGGGACGTGAGCTATTAGCTTTTAGGCGGGGCAAAAGGTCTACGGTGCCATGTGAAAATTATTACTTAAGCCGGACTGAACTGCAAGGCGGCCTATTTCTTTCTGCCTCTTCTTGTTATTCCGTGGAGTCTGTGTAATAATAATGATGCAATGATGGTGCATTTTGCTGTTGTGGTCGAGATAGTCGTATGAGAAACAGACAGACAGAAAGGCAGACAGACAGACAGACAGACAGACACGTGAGAGGAGACCCCAACGACAGAAGCAAGGGTTAGACAATCTTGGAAGTGTAATAGCTAGGTATACGAAACCTCTGGTGTTAAGCAGCAAGTTAATTACATTTATGTGCTGTCCTGACGGGAAAGTGTTCAGTGTACATTGAAATATTTAGTCCATTTCGAGTGAACTCAAGATACCAATAGGCTATTGTTTCGAGAGTTATTTGGCTATTCTTTCGAGAGTTATTTGGAAGGTTGAGAGACCTCGTGAATTGTTCGATGCGCTTGGCTTTCGATTAAGGAGTTTGGTTTGGATTCTGATTAAGGTCAAGCGACAGCCAGCGGGAGCCTGGCAAGAGGCATTCTTCGCATTGCACAATATTTCCTCCATATTTTTTTGGGGACGCTTGCTTAATTCGTCTTAGTTTATGATTTTTTGTTTTACTTGATTAAAACATGTTCTCTGCGTGTGTCTGGAGGCGATTTCATCTCTTGTGACAGGTGCTTCTGAATTGCAGTCAAGATATTGCAGTAAACGACCAATATTTTAACAGCGGCGCTGAAATTAAGAGTCATAAAACTATAGCGCTCAAAATTTAAACGATGTTCAAGATATGCCGTAGGCTACAGGAGCGAATACTAGACTCAGTATTTCTGAATAGTGCACATATTTTCGTTTTGGATTGTTTCTAAACTATTGCTGAATATAAATAAGTTGGATGTTTTTTTCTTTCTTTCGTTATATTTTCTGGCAAATCATATGCTCACCCTACGGATACCCATTCATACAGCACATGATTGTAGCAGGGTATTCGAGAGATTCACTTATTCTCACTTGCTCGCTTACTAACTCACTCTCATTAACTCTCACTCACGCACTCACTCACGCACTCACTCATTGACTGATTGACTCACTCGCCCAACCCACCCACCCAAGTCCCACCCACTCAGCCACCCACTCGGTATCGAACGAAACATAAATATTTATTTGAGTACTTTTATACAGTTTAGGCCTGCCAGAGGCCATATATTAAATATCAAGTTCCTAGCAGCGCCCAGCAAGTATAGGCCCTAGCCGTTAATGACTTTTAGCACTTGACCTTACTAACTCGAAATAGTTCTACAGAGGTGAGTAATACGGGTCTATTAAGTCACATCAAGATGAAATCTCAGTGAAAATAGCTGTTTAAATGTGAAGGAATCTTTCGTTTAATTATATTCAAAATTCGCTATGACTTTGTTCTTCCTATTTCTAGTAGTATATAGGCCTACAGTTTTTCTTTCGTAATTATCCCTACGCGGCGTAAAGCCGCCGCGTAGGGACCCTGGGCAAGTCCTTCACTCGCAATTGCTCATGCGCTTCGGCGTGAAACTCCGATTCAGCGTCCGCGCAGTAGTCGGGAGCGCCTCTGAATGGGCAATCTGGTAGGGGCGCTATAACAAGTGTTCAAATACAATACAATACAATACAATACAATACAATCTGGACACCTGCTAAAGCGCCAATCGATGAATAGCCTGCACGGTGAATCTTTGAAGGAACTCTAAACTGCAATTACTTACCTAATAGATTTTGAATTAATAATAATCATAAAGTTGCTAGATCAAAAGTACAAAATCGACTGACAGGTCTACAGACGCGTGAATTGTGCTGCGAGGTAGAATAGACAGCTGAGGCTTTTACACGACTACAGTACTATAGCAAATTGCAGTCTTTCCGGCTTCATATGTACACGATTTTGGACGTAGGCCAAACCATCTAAATAACAAAGTTCATATGAATGAGTACCTATCGCTGATGCACCGGGAAACTGCTGATGGAGGTACACGTATATAGCGAATGGAATACTGTATAGGCCAACATTGTGAGTGCATTAAACGTTTAATATTCTCGGTGAGAAGGCATTTGCTGGCTTATATAATAGCCTCAGATGTTTAATCATTTGTTGGCAGTCTGCAATCGATGTTTGTTAAAACGCATGGACCATAGAGCATATTGTAAATTTGAGCCATGGTTGCTGAGTTAGGAAATGTCAAAGATCATGTTGCGCCCGTGGATCCTCTTGCCTCAAGATTTCAGGACGGATCGCCTGCAGTTGAACTGCAGCTTGAAAGTGGACATACAACATTGGACAAACAGAACAGTTCTCCAGAGCACAACGAATGTGAATCACGGTTGAACGCCTCGCCACAGCAACAGGAAGCCAGAGAAGAAAACGTCGAAACAAAAGAAAGTTTGGCTGACTGGGGCGTAGTGGTGTGCGTTTTTCTTAGTAATTTAATAGCTGCGATTGACATAAGTGGGTTCGGAGTTTTCTATCCTTTTCTCGTGGAACATTTCGAAGCAACGACTGCGGCTGTCGGATGGTGCTCCTCAATTACCGGATTCTTCCAAGCGTTAGTCGGTAAGCAAAGGTATTCCTCAGTTAAACTACCACAAACCATACCCCGTTGCGTATGTAAGGGTAACGAGTATTGTAGTCATCGGCGAGCGAGGTGCGACAAATAGAGCACAACATGAGATATTTAAAGACATATAATTGTTTTCATCAGCAACGACAATTTCAACGGTGATCACATAAAAAGACAGCGAGATCCTATGTCCCAATGCTAGAATACTGTGCCGATGAAAACATCAGACTTGCACATTTTCCACAGCAATCCTAACGTGTTTCAATTTTAGAGTGAGATCCCAGCAGAGTATCAATCAACTGCGTAGTGACAGTTTTAAATGTGACTACATAGCGATAGTGTGATTCTGCATTAATTATTGTTGGCCCCAGGACCGAGACCGTGTTGCCGTCTTAGTTCGTGATGTCGAGACCAGAAGTCACGACGTATAGAGGCCAAGGCCAGGCATAATAACGTTGAGACAAATAAACGACAATCTTGGTCGCGTGTATAAGCAGAACTCTGTTGTAGTTGATGATCATGTTCAGAAACAGAGAAAGAGAGCGGTTCAAGAGCCCCGTTGAGTTTCTTTCAAGTGTATCATAATATATAGACCGTCGATTTATTGACTCTAGTTATTCTATTATCGATCTTCAGCTCTGTTCGCCAGTTATCCGATACAGTCCTACGGATGTCGTTTGCCCTGTGTCGTTGGTTGCCTGCTTTATTCGCTAGGAATATCTTTCAGCTGCTTAGCGCCGAATCTAACAACGGTCTACATCACCTACGGAGTCATTGCAGGTGAACATAATCATACGTCGCGTTCACTTCGCAGTAGTCGGGAGCGCCTCTGAATGGGAAATCTGGTAGGGGCGCTATAACAAGTGTTCAAATACAATACAATACAATAGG
Source organism: Aporrectodea caliginosa (assembly GCA_020284085.1). NCBI lineage: Eukaryota > Metazoa > Annelida > Clitellata > Crassiclitellata > Lumbricidae > Aporrectodea > Aporrectodea caliginosa. The sequence continues at coordinate 994,074 of JACEVL010000483.1, read as the reverse complement.
CTACCTAAGGCTGGCCATGGAGTACGGGCTGGCACTGAGCGGCATAGCTATTTCGTATTTGGACCCGGACGAGTGACATCAATATGAAAACAACATACAGCGACTTTATAACGAAGCGCCTCATTGGAACTCATTGAAACGTGAATCTTATTCATAATACTGGCATTGCCCATACTGAGTGCGGGTTTTCAGAGATAGGAGATCTAGACTGCACACACACACACACACACACACACACACACGCACACGCACGCACACACACACACACTCACACACGGAGACAAAAAGAGACAGAAACAGAGGGACTGAGAGGAAGATACATCATAGAGAGACGGACAAAGCCAGACTGAGAGTGAGTGAGAGTGAGAGGGAGACAGCAAGCGAGCGAGCGAGAAACTCAATCTGCCTGTAACATTATACACAAAGTTTATCATTTAGTTGGCTCTCACTATGTGCATGAATCACCATTCAAATTCAGCGCGCAAATTATACTTTTTATTGTATGAATGTTACCAACAACGTTGTGTGAGCGTCCTCCCGCCTCGGCACCACAAAATTTGAGTGAGTTTTTTGCCTTTGGCTCTATAGGTTGCCGGGGCCTCTGGTCACACATGTTCTTAATTAGTAGTCTTAAATTAGTTGTAAACAAAGCAAAAACAGTGACGTCGTCAGCGAATATTTACGAATATTTACGAATATTAAAAATGCCCTAATATTCACGAATATTTACGAATATTAAAACCTGAAGTCACGAATTCTCGTTCTATGCGTGTGACCAACTATCCGCTTGATCAACTGCTTTGCGTCCAGAGTTTCTATTTCTCCCATTGGCGCAGAGGTTGTTTTTGTTGTCAGAATGATAGACAAGTGATTACTGCTCACGGACACGTAGCTTGCCTTCATAGGTTTGGTAAATGCGAAGACTAGTGTAACTATTTTTCGTTGTAATTTACGACACCAGTGGCAATAAAGGTTCTGTGTTATCCAGGGATTACTGGTCATTCGACCACTCGACGTTTTTAGAACAACATCAGGCGTTGCTAAACGAACAGTGGATCCACTTTCGTTTTAATTTAAAACATTAGTGGCAAGAGAGGTTTCGTCTTATCCAACGCATGATTAGTCATTCAACTTCTGGGCGTTGTTAGAACAACATCGGACTCGGGTGAAAACAGTGTCCTATGGTTTTCGCTTTACAGTCGTTGTTTCATCCATGTGTTGCTTTGTCTTTGATGACATTTTCAGTCGCGTGTTAATATCTCTTGTTATTGTTTACGTATGTCTACCCTAGAAGCTCGATGAAGCATATTGTATTTTATTGTATCTATCAATTTATATAGCGCCTCTCGCAGTGCACACCAATCAGGCGCTCTGATTCAAAGGCATTCTGGGCCTGCATTTTGTGGTAGTCCCTGCTGTTCAAGTGTTTCGTGAGTTTTGTGAGACTGTTTATATTTTCAATGCAGGCCCGCCAGTCTGGATTAGCCTGACTGAGATATGGTTGAATAGTTGTATTTTACGACACGACAATGAGCCTTTCGTTGATTTTCATTTCGGCTGTTGACCAATATTGATATTTAATCTGTTCTGTTGTGTAGGTTGGGTATTCGATGTGACTCGCGATTACAACAAAGCGTTCGCCATCATCGGTTGCATGGCATTCGTGTCTGCCAGCCTCATGGTTGCCTTAACTGTTGTTACCAGATGCCACCGGAAGTCCATCACCGAAGACATTGAATTACCTCCCTCGGATAAAATACTTTCAATTCCACCGACAACTGAAGGCGAAACGTAGCAAGCAACAATGTACATGTATTTACATTTAGGCTATGTGTGTGTGTGTGTGTGTGTGTGTGTGTGTGTGTGTGTGTGTGTGTGTGTGTGTGTGTGTGTGTGTGTGTGTGTATGAATGGATGTTGGTATGGCCGATCAAAGGCATTCTGGGTCTGCATTTGTAATTGTCTGTGAAGCAAATAACTCACTTCCCTGTTTCTGAAACTGCTGGATGATTATGTGCATTACAGGTCCCACTCAACAATAAGGATAGCCAGCACCAACTCCGATCAGGTCAATCATTTGTAGACTATGTGTACATCTAGAACTGATGCCTTAATTCACGTTATCAATTGCCAGAATACTAAAGTGTCGGTGTCAATGAAACCACGAACAGACTCGATTTGTTTGCCTCAACCTCCTCACTTTGTCGAAAGCATTTATAGTAGTTTGCAAAGACGTAGCTGCATATAGACCTACTCTACCTACTCTAATTAAGTGTAAGTTTACAATAATAGTCGTATCTAAAACGAAAAGTCCACAAAGTTTAAAAATTAATAGACGTTTCACGAGCAGATTAAAGTCATTGTTTTCCTGTACTGCTGAAACGAATGTCAGACATGGTTGTTCTACAGATATGTTTAAATTAATATTAGAATAAAGAAGTTTTTGCGATTAGATACGACAAGCGTTGTAGCCTAAATGGCTCACTTTGGAATAGCATGGCTGAGGTTTTTAGCATCACTGTGATGTAGGCCTACGCATGCAAAAACTTAAATTTTATCATAATGTAGGCCTACTTAATTCGACTCTGTTTGCGTTCTCGTGTTCTTTTTAGTTAGACATGAAACATGTCTACGTAAATAAAAAGAACACGAAAACGCAAACATAGTCGAATTAAGTAGGCCTACATTATGATCAAATTTAAGTCTTTGAACATGCGTACTTTGAGGCATTTTAGTAAGTGATGCGGCGCTTGAACGTGCCATGACGACGTTGATATGCGCTTAAGCTAATTTAGGAGAGGCCAGAGTTGCTGCCCATGCGGTCCCGTCAAATGTATAAAAGTCGTCGTGCGGCTCTAACGCAGTGCAGACTATCTCACCCATGGCCGATGTGTGTACGAAAATTATTTCAATGTCGTGCAAGTGTCTCGTTTATCTTCTCGCACGACTACACTTGCAACTGGCTGGGCACGAACATGGCCTTCTAGATATTGAATTAAATCCAGAGGGCCATGGCACGAACCACATAGGCTAGAATAAGAAGGAGGAGGAGAAGGAGAAGAAGAAGATGGCAAGGAAGAAAAAGAAATAAAATACAGCCCGTAAAAACAAAGTTTTTTTTACTATATCCATCTACTATCCTATAATGTATTTTCGATAGGCGAATTGAAAGGCAGCGCGCCCGTTTACATTTGCAATGATGAAACATGTCTACTCAAGCGATTGAATGCAATATCCTTTAAACGATTTTGGAGACGAAATTAAGAACAGGTATGAAAGAATGTTGTGTAGACCTTCCCAAAAAGATGGCCTTTTAAGAAGAAGCTAAACTATGGCACAGGCGAAGACGGGGAGCGAGTTTTGACATTGAATGCAACAACTGGGCGCAGGGTATCAAAAGCGTTATCTTATAATAGCAGTGATAATGAGGCCTAGAGCTCCCTGCTCATCAGAAGACGAGAAGATGTAAATGAGAATCTCGAAATAAAACCATTCGAAGAAGGAACATCCTAGGAATTCATAGAAATCCTGAGTCTAAGAGACGAGTTCATGTATGAGAAAGAACTCAACCTATTGGCAAGGGAAGCAGGCGTTGAGTACTATGGCACTTTACTGTGTCTATCACAGGAGGTTCCATTCGAAGGAAACACTGCTGCTTCGCCTCTGATCTGAATCAATCGATCGTTCAGAGTTCCCGTTGCTGGCACTTTTTGACGTCAGCGCCGCTTTTGATACTGTATACCATGACATGCTGCTAAAGTGGTTGCATGCTACGCTTTGGCTGTGTGTGGTTCCTTGAAGGGACTAGTTCCTTCCTTAGTGGGCGTACGCTTAGTGTGGTTTATGGTCCTACGAGGTCTAGATGTTTCTCTGCACGCATGGTCTCCCCCAGGGCTCTGTTCATGATAGGTACGTGTATATCATCTATACCTCGATCTGGGCTTTTAGCACTTCTGTCAGAGAGTGGGGCCCAAGGCCAGCTTTATGCGGGTGATATACAGGCACATACCCACTGCCGACCTGCTAATGCTGTTTTGGCTGTTGGGGAAAAGGATCGTGCGCTGGACGAGTTGGAGATTTCGAAATGTTATCTTGTATTTCCAATAAGGAAATTGACGTTGAGTGGCTTGGTTGGAATCCATGTTGAAGAGGGTAGAGGAGATTGGTATGACTTATGTACGAAAAGAATCTATTATACATAATGCTTTTAAATAACTTCGAAAAGTAAGGTAAAATGGAAATAATCCTAAGATTTGAAATTTCATTATTGTTTTCCATTTGTATGAATTGGCAGTATTTTAGCCTTTTTAATTTCATAAGGTACCTGGGTTATAGAATATACATATGAGACAGTGAACTGAAAAGGCGGAAAACGAAAAAGTGAATTGCATTAACGGTGCATATAGTGTAACCTCAGTTTGATCAAATGTAACAGAGACAGCTGATGGGTTCCGCGACAACTCTTTTACAGACTTTTCGTTTACGGCACTTCGCCTACGAGTGTATCTGTACCCATTAGGGCTAATCAACAAAGGCCGCTTTCTTATAGTTTCGCTAAAACGTGCTATCCTAAATGTTCTCAGGAATCCAGCTACTAATTACAGAAGCGATTATTTTCATCAATCCAATTTCTATTGAATGGAGAACTTAGTTTCATCCATCCATCCAGCTTGGTTATCAGCTTCTATTTACGGAAAAAATTATTTCGATCAATCCCTGCAGCTTCTATTTCAACACAGGAATATTTTCATCAATCCCACTTCCATTTAGGGAAACAGTTTTTTCATCAATCCAGCTTCCATTTTAAAGTGACACTATCAAATAACTTCGTAGTATTTATAACTTACAAAATAACTTCGTAGCATAACTTACATTTGGGCAGCAGACATTTCTGTAGGCGAAATGTCTACTGACGAAGTGTCTAGACAAACGGTCTGTATACGAATTGTCGTGACACCCAGCTTATAGCAAAGTCATATGGATGTATTAGACACGCAACTTTAAAAGAAGTCACTTCAGAACTCGTAAGCCTATGGACTGACTCGTACACGCAGCATATGGGCCTACATGTATAAAAAGGTGCCAGGCATTGACATGGTGGACTTATGTTAGGTTTTATTTAAACGAAACGAAGGAACTTGTTGTACGCAACGAAATCGAATAAAAAATAAATGAATGAACGATAATGGAGAAAAACAAGAGTTCGGTTAAATTAATTGAAAAATCGCAAGCTTAAATAACACAAGATGAGAGTACGATAAATATCTAAAGAAGCGTGACAATGGAAACAATTTTCTGGGAATTCATGATTTTAAATTTAAAATGTGTCTATTGGAATATTTAATCAGCATAAATTTTAATCAAAGCGACAACATACAATGGCGTCCTCTTAAAACAGTTGCCTCGCTGAAATGCATGACGTAAGCCGACACTATTTTTATTTTTAACTGCGATGCAATGTAACTTGGACTACGGTTTCATTAAATTTCAGACAAAGTCCGAGGTTGGCGTCGTACTCAATTGGATGTTGTACTAGATCAAAGTACCAAACTGCCTGATAAACCTACGATCATCTGAGCTGTTGAAGTTTTTGTAGGACTACAGTATAGAAAGTTGCAGTTCATCTGGTTGCACATACTTCAGTTTGGACGCAGGCCAAACAGTCTGATTAATTGTAACCTGTACATAATGCTGATGCATCTGAAAAATTACTGACAGTGACGGAGAGCTATAACGAATGGAATATTGTAGGTATATAATTATATTGGAATGTGCAGTGAATGTTTAATACTGTCGGTGAGAACGCGTTTTCTGGCTGATATAATGGGCCTACATGCTTCTTAATGTGTTGGCATGCTATAACCGTGATTTGTTAAAACACGCATTATAAATTTGGACCATGAATACGGAAATAGGAAACATCAAAGATTATGCCACTTCCGTGGATTCGCTTGCTTCGAGATATGAGGACGAACCACCTGCAGTTGTTTCGCAGATTGAAAGCGATCGTGTTACGATAGACAAGCAGAACAGGTCTCTAGAGCACAAGGAATGTGAATCAAGGTTGAACACCTCGCCACAGCAACAGGAAACCAGAGAAGAAAACGTTGTAGCTAAGGAAAGTTTGGCTGATTGGGGCGTAGTGGTGTGCGTTTTTCTTAGTAATTTAATAGCTGCGATTGACATAAGTGGGTTCGGAGTTTTCTATCCGTACCTCGTGGAACATTTCGAGGCAACGACAGCGGCTGTCGGATGGTGCGCCTCTATAAACGGATTCTTCCAATCTTTTGTCGGTAAGTAAATAATATTATATTGTTCAGCTAAGGTACCACATAACTGTTAACCATGACATAGTAGCCTATATTGGAAACCTGTGTCTCACGGGCAACAAAGAAGTCTGAAAATGAGATGTTAAGAGATCCATTTTTATCATCTGCAACGAAATTATCATTGGTGATCACAGGACAGATAATTGCCATTTTTAATTGTATCCTTGATTTACATAACCAACGGGGCTACGTAAATCAGTTCGGACAAGACATACGAATCAATGCATCTGAAACGGCTACGAATTATCAAAATCTTGAGTAAAAGTACGTCCAAATGCGAACTGTTTCTCTGGAGTCATCGGAATCCGTTAGAAATGCAATCCACTGTTGTTCATTCATTTCATTTCATTCATTTCAGATATTTATATAGCGCCCCTTCAAGATTTCTACTCAGAGGCGCTCCCGACTACAGCGCGGACACTGAATCGGAGTTTCACGCCGAAGCGCATGAGCAATTGCGAGTGAAGGACTTGCCCAGGGTCCCTACGCGGCGACTTGAGGTGGATTCGAACCCGCAACCCTCCGGCTGCAAGGCACCGAACATACCCCTATACCACCGCGCCACCGTTGTTGATTGGACCAAGCATCTAATAGGTCAGTGGAACAATACAATCATGTATGATGTATGTGCATTGATCAACCAACTGTATTTTGCCAGACTAGATTGCAGCCTGAACGCCATGAAATTATGGTGACCTTCAGGTTTCATACCATCGGTCCTTGATATAATCAGGTAGATCTTTAATAATTGTATGGAAGCCAGACAGACAAGGGTCCACAAATGGGATCAGTTAGAAAGCCTGTGTAGCACCGCGGCGTGGAAACAACGAGCAAGAAGGCTCATGCGAAGCATACGCACACGCCCACGATCCACAAGGACACCTAAATTACCCAATTCCATTCAATTCAGTTATATACCTGTAAAGTTACGCTCATTATTATAATAATAATAATTGTTGTTGTTGTTATTATTATTATTATTATTATTATTATTATTATTTATTATTATTATTTTTATTATCATCATCATCATCATCATCATCATCATCATCATCATCATCACAATTATTATTTTTACCCAAGTACATAATTATGATCTCTGAGAATTTAAAAATTTGAAATAGCATTTTGCTGGCATGGCTTTGTAGGCTTATCGTTGATGCGTTCGGTAGCGAAGTCCTGTGAAGAACAATTGCGTTGAAGCGTTGAATGTAAGCAAATATAATTATACTGGTCGAGATGTTGTTTCTGTTTTGTCTCCAGACATCCGGGCAAGGCAATGGCCAAAGCTGTCGAGAAAAACCAGGCGTTCTTGATTTATTGTACTAAGAGTTTCGAAGGCTTAGGGCAGAGAGCAGTATTAGGCCTATATGCGGGCAGAATAGCAGTGCACTTAGGTGATTTTCTACATTTTTGCACGTTCTCATTTTGTTTGAAATTTATGCTGTTCAAATAGGGTTTAGATTAGTGTCACCAGAATCAAACAACAGAAAGTAAATCGTAGCGCTAGAAAATTCCAGTAAACTTTTTATCCAGATATAGATGTCGATATTGTACAATGGTTGGGTATATATATATAGAGCATGCATATGAGGCAGTGAACTGAAAGGAGGGGCAAGTATAATGAGAATTGCATTAAAGGTGCTTAGCCTCATCTCAGTTTTATGATATGTCATTTGTTAGAGGCACTGCTTATGAAGAGTTGTATGGATGTCTCAAGCACGCAGTTTAAAAGAGGTCAAGTCAAAGCTCTTTGAGTACAGGGAACGGGTATACCCGCGGTTACGGGTAGGGTCGGGTAGAAATTTTGAGTATGGGTTTTAAATTTCAGCAGCAGCACCCGTGGCCTCGGCAGCTCAGAGCTGATAAGATTCAGCCAAGGTGTCAATCAAAGGTGCGTCCCAGTCCAGAAATTTTCCGCTCTCCCATGGGCTAGGCCGCTAGGGTTAGGCAGTCTGGACATCTCTTGTTGGACCTTACAGGACTGACTGGCTCCTTTGTTGCAGGAAAACCTGCAGCCAAGATTAGTGACTAAAGAATCTGTGTTTCTTTCAAGTGGATGCAGAATATATTCCGTGGAATTTGTAGATTCTTGCTGTTCTTTTGTCTATCTTTAGCTCTGTTCGCCACTTATCCGATACAGGCATATATGGATGTCGTTTGCCCGGTGTCGTTGGTTGTCTGTTGTTTTCGATAGGATTGTCTCTCAGCTACTTAGCTCCGAATATAACAATGATCTACTTCACGTATGGTGTTATTGCAGGTAATTAAATTATTGTTTCATTTCTACGGATTACTTCTCTGTAAGGCTATTATTATGTAAGGCTATATACTATATAGTGTAACTTTGAAATAATGTAAGAGGAGAAGAAAAAAGATAAAGTCAGGAATGTTCATTTAGTCCTCTATAACGTGTTTCAGAGAGTCCTTAATCTTTAGCGTAGTGGTCAAGGAGTTTAAGAAAATTTCATTCGAAGCGCAAAACGAAACATCTAAGAAACTGAAAAACTTTTTCTTACAGGTTCTTTGGATTGGCAAACAATTCTCAGTTTCAGAGGTGCAATATGTAGGTGCACTTTAAAGTTGAGGTAGGTATTTATGTTAAGTCGTTTATTTGGCCTTGTCTTGAAAATCCCCTTACGGACTTAGATTCTCTGAAAATAAATCATTTCTGCCCATCGCTTTATGCTGATTCTATAACTGATTCATTCCTTCATTTCTTATTTAAATGAGTATCAGTTAGCCTAATGATCTGTTCTGTTTAGGAATCAGGCAATTGATCTGTTGGTGCCATAGGCGATGCATACACTGTAGTGTGACGGTTAGCGTTCTGGACTGTCATCGAAGAAGTCGAATTTTAAATTCTCGCTATTGCAGAAAGATTTTTAAAGACTTCTGAGCGACTTGCTCCTTCGACTATAAAATGAGTACAGTGACTGTACTTGATCTATTTTTTTTTATTATATAACATTTATAACGCACGCAAGGAAAGTGAATCTTAGTCTAAGGAGCATGCTAATTGTGAGTGCAGGATTTTCTCAACCCCTCCACAGTAACAGCCTCAGATGAGGTTTGAACCCGTACTCCCTGCGTTACAATCCGAGTTCTCTAACCAATCGGCTACCGTGGCCCAGCAATAAAATCACACAACGGTGAATAGTATATAAAAACTTTAGATAGTGTTATGCAATGGTTTTATGAACGATGGAAACTATTCAGCTATATATGCATTAACTGAAGACATACCTAAACCACCCAAAAAAATAAACTATGGAATGTAGGATATAGGATTCGTGGATTACTTGTCCGGAATAAACATCTAAGCATTCGCCACTCACTGAACAGACAACGAATTGTTTACTCGACCACCGTTTGTCTTTAACCAATCATCTTCTAGATCTACGATCGACGCAGATTTTATTTACATCGTCTCGCAACTTGACATCGAGGGAACTGCTCAGTTGCTTCCCCGTCCTTTTGTCAAGCAGCGACAGCGTCTCGGATCGCTGGTCCCTAGATCGACGGCAGGTCCTCTTCACCAGTCGAGACCGTTAGGCCGATGCTAAGCTCGAGGTCGAATCTCAAGACTTTCTTCTCCAGACTGACTGTTCCTTGGCCAAATGCCGCCTTTTCAATCAATCAATCAATCAATCTTTCAATCAATCATTCGTTTATACTCTTTCAAGGTGTCGAAAACCCTTCCTATTGGGTGTCACTACAAAATGTCACCCATACATGTATTTCTTAATGCACCAGATTAGCCTAGGCCCTAAGGTCTGAAACATCACCTCATGGGTATCGGTGTGTCCATCCATCTAATGGAATTACTAGTGGCCAATACCCAAAAACGACACCTCACAGCATTAAACCAACGGCGCCCAATAGGGTGTCGATTTATCTATCAGTATAATTGCCATGGAGCGCGTCCCAAAACGTCACCTATGCAGTTCTCTCGGTGCCAATTACACAAACCAAACCAAAGGTACCCCATCGAGTATCAATTCAAGCAAGATATCATAATAAATCCATGGGTGTAAGTCAGTGATATTTTAGTTAACGTTAAGTAAAATTAGGACTGAAAATATTGATTTCCACTAAGTGTAACTGTAACTGAAATTATTTTAAGAACGAAAACTGAAATAGAACGAAAATCAAGCACACTGAACGAAAATTAGAATTAAAACGGAAATTAATTTTCGAACTGAAATTAATAATATAATTGGAAATTGTCATTGATAGTTTTTCCGATGTAATTGTGTTTACGGCTATGAGTCGCACATACTTTCTAACTCTTTAAACTTTAGTACCTTTGGCTTAGCACGCGCTTCCATGTGCAATTTATTATGGTCGTTTTCGTTTGTACCTTTCCCTGTAAGTTTACAATATTCAACGTTGCAACAAGACTCTGGTTATAGAAAATCATTTTGACAAGTCTATCTATTTAAATCATAAGTTCTTTGTGCAGTCTGCTCACTGGGCTTAAGTTAGAAAGCCATGTTTGGGATTTTTAAATGGGCCTACAGTACTGCAAAGAACAGACAAATATGTAGAATGCAACGCTTTGGACCGTAAAAAGGACGAGTGCGGAACTGCACTTTCCGGTGAAATTTTAAGCAATTTGATTTCGCATCTACAGCGACCTTAAGCTTACATATAATATTAAGAAACTATTAAGAAAGAGGACAAGGCAAAGACGTGCTGACACGAAATTTTCATGCGACTGATTCGAGTCAATGGCTGTCACCAAAAGAAGACAGAAGCGCGCCTCAAAATGTTAGTAGATTGAAGATTCAGACTTTCCAATAACTATGGTCCATCATCCTTTCGGGAAATGATAAAAAGTAGATCCGAAATTCAAGTTGCCTGGTTACTGCATTGATCATTATACATTTGTTTGGAGGGAAAGACGGCAAGTCTACGACAATATTGCCCCACTTGTCAGTCTAAAACCGTTACCCACACAGCTATCACAGTGCTCCATAGGAGGCTGATTATTAATTGATTTTTCGGCGCTCCATAGAGTGCCAAAACGAAGAAGTTACCCTCAGCGGCCCATGTGTTGTCGACCTAGAATCGTCACTACGACACTATGTATAGTGTGTCAACAAAAATTTGCTTGGCCAACAATGAATTTCTCGACAGCTCGTTCAATAAGTAGCCTACTGTACACTACAATTTCTTCTGGAGTTAGGTAGCATCGTCCTTCCAGCAAAACGATTACAACCAAAGCATTTTATTAAAACTAGCATTATGAGTCTATACCGTAAAATTCGCACAATAGACAAAATTAATAAATGCGATAAACAGGAGATTTTTACATATAGCCTAAAATAATTAGCTGACAATGTCAATAGCACCGTTAATATAATTATACCCCGAGATTTTTCGACATATACCTTTCGACGACTCGATAACGACGATCGACTCGATCGACTTCGTTGACTTGGACTGTAGTCTACTGGCCAAAATTGCTGACGACTGTCATTCTTATATTCCAATACCTAAATTACTCATGAATTTCAATTGCACACTCTTCTTCAAACTGTCAAACTGTATTTGAACTGGTAAGTAACATTTAAGGTATTATAATGCTATCGTGTGTCTGTGGTTGTCGTGTAAGAATTAAACCTCGCTTAATCCGTCGACTTGATCAGCTAGTCAGCTAGGCTACAATGGAATCTCCTACAGTACGGTACAACAGTACGATAATTATAGTACCAGCTCAAACGGCAGTAGAGGGAGGCCTACTAGAAGACGTGTAATGTCTATATTACATCGTGAGGCGCTATATAAATCTTCGTAATGAATTAGAGTTAGTTCAAGAAACTTGAAGCTGCTCACGATTACTGAAGTTAGTAATAGGTTCAGGCTCGGAACCTCTTGGAGGGTTAATTCTGTCACAGTTCAGCATATGCTCCAGATTATAGACATGCAAATGCTCCAAATCGTCTACGAATCCACATGACACTAATAATTGTATTTCATTTTATGAAATTTCCAATCCGGAAGGCAGCAATGTAGGGATTTTTGGTTTTGAAAAAAGTAGGGCGACTAGGGCAAATATATGAATCATGGACAGCTGCTGCGTCTTCCATTAATACTCACTGTAGAGTTGACCAAAATGCTGCCACACATCTGAGTGAGAAGTCGACGCATTCAGTTTTGTTCTAATGTACTGACTTTCGAACGTTTTTCATCGTTACTGACTCAGAGCTAAAATTTCCTGAAACGTCGGCATTCTTAATGCATCTTAATCGCTCCAATTTTCACCGTAAAACTCTGAAAAAGTATCTATAACTTCCACTAATAAGAAAGCGCCAAGAAGTTCATTAGTTGCACTGAACTTCATATTAGATACGGTAGTTGTGTGCTTACACAGAATTACGTCATTATATCATAAGGTCTGGTGAAAAAATAGTAAGTAAAATATTTCAGAGTCGAGTCGTCGAAGAAACATCGCTCGACTTGGCCGAGTTTACGAATCGATCGGCGAGTCGATCGAGTTTTTTCGATATTGGGCGAGTTTACGATCGGCTCGATCGATCTCGATCGGCTGCGGGGTATAAATATAATGCACAGAAGCAACCGTAAAGGAGCAAAAGTTGACGTTCGCTTAAAAGTGAAACAGCTGAAAGTCAATATCCACGTGAAAGAATGAGCCGCAATTCGTATCCGTGACAGCCTCTTGGGTTAGCCATGTGGACTGTCCTTCTTTTCATTCATTCAATCATTGATTTATTCGTTCGTTCTTTGTTCCATAGAGTCATTTAGAGTGTTGTTACTTTTAGGATCAGGCTCTGGTCTTGCTATTCTAACGACCAATATTATTATCCATCAGAGGTTTACTCGTAACCGGAACCTCGCCAGCGGAATCGGTTATATTGGCTTCAGCTGCGGGGGCATAGTCGGATCCATCCTGATAAATCTCTTTATCCAGTCGTATGGCTGGAGAGGTGCCTTCCTCATCCTTGGAGCCATTCAAGCCCAACGCATTCCATTCTCCATGTTCTGCCGCACTCCAAAGAGATTAACCTCGCAGTCAAATGATCCATCTGGATTAAGCCAACGAAGAATGTCTAGAAAACTGATTCTTAAATACCTAAAAGAAACCTTTAACTTTTCCATTTTACGTCAAGCGAGATATTCTGTGTATTCAGTTGCCTACATTCTCGACATCTTCTGCATGTGCGGCTACTGGCCTCATACTGTAAACCGGGCTCTTCACTTCGGTCTCAGCCGTGACCAAGCGGTAACAGCAGCGGCATTAATCGGCAGCGTGTCAACGGTCATCAGGGTTCCAGTTTCCTTTATCGCTAACCATCCAAAGGTAAAGTCATCTCTGATTTTTGGCACTGGAATGTTTTTTGCCTTTCTGTCGATCGTTGCAATCTTCATCAATTCCGGAATCATCGGGACAATGACATCCGCTGTACTGTTTGGACTTCACATGGGTACGAACATGATACTGTTTGAAATTCATTTATTTACGAACATAAGACTTGATGAAATTAATCTCGATGTGAAATTGAGAACCTTGGAGATTGATGTAAATACAGACCTTATTGTTTTAATTTAATTTATGCATGATTTATACGTAACCTACAAACAGTAACTTCTGAGGCGAAAGCGAGAACAGTGTCGTCATTACATTTTTTTCACGGAGTCTGGGGCCAAAAATTTCTTCGGTGGGGTGATGGAGAGAAAAATTTAATGTTGCCAGCCTGATAAGTCTCGTGTTTAGTCTACATCTGCAAACTGTGATTAAATGATCAAATCAATACAAGACCTCATTCACTGTTTTCTTCTTTTTCCTATTTATTTCTAACTAAGTTTGATTCAGTGATGGGAAGTATTTTAAATACTAGTATTAAAATACTACTTTATATGCTATTTAATTATTTTGGACTTGTATTTAAGATGCAATAGAATGACAGTATTTCTACTCTTGCTTAAAAACCTAATTTGACTATTTTGTATTTTCAATCATAATGCTAAAATACTATTTTAGCATTATAATTTATAGTAAAAAACTTTACTTAAAATACTTTTTTGAGTATTTTGTACTTTGAATTTAAATGCTAAAATACTATTTTAGCGTTTATATTTTAAAGTTCAATATAGACTCTACTTTGCGCTCCTGAGTAGATTTCTTGAAGGGGCGCTATACAGATCTCCAGAATGAATGAATGAATTAATTAATTAATTAACTTTAAAAAGTATTTTAAGCAAAAGTAGAAATATGATGACCTCACACTTCTGGCTCCTGCTCTGCTTTCTGAAAGTCTGCAAATGCTTTAACCATGTGAGTGATGTGACTGTGAAGGTGATGTTTGTGCACATTTGCTCCAGCCAGACTCTGAATGAATATTCATGATGTATTCGGCAATGACATTATAATGCTATTCACTTAAATTTCTATTTTCGCTGAAGGTTGTACACTCACAGTGTCTGCTGTCGTCGCAGTTGACCTATTGGGCGTGGCCCTTCTTCCGAAAAGCTTAGCAGTACTGCAGTTCTTTGGAGGTTTTGCAAGGCTCGTGTCAGCGCCTCTCATTGGTAACTAACATTTTGTCTAAGGGGAGCTAATTGCTTGTGAGAAATTCAAGAAATTTATTTTGCAAAGTAATGAGTAGAGATTCTATAGCGTTGTTCCATATTTTGCGCGTAAAATGTGGACGTGGTTGTACTATTTGTACAATGAACATTCATGTGCGACCAAGGATCAGGGTAATTAAACGAGCATCAATTACAAGACTTTATTAGCATTAGAACTTATCTTGGTCTGATGAAATCTTTCTCAAATGTGTTAATGCAACAGCAGCATTCAGCCTTGCGAACCATGTTTCTTAGAGGTTAACAAAGCCTGAAAACGAATCTCAAGAGGCAACCGAAAAACGAAGATTTCAAAATCTTTCAAAGACCAGTTTCTGATCGAATCAAGAGCTGTCTGCTTTGTTTCCATCTAATCACGTATTTTGTACATCGTAACGTCTTCTTCGGCTCCACGCTGGGAACGAGTACCTTGCCTCTCCTCTATTCGTGATTGCCCGCTCCTAACCCACTGGTAGGTCCGGGTGTCAGTCTCTCCTTTCACTCAGGAAAGGCTTGCGATGGGTTTCGGCGAAGATGACTAGTCGTCTCTGCCTAACCCACTTCATTTGTCTTCAGATTCTCACATTCTCCCTCTAACGCAGAGGATTCGCTGTCCTTCTATGATGGTTTAGTAATAATCTTTGTGTTATTATAGCTTTAATGCTATTTTTCGGAGAATGTTGGACAAATACGTACTACTTGTGAACACGCAGTTAGCTTTTAGGAGCTTACTAATTGGGACTTCAGTGTTTCATTATTATACTAGCAGTAGAATTATTTGTCGTTATACACTACGACATCAGTGACCTTACCAGGTAGGCTTAGGTAGGTGTTAATAATATGCTATTATCCTTTGTAGGCTGCATGTCTACGCTAAATATTCGATGAAGCATAGAGCTAGGTACCGTATTATTTGAGTTAAGAAACTGAACCATTGGTTGTTTTTGTTCCATTCGGATGCTGAAAAGTTGGTCCATGTTTCTGCTCTGCATGTATAGGTTGGATATTCGATGTGACCCGCGATTACAACAAAGCATTCGCCATCATCGGTTGCATGGCATTCGTGTCTGGCAGTCTCATGGTCGCCTTGACTTTTGTCACCAGATGCCACCGGAAGACCGTCACCAAAGACATTGAATTTCCTCCCTTGGATAACGGTGCCGCAAATCCACCGACGTCCGAAGGCTAATCTTACCAAGCGATCACCTACTTATTTATATTCACATAGGTGGATGTGAATGTAGGTAGATAAGCGCGTTGCTCAAGTCTGCCTTGAGTATTTTGTGCATCTTGAGGCGATATTCCAGACTGTTTCCAATGCTAGTGTACGGACGCCATTCTCGATTAGTCTGACTGATATAAGTATAATCTATGTAGTATGCGCGAGTCTCGTGAGTAAACCGACCGGTTGCAGTCAATCTGAAATCGTGAGTTCATCTTTATTTTCGTTAATACAGAAACTAAAAATAGGAAGTTCAGTATGGATGATTCGACATAAATGAGGAAAAAAATGCGATATTTTTATTATGCAATTTGTCAGTTACTTTGGAAACTCGTGTAGGCCTATTCATGAAGCTGAATGCACCCATGCTTCAACGGCTTTCAAAGCTCTGAGCAAATTGTGAAAGAGCGTGTTATTACGCTCAATTTTGCTCATAGCCTTAATTATTCTAACTAAGTAGTAACTAAAATTAACTAAAATAAAAATCCATTAACTATAACTATAGCTATAACTAAAAAATAATACTAACTATAACTATAACTAAAATAAAACCATTAACTATAACTGTAACTATAACTAAAATAAAATCTGTAAGGAGAATCACACTGGTATACCCGTACCGGTGATGACCCTACCCTTACCCGACCCGACCCGTGAAATGCGTACCCGACCCGTACCCGATCCGCGGATACGGGTCGGGTACGGGTAAACCCGCGGGTACGGGTATACCCGCAGACCCCTACTAAGGTAGCAAGACATTTAAGTTTCAAGACAGCAAAGTCCTGGAAGTCCCGGGTTTAGATGAATGTCACCAGAATCAAACAACAGAAAGTAAAACGTAGCGCTAGAAAATTCCAGTAAACTTTTTATCCAGATATAGATGTCGATATTGTGCAATGGTTGGGTATATTATATAGAGCATGCATATGAGGCAGTGAACTGAAAGGAGGGGCAAGTATAATGAGAATTGCATTAAAGGTGCTTAGCCTCATCTCAGTTTTATTATATGTTCAGGGCCGCATTAAGGCTAGTGCGGGCCCGGGTGCTGTGATATTATGATTACCTTTCTCTGACAATCATCGGTCCACCACGCACATAATATGTGTATTGTGTCTTTAGACAGTTTTAAATACTCACTAGTAAGCATGTTATAAATATTATTTATAACATGCTTACTAGTGAGTATTTAAAACTGTCTAAAGACACAATACAAAATTAATGTTACATTACTATCTGTACACAAAATGATTAGTGTCAGGTAAATAACTATAAGTAATTTAATTAATTATTATTACTTGGTATTTATTTATGTTGCAGTATTTTCGCTAGATTTAACAGTAAGTTAATAACAAGCGAATTAAAAAATGTATTCACTTCCGAAAATGCGGGCCCTTCAAATCTGCGGACCCGGGTGCTGCAGCACCATTAGCACGCCCCATTAATGCGGCCCTGGGTATGTTACAGGGACTGCTTATGAAGAGTTATATGGATGTATCAAGCACGCAGTTTAAAAGAGGTCAAGTCAAAGCTCTTTGAGTACAGGGAACGGGTATACCCGCGGTTACGGGTAGGGTCGGGTAGAAATTTTGAGTATGGGTCGGGTACGGGTACGGGTAACAGTTCTGTGTTACGGGTACGGGTCGGGTAGCAACATTGCTTTTCCCGCAGACTTAAAAACATATGGTGAAAGGTCAATGCCTGGTGGACTTATGCTAAGTTTTATTTAAAAGAGAACAAAGATCTTGCTGTACGCAACGGAATTGTAGAACATATCAACGAATGAACAATATTGGAGAAAACCAAGAGTTCGGCTAAATTAATTGACAAACCGCAGGCATGAATAACTCAATATGAAAGCACGATAATTATTTGGAGAAGCGTTAAACTAGAAACTATCATCTCTGAATTAATCATTTCAAATTTAAACTTTGTCTGATATCCTTTTTAATCAGTATAAATTTAAAGCAAAAGCGATAAAATGCAATAGGGCACTCTGACAACAGCCGTCGCGTTGAAATGCATGACGTATACACTACTAACATGTTTACCTCCGATGTACAGCGTAATAGGCCTATAAGCCATGATCTCCAAGCACGCTTACTGTGTCTTGGACTACGGTTTAATTGGTTTTCAGACAAGGTCCGAGGTCAACGTCGTACTCAATCGTAGCCTACAATTGCTAGATCAAAGTACCAAACTGCCTGATAGGCCTACGACCATCTGACTTTTAGGACTACAGTATAACAAGTTCATCCGGTTGCACATACTTGAGTTTATAGCCTACATATACAGGCCAACCAGTAGAGCCAATTGCGGACCTGTATTATAATGCTGATGCATCTGAAAAATGACTGACAAAGTAGTGAGAACTATAGCGAATGGAATATTATAGGTATGTATTGGAATGTGCATTGAATATTTAACACTCTCACAAGCATTTTCTGGCTTATATAGTGGGCCTATCCTATTGTCCTTTTGATGGCAGGCTATAATAATGGTAGTTTGTTAAAAAACGCATAATAAAGTTGGACCATGACTACTGAATTCGGAAATATCAAAGAACACGTAACGATGGACAAACAGAACAGTTCTCTAAAACACAGCGAACGAGAATCTCTCTTGAACGAATCAACACAGCAACAGGACGCCAGAAAATTAAACGTCGCAGCAAAGGAAAGCTTGGCTGACTGGGGCGTAGTGGCATGTGTTTTTCTTAGCAACCTAATATCTGCGAGTGAATTCGCTGGGTTCGGAGTTTTCTATCCGTTTATGGTGGAACATTTTGATGCAACAACAGCGGCTGTCGGATGGTGTTCCTCTATTCACGGATTCTTCCAATCTGTTGTCGGTAAGTCAAGATATTGTTCAGTCAAACTACCTTAGATAAAGGAGACGAGTATATTGGCTAAAGGGTGCAAAGAAGCCAGAAAATGAAATGTTTCATAGACACATTTTATCATCTGCAACGAAATTATATATATGCAATGATCAGCGAGCTGTATTTTGCCAGACAAGACTGCAGTCTGAACACCACGTGTTCGTAGGGTGACCTTCAGGTCCCATGCCATCGGTTGCTGATATACCAGGCAGATCTTTAAATGTATGGAAGCCCGACAGACGAAGATCCACAAAATTGAGATCATTTAGAAATGACTGCGGCAACGCTGCGTGGAACTAACGAGAAGAAAGCTCACGCGAAGCATACGTAACCGCCAGCAATCCATAGGGATACTTTAGTTGATGAATTGTTGTTGTCCTTGTTATTATTATTCTTATATTTTGTTACTATTATTTTACCCCAGGTACACATGATCTGTCAGGAATTAAAAACATTAGAAAAGACATTTGTTGGGAAGGCTTGCAGTGAGGTGTTCGGTAACAAAAGTCCTGTGAAAAGCAATTGCGTTGAGCGATGAATATAAACAAATAGAGATGTTGTTTCTGCACTGTCTCCAGATTATATGGCCAAGGCAGTGGCCGAGCCTATTGACAAAAGCCAGACGTTCTTGATTTACTTGGCTAAGAGTTTCGAAGGCTCAGGATGCAGAGCAGTTCGCAGGCAGAGTAGCAGTGTACTTTGTT
The DNA here is from genome assembly GCA_020284085.1 of Aporrectodea caliginosa. Classification (NCBI taxonomy): domain Eukaryota; kingdom Metazoa; phylum Annelida; class Clitellata; order Crassiclitellata; family Lumbricidae; genus Aporrectodea; species Aporrectodea caliginosa. The sequence goes on along the minus strand of JACEVL010000483.1, from coordinate 974,350 downwards.
GATTTTCATTAGCATGTGTATGTTATTGTTTTGGTGTTGGACTGGCAGTGCCTCTCAGTAGGCTAAGTATCTTGGAAGGGCGCTATATAAGTCCTCTGAATAAATGAATGAATGAATGAATGAATGAATGAATGAATGAATGAATGGTGTACATAAAGGCTGATTAGAAGAGTGGGCGGGATCACATGATCAGAGTCAATGGAATCATAGAAGTCTAAAATCAACCATGACAAAACCAAAATAATAGGCCTAAGTTTTAAATTTCAACAGTAGCACCCGCGGCCTTGGATGCTCAGAGCCTATTCTTCTTCTTTATTGTACCACTCATCACATCAAAGCAAACATAATCTCAGTCAAGTACAAAAGGAGCCCTACAAAAGCTAACGCTTATACAGAGTTAGGCCCCTATTTCTGTGTTACAGTCTTCACATTTCTGAGTTAACATGAGCAAATAGTTCAGTTCTTGAAACAATCATTAATCCTAATTATAGTAGCAAGAATAATATAATAATAATAAAAATAATAATGCATTTTTATGATAATAATAATAATAATAATAATAATAATAATAATAATAATAATAATAATAATAATAATAATAATAATAATAATAATAATAATAATAATAACGCAAACAAACAAGACTTGAATTAACTGTCCTGAAGAAACTTAAATAATAATAATAATAATAATAATAGCGTAATAATAACAAACATAGCGATAATAGTAACAGTATTAATAGAGATACCACCAGCAATAAACATCAGTAAGAAAACTTCAGCACCAAGACTCCTATTAATGTTATCAAAGACCCAGCAATAAGCACTATCATCCCTATAGTTGATAACAGGTTCAGTGCACTATGCATGACAAAAACATGGTTACTACAGTCATATTGTCATCATCCTCATTTAGGTGACCTTTTTAACGATTAGCCTATAAGACTCTGCCAAGGTGTCAATGAAAGTTGCGTCCCAGGCCAGACATTTTCCGCTCTCCTACTGGCTAGGAAGACGCTCCTTTGATTCAGAAACCCAGCCTTCATGAGGACGCGCCAAATGATGTCGTTTATGAGGGCGTGTCTTGATGTCCACCCGTGTCCCAGGTGTCATGAAAGGCCGTCTAAGCCATCTGCTGTGTCCAATGTACACTGGGGCATTCGTGCTCGGGCAAAAAATCAACCCCGAGAAGTTGGCCAGTTCCTATGTGGTCGGCCTCATCTTCAAGCCTCAAACTATGGTGCTGAAAAGATGCTGTAGAGCCAGTACACGTAGAACAACGGTCATACCAGTCGAGGACGAGGACAGAACTGAGGTTTCGTTTATTATTATAACGAAACGCATAGAGTGGCTCAAGGGTGGCTCAGCAGTCTGTGTATTTTTCAAATGGATGGTTAATATATTCCGCCGATTAATTAATTATTGTTTCTTTTATCTATCGCTAGCTCTGTTGGCCAGTTATCCGATACAGGCTTACGGATGTCGTTTGCCCGGTGTCGTTGGTAGTCTCTTGTTTTCGATGGGATTGTCTCTCAGCTACTTAGCTCCGAATCTAATAACGATGTACTTCACGTACGGGGTAATTGCAGGTAAACCAATTATTGGCGATTGTTCAATTTCTACGGATTACTTTATGTAAGGCTATAATTATATGTAAGGCTATATTATGTAACTTTAGAGTATTGCAAGAGCAAAAGAGTAAGGGGAACGTATGGACTGCTCATTTTCTGCTTTTAATTGGCTAACTTGGAATTTTTGTTTGAAATTTGCTATCTGGGTGACCCTCCTTAGCGGGATCTCCATCCTTTTTGGGCCTCCCTTTGTCGTCAATGCATTGTGCTAATTTACATTCTCTGGCATTATTATCGTCAATGCATTGTGCTAATTTACATTCTCTGGCATTATTGTAATGTTTTGTTTGCAATAAAACAACTTGATTGATTGACAACGTGCTTCAGTAATCCTTAATCATGAGTTTAATGGCCTGGGAGTTGTAGAAAATATCGTCCGAAGCGTAAAACGAAACATCTATAGTTGTATCAACTGGATTACTGCCCTTATAGGTTCCTTGGATTGCCAAAGAATAATGAGTCCAGAGGTGCACAATATACGTGGTGTGCTTTATAAGTGAAGTAGGTATTGAAGTTGTTAAGTTGTTTATTTGGCAGTGTCTTTAAAATCAGCTTGCTATCTGGATTGTCTGAAAATAAATCATTTCTCCCATTGTACGCTTACATAAGGTATTCTTTCAATGACAGATTAATTCGTTCGTTCTTTATTTGAATGCACATCAGTTATTATTTATGATCTGTTCTGTTTACGAATGAGGCATTGGTCTTTCGGTGCTATCTGCGACGTGCACAATAGTGGAACGGTTAGCTTTCTGGGCTGTCATTCCAAAAGTCGAATTTTAAATCCTCGTATTACAGAAAGATTTTTCAAGACTTCTGAGCGACTTGCTCCTTCAGCTTTAAAATGAGTACGCTGACTGTACCTGATCTAGTTTTTTATTATATTACATTTATTATGCACGTAATGGCAGTAAATCTCAAACTGAGGATACAATTGTGAATGCAGGAAATGCTCAGAACCTACACAGTAACAGCCTCAGGTACGGCTCGAACCCGCACTCTTTTCGTTACAGTCCTGGTTCTTTAACCAATTGGAACAATGAAAGTACGGTTAACAGTATAGATCTTCTGGCCGTAAACCTTACATGGCATTCCCAGAGTACGGTATATAGTTGTCCACCTAGAGTCGATTCTCCTCGATATATAAACATCATCACGACACATGGCCTCTTGGCCTTGCAGAACCAATGCAACATGATGTTGTGCGAATGAACAATGTGGCCCGCTTGTTATACGCATCACCTGCATGGTGGGGTTTTGTGGGGGCAGCAGGAGCGCAATAGACTTCAGTCCGTGATGGACCGTCTGGTCCGACTACGCTACCTGCCAGAGGATAGCCCAACATTATAACAGTTGTATAGAACGGCAGATGGGAACCATTACTGTTCTTTGTGGAACCAGCTCCTGAACCCGCTCCTCCCTCCTGTAAAGACACTTCCCCTATTCCTTGCGTCCTAGACCACATGAAAGGCTGACAACTTAATGAGAAAAACGTTTTTAACAAGAATGCTTTATAATGTGTAATTTCATGTAAACCAAAGTGCGGTTATGCAGTTGGATAAATAAAGAATATACTCACTTACTTACTTACTTCATTCTATCATTGATTCGTTTGTTCGTTCTTTGTTTTATGAAGTCTGTTACAGATCTATCCCTTTTTAGGAACAGGTGCTGGTCTTGCGTTGCTATCGACGAATATTATCATCCATCAGAGGTTTACTCGTAACCGGAACCTGGCCAGCGGAATCGGTTTTGTTGGCAACAGCTGCGGAGGCATAATCGGATCCATCCTTACAAATTACCTTATCCAGTCGTACGGCTGGAGAGGTGCCTTCCTCATCCTTGCAGCCATTCAATTCCAACGCATTGTACTCTGCCTGTTCTTCCGCACTCCAAAGTGGTTAACCTCACAGTCAAACCATGCGTCCGGAATCAGCCAACGAAGAATATCTACACCACTGATTTTAAAATATCTGAAAGAAACCTTTAACTTTTCCATTTTACGTCAAGCGAGGTATTCTGTGTATGCAGTTGCCTACGTTCTTCACACGTTCTGCGTGACCGGCTACATGCCTCACACAGTAAACAGGGCTGTTCAAGTCGGTCTCACCAGTGACCAAGGAGTGGCCGCATCGGCGTTAATGAGCATCATTTCCACAGTAACCAAAGTGCCCGTTTCTTTCATCGCCAACCATCCAAAGGTGGAGTCGTCTCTGATTTACAGCATCGGAATGTTCGTTGCCTTTTTGTCGATAGTCGCTATCTTCATCAATCCCGGAATCATCGGGACAATGACTTCCGCTGCGCTGTTTGGACTTCATCAGGGTATGAACACAATACTGTTTAAAATTCATCTATATCAGTTGCGCCGCGAGGTTGTTGTGGGGTGCCTAGCCCCAAAAATGCGGCTCAACCCAATGCAAAACAAAAAACGGAAATCTCTGCCAATGTTTACTTCATGATATGCGAACTAAACAATGACCAACAGCAACGAAATTATCAACTATTTCAGGCAGTGAGGCAAATTATCAACTATTTCAGGCAGTGAGGCAAATATATTACCTATTTGATTATCATGGAGAGGATCACAGGGCCTTATATATAATCTTTAACGTGCCTGTTGTCTGTGGGAGTTTATTAGAAGTTTTACAATAATTAGGGTAAATGGTTTGGAGCGATGAATAAAATCGACATTCCACGACGTTGATGCTAGTCAAAAGCAGTAAGCAGCAAATTATGCCAACTCGAACAGAATTTAAGTCAGTCTGCACTGAAGCAAGCCTTTCTTCAGAGCAGACTGAGTGAAATTCTGCTCGAGCTGTCATAATTTGCTGTTTACTGCTTTGGACTAGCGTCAACGTACCAAAACCATGTATGCCACCAGTGGCGTCAACCAGTGGTATGGTTTTGAGAACGATCTCCATCGATCTTCAAAAGTTTGAAGGGTTAACGTACGTTTTGGCAATGAGCTGGGGGTTGTTGATTTCCGATAATATAAGTCGACAAGAGTTGGGAGTCGTTCTCCCATTCCAGGTGCTGGGTTAGACGCCACTGTATGCCAGTGCAGGCAGTTGGTGAACTTGACAACGGCGAGCAGCTGTCAAAACAGATATCACAGTCACTGATTGCAAAACAACTGAAAGATTCTACATTCGCATCATCCTAAAAGATGATAACAATTAATTTGCCTGCAAACAAATCATAGCGTTCGTCCAGACTAGCGTCCGTTTTAATGTCGACGTAGGCCCTAGTCTTGCACTCTTTCGTTCGTAGACCCCAACTGCCGGTGTCCAGTGACAGAGTCTCCCCCTAAATGTCTCCCCCCTCGGAGACTCTATTTCGAAACAGATTCTCCCCCGGAGACTGTATTCTGAAACAAAGTCTCCGGGGGAGAGAATATTTCATCCCCCGTTGAAATAAAGTCTCCCCGGGGAAGGCGGCAGCGATGGCAGCCATGTCTAATCTAGCCAGTTGCTGGAGGGTCCCCAGTCAGATGAACAGCTTGGGTTTCAGTGGAGTTAAGCCGCAGCCGGTTAGATGATATCCATGCCTCAAGGGCTCCCATGATCGAGCTCATAACCCGAGTGTTCGCAATAGCGTCAGAGGCAGAGCAATACAAACATGCCTGGACATCGTCTCCATTTAGCTGGGCCAGTGCAACATAGGAAGCAAGAAGCGACGCAAGGTTGGAAGAGTAGATATCGTAGAGATGGGGGTCCAAAACGGAACCCTGAGGTAGCCCCTAGAAGTCGGGGACCCATGGGAACTTGGTAGAACTATGAACCACACAGAAGGAGCTCTCCTGAGGAAGAATCTCAACCAGCAAAGGAAGGCTCAAGACAGGCCAAAAGATATTCGCAACCGTTGAGGAAGTATCTCATGATCAACAGTGTCAAATGCCTCAAAGACGTCAAAAAGGGCCAGTAAAGTTTTAGGGCAAGCTTTGAAGAGATTTGGTACATGCTGCAGAACGCTATCATTCTTCCAGTCACAAGCGCCGAAAGCGAGCGATCATTTTCTGTCATGAAACGTATCATATCATGTCGCACGATAGATTGCGCAACATTTCCCTACTACCGATTGAAAGAAGTTGTCGGACATATCAACTGTGAACTGGAAAAAGGAATTGACAAATTCAGCCAGGGTGACAGAAGACTGCCCCTGCACTATGACCAACTGTAATTTGAATGCAGTTGCTTAAAACTGATTACGACTAGTGAACTTACTAGTATTGCATAGGCTACTACTACAGTAGTTGCCAGACTTGCAACTAACGTTTTTCACCGGATGTGTGCTAAAACGCACCTACAGGCATCTGGAACCTGACAAATTTTCTCGGCGGAAACTCTGGACTTTAAAGAAGTACCGCTTCGCGGCAGAGGTAGGGAGCGTTGTAGGAGGACAGGAAGGTACTAGAAAGGGGTGTAGGGAAGGGAAAGAAAGGAGAGAGGAGCGGAGTGGTATGGAAGAGGGTGGGTGGGGAGGAAAGTACAGGAAGGGATGGAGAAAATGGAAATAGGAGGGGAGAAAGGAACGGCGTAGGGCTGTAGCCTAAAAGCTGAAATCCTGGCGTCGCCATTGATATAAATACGAACATAAGACTCGATTAAATCGAACTCTGTATGAAAGTGAGACTCTTGGAGATTGATGTAGATAGGAACATGACTGTTTTAATTTTATTTATGCATGAAAATGACTCTTGCATTATTTAAGTATAAACAGAAACCTCTGAAGAGAAAGCAAGAACACGAGACTCTTTGAGATCATCTGAATATTACTCATTCTAATTTATTTGCATTTAAATATATTACTGAAATTACTGGAGTCTCCTTGAAATTCGTTTAAACATAAAGAAGAGTCTCTAAACTTTACTCAGGTATGAACCCTACTTTTTTAATTCAACTAATTCAAAGAACACCTTATTGTTGGTAACACATTTAGGGTTGAGCAATTTGCTGTTGTACGCAACAATATGTAGAAACAACGTAACAGATTTTGAAAGGTGCTGCATTGTATCCTCATTGAAATTTCTTCTTTTTCTGAAGGTTGTACAAATACAGTGTATTCTGTCGTCGCAGTTGACCTATTGGGTGTGGCCCTTGTTTCGAAGAGCTTGGCAATACTGCAGTTCATTGGAGGTTTTGCAAACCTGGTATCAGCGCCTCTCATTGGTTAGTAGAACTTATCTGAGGGATGTTAATTGCTTCCGTAGATAATGCAGAGCAAAAAGTCTTTTTAACCCAGATAATGGGGTAGAGATTCCAGCATCGTTCCATATCTGTGTGATTTAAAGTGTGTACCTGTTTGTATTTGCACTATGCATGTGCAACAAGGAAGATGAGGTCATCCTCATTAGAGTTAAGTTGACATACGGCAATCAATTACGAGGCTCTGATTACCATTAGGACTACCAAAGGCGCGTTGCAATTTAAACATGATGAAATTTTCTTCGAAGGTAAATGCAACAGCTGCTGCAGCTCTCAGCCTTGCGAACACTTTCCTCCGAGGTTAGAAAGGCCTGAAAACGAATCTCCAGAGGCAGCCGAACAAGAATTTACCAAAATCTTCCTAAAGCAGTTTCTGACCGTTTGCCTCGTTTCCATCTGATCGCGCATTTTTGCTCTACATGGCAACGCCTTCTTCAGCTCCACGCTGAGAACGATATGACTGGTTTCTCATCGAAGACCTGATTCCTATCCCGGTGGTAGGTCCGGGTTAGTCGAAACCAGGCTTGCGATGGGTTTCGGCGAAGATGACCAGTCGTCTCCGACTAACCCACTTCCTTTGCGTCCAGAGTCTCCCATTCTCCACTTGACGCAGAGGATAACCGATTCGCTGTACTTCTATGATGTTATTATCGCTATAATTATATATTTCTAAAAATGTTGGACACATGCGTACTTCCTGCGGACATGCAGCCAGCTTTTAGGAGCTCATTAATTGATTCTTCAGTGTTTGATAATTATGTAGGCAGTAGAACAGACTGTCATTTTATATTACGACATCAGTGGTAACATAGGTTCCTTCCTATCTTCGTACCCCTACACGTATAATTAGTCGCTCAGTTTTTGCACCTTGTCAGAGAAATTGGGTCAATGTAGCGCCGGTTGGTAGTTGTCTGACAGTCGTTGATTTATTCATACGTTATCCTGTTATTGGTGATATTATCAGTTAAGTGTTATCTGGTAAAGGTTGTTAAGTCGAAACTGAACGTTCGATGAAGCAGAGCTAGGTACTGTATTATTCGCGGTAAGAAATTGAACCATTCGTTGTTTTTCATTTCGGCTGTTGACCAGTTGATCTTTATTCTGTTCTGTGTGTAGGTTGGATATTCGATGTGACTGGCGATTACAACAAAGCGTTCGCCATCATCGGTTGCATGGCATTCGTGTCTGCCAGCCTCATGGTTGTCTTGACTTTTGTCACCAGATGCCACCGGAAGTCCATCGCCAACGACATCGAAATTCCTCCCTCGAATTATGGAAGCTCAAATCCACAGACATCCCCCAAAAGCTAATCGTAGCAAGCAGTGATCTATTCATTCATTGACATTTACGTGTTTGAATATGAGAATATGAATGTATGCAGATATTCGCGTTCAAAGTTATTCTGGGTTTGCGTTCCGAAAAGGCACTTGTTGTTAAAGTTTGCCATGAGTTTTTGGCACCTTAGGACGATATTCCTGACGGTTTCAAATGCTAGTGTACTGCCGCCATTCTGGATTGGTCTGTGATATATCCAATAATAATTAAGGACCATGGGCTGAAGCAGCCGCTAGGATGTTAACATAAACAAAGGACTTTCGACATCTTTCGAAAGCCCTCCCGTGCAATAGGCAGAGAATTCCATAACTGTTAGTTAGGGGAGAAACGGCGAATGTTTCTGCTCTTCACCCGCTAGGCTTCCCTTGTAAATGCTTGTCATTGTATTCGTGATCATTTATGTACACTGGTGTATAATCATGGATTCTGTTATTCACTGCATCATTTCCGAAATAGAGAGACGATTCTCTGACCATGAACTGTTGTTAATGGCAAGCAATCATTGACGTCTAAACATGCGTCGTTTGTACATTATGAGAAAATCCAAGTACTCCTAAAAAACGTCAGCTATGTCATCCCCAAAATGAGCCATTAAGGCAGTGCTGTCCAACCCGCGGCCCGCATGCGGCCCGCGGGTTGATTCTAAGTGGCCCGCCCCAGCTCCCTAAATATTTGCAATTTCTGTAAAATGAAGTAAAAGACAAAGTCACTGCCTTAATTGCATAGCTATTCGTGCTTGAGCATTTATTTTACTGAACTATTGTAAAGCATGATACACATTCCATACATACACTATTCATTATTATAATTCCACAATTAATTTTAATACAGTTAATATTTTCAGTAAATTTTAGTCTTTGCTTTTGAGTTTAATGGTGCGGCCCTCGGCTTCAAGAATAACTTCTTCAGTGGCCCGCGGGGTCCAAAAGGTTGGACAGCACTGCATTAAGGCGACAAGGTAAGCTAATGGTTCTCGTGTCACACAACAGGACATTGATTTTTTCGATAGATACACAATTAATTCATTCATTCATTAATTCAAAAGACTTTATTGCGCGCCTCCTAGATACTTACTTACTCAGAGGCGCTTCCCGCCCAAGGACGGTGATTACGAACAGTGCTCAGATGTTTGTAAAAAGGTGTATGTGCAACTGCATCTTCATTCTACTCGTAAGTCTAGCTGATGTAATTAAGACACAACAACTTAGCTAAAAGAACATCTACATCAGAAGGAACGTTATTACAATCCTACACGAAGCATTTTACCGGCATCCGTTTGCGTTTCGGTGTTTTTCTTGATTTTATTAATATATACGCGTGTTTGGATTGTGTCTTGATCTCATGTGATCGATGAGTAGTTGAATATGTGTATTTTCTGGCTCACTTCATAATCTTCATTAGGATCGACTGTATTTTCTGGCTCACTTCATTAGGATCGACTGTATTTTCCATAGCACTGCAAGGCGCCCAACACGGAGCAAAGCTCAATTTGCATTGAATCAGCCAATGCTAGGCATTTTTGCAATGAATAGTTAATACTTGCAATTTCATTTTGGAGGCTACAAGTCTTTACTCTTAAGCACCAAACCATTGTATGTAGATTGAATTATAGAAAAAGGGACGGAATTAGCGTTAAATAGGGTTAACTAGGGGTACCTATAGGTTTTCTGAATCACTGTATGGTTTCGCAATAGCACCGAACCACTGTATGGTTTAGCAATGGCACCCAACCACTGTATGTTTTAGCAATGGCACCCAACCACTGTATGGTTTAGCAAAGGCTCCCAACCACTGTATGTTAACTAAGGCCAATTTATTATTCATTAAATGCAAACAACATTCTTTTACACTATAGGCAAGCTTACTTAAAACTTGGCTAGGGTGTCAGTCAAATGGAAAACTGAGCTTTTCTCATTGATTATTGAGCCTTAAAATTGGCGACTTAGGTTTACTCTAGCCATGAGGTGCCTGATTCATCTTGCAATTTTGAAAGACGACACACAGCTCTTGGTATTTGATTTTGAAAGTCGGCACAGAGCTCTTGGTATTCATCTTTGCAAAGAACACGTTTGGTTTTTCGCTAATTGAACTCAAACTGCTCCATAATTCATCGCTTAAACTGAAATTAGACGCGTGCATAAACCTTTAGGCTCAAAAATATTGCTATACATGGTGAAGCTTAGGTGAATTGCATTTTGAAAGACGGTACTTCCTCAGTATTTCATTAGGTGCTTGTCAGACATGAGAACTTTGAAGGCCAAGTCGCACTCTTCATCACTCTTTTTGCTCAATAGAACCTTCAATACCGCTCAAACTCATGCTGTTTTTCACATAAGGATAGATATATCTCAAATTAGAGAATAACAGACTTATAAATTTTCCGATCTGGCATCTTTACGGTGCGAAGGTGCACATTTTTCATGAGACATTGTCTGTAATTTCAATCATTCGTTTCTTTAGGTGGGTAAGCCATTAATCAACTGGATCTTAAATCTGAAACGTCAAATTCCATGAGATTCATTATCATACTCGTGGGTTTTTTCACTTAAAGCTAGGTATATTTCAAATTAGAGAATAACAGACATATAAATTTTCTAATGTGGCAACTTTACAGTGTGATGGGAAGCAGTTACTTTTATTGGGTGGTTTTATTGGGTGGTTTTGTTTGTCAAGTGGCGTTTACACAGAGAAAGAGAGAGAGAGATAGAGAGAGAGAGAGAGAGAGAGAGAGAGAGAGAGAGAGAGAGAGAGAGAGAGAAGCGTTTTGGGAGAGGGGCATGGTGGCTGCGGGGCAGGGAGGGAGATACTCTCCATAAAAGACCAATTTTAATAAGCGGTTTCTGACAGTCCGGTTTCCAAAACGGTTACATTTCAGACATTCAGGTTTGTAACTTTTTGTAACATTTAAATTTCTGAACTTGTACTTCCCAACCTTTAAATCTCAGAACTTTATGTTTGCTTATTTTAAATTTTTATTAACTTGTGGTTTGCAACTCTTAGGCTTCAGACCTTGTGGCTTCCAAATGTTAGGTTTCTTCAATTGGGTTATTTTGCTTAGCAAGCGTCTTTTACTGATGGAGAGAGAGAGATAGAGATAGAGATAGAGATAGAGATAGAGAGATAGAGAGAGAGAGAGAGAGAGAGAGAGAGAGAGAGAGAGAGAGAGAGAGAGAGAGAGAGAGAGAGAGAGAGAGAGAGAGAGAGAGAGAGAGAGGGAGAGAGAGAGAGAGAGAAAGAGAGAGAGAGAGAGAGAGAGAGAGAGAGGCAGCGAAGCATTTTGGCTGGGAGTTGGAGAGGCAGGGAGGGTGAGAGAGACATACTCACTGTAATTGACAATTTTAATCGAATTGAATAAGAGCGGAATGATTATTTTCTCATGGCTAGAAGGACAGTAACGAGTTTTGGAGAGAGAGACGTGTAAACTAAGGCAGTTTAACAGAGGAATCTGAATAATTTTTAGTAGCATGAAGTTTATCAAAGTTTATCAGACTCGCCAGATTTTACCTAAAATTACAGTTACGTAGGACTACCCCTCAGTAATAGACTTGAAATTACATAATTGAAGCAGTTCAATATGAAGTCTATAAGAAATTGAGGCATTACAACGATGAATCTTAGGAGTTTCTAAAACTTTTGATGACATGGCATGTGTACAATGCTGTTACTAATACGCGTGAGGTGGAAGGAGGCCGCCCTCACACTCTTCAGAGGGGTTGGAAATACTTGGAAAGATTTTGAGACCCAAGATTTTCGACAAAAAGTTTTTTCTGGGACACCCTAATATATATGTATATATATATATATACAATATTCCTTTCGTTATATATATATATATATATATATATATATATACCTACAATATTCCTTTCGTTATAGCTCTCCGTCACTGTCTGTAATTTTTCAGATGCATCAGCATTATGTACAGGTTACAATTAATGAGACGGTTTGGCCTGCGTCCAAACTGAAGTATATGCAACCAGATGAACTGCAACTTTCTATACTGTAGTCCTACAAAAACTTCAACAGCTCAGATGATCGTAGGTTTATCAGGCAGTTTGGTACTTTTATCTAGTAGAACATCCAATTGAGCACGACGTCAACCTCGGACTTTGTCTGAAATTTAATGAAACCGTAGTCCAAGTAACATTGCATTGCAGTTAAACATAAAAATAGCATAGGGGAAACGCTTGTAATATGGGCCAATGGGTAATATGGGCCTCGACTGTATTTCCCACCTATCAAGTCTGCGGAGAGCTCTTACAGTGGGGAATCATCCGTCAACTCATTCCAACTTCCTATTCAGAATGTGTGCCTTTGCTACTAACTTCTGCACGAAAAGCATCAATGTTTCTGTTTTGATACATATTGGTTAAAAGACTGGTTGAACTTCAACAGCTGTTGTCTAGTTTAGGATTTCAGCTATGGTATGCCCTGTTGTTTCAGAAAGTAGACAATTTCTGTATTATATAAAAACACAACTTTGTTGATCTATAATACATTCGTCTATCACGCTATAACAGATTTCCCAGAAGCACACCATTTTGTGTAATATGGTCCTGTGATCGAATGTGTAATGTGGGCCATATTTGTATGGAATGAGACAGTAGAAATAGACCGTTATGGCTACTTTTTCCTTGTTTACATTCGGCATAGGCCAAATTGTTCCTTAATGGTTATCCTGTTTGTCAAGGATTTAGCTGTCACTAATTCAGATTTCTGAAATGTTGTTTTAGGTGTCCCTAGCTAGCGGGATCTTGATCCCTTTTGGGACTCCTCTTGCGGCCAATTCTGATATTTTATGTTGAAATGTTATGTGATTTGATTTGATACGGCTTCCATAAAAGAGTTTTGATTGATTTGATTGATTTGATAGTCAGTTTAATCTTAGGGAAATCTTTTTTTAACTGTTTTAATATTAGTCTGCGGCACGAAAACATTGCAAATCCATCTTTAAAATGGTGGTCCATATTACACACATGGTCGTGTAATATGAACCATTTTCTGTATTTAGAAAAATTATTTAAAAATTTATTTGCACAGAATAAGGAATAATTTCTTCATATTTGGTCACAACTCATGCCAAGTAATGCATGGAATAAATAAAACCACACATTAAATTGCTTCTGTACTATGAAATAGCATAAGTTTCTTAGAGGGGTCCATATTAGAAGCCTTTCCCCTATAAATTGTTGTAAGAGGACGCCATTGTATGTTGTCGCTTTTATTAAAATTTATGCTGATTAAATATTCCAATAGACACATTTAAAATTTAAAATCATGAATTCCCAGAAAATTGTTTCCACTGTAACGCTTCTTCGGATATTTATCGTACTCTCATCTTGAGTTATTTATGCTTGTGATTTTTCAATTAATTGAGGCGAACTCTTGTTTTTCTCCATTATTGTTCACTCATTTATTTATTCTGCAATGCAGTTGCGTACAGCAAGTTCCTTCGTTTCGTTTAAATAAAACCTAACAATGTCATAAGTCCACCATATCAATACCTGGCACCTTTTTATGTAGGCCTAAATGCTGCGTGTACGAGTCAGTCCATAGGCTTAAGAGTTTTGACGTGACTTCTTTTAAAGTTGCGTGTCTAATACATCCATATGACTTTGCCATAAGCTGGGTGTCACGACAATTCGTATACAGACCTTTTGTCTAGACACTTCGTCAGCAGACATTTCGCCTACAGAAATGCCTGCTGACCAAATGTAAGTTATGCTACGAAGTTATTTTGTAAGTTATAAATACTACGAAGTTATTTGATAGTGTCACTTTAAAATGGAAGCTGGATTGATGAAAAAACTGTTTCTCTAAATGGAAGTGGGTTTGATGAAAGTATTCCTGTATTGAAATAGAAGCTGCAGGGATTGATCGAAATAATTTTTCCCGTAAATAGAAGCTGGAAACCAAGCTGGATGGATGGATGAAACTAAGTTCTCCATTCACTAAAAATTGGATTGATGAAAATAATCGCTTCAGTAATTAGAGGCTGGATTCCTGAGAACATTTAGCACGTTTTAGCGAAACTATAAAAAAGCGGCCTCTGTTGATTAGCCGTAGTGGATACAGATACACTCGTAGGCGAAGTGCCGTAAACTAAAAGTCTGTAGAAGAGTTGTCGCGGAAGCCCTCAGCTGTCTCTGCTACATTTGATCAAACTGAGGTTACGCTATGCACCGTTAATGCAATTCACTTTTTCGTTTTCCGTCTTTTCAGTTCACTGTCTCATATGTATATTCTATAACCCCAGGTACCTTCTGAAATTAAAAAGGCTAAAGTACTGCCAATTCATACAAATGGAAAATAATAATGAAATTTCGAATTTTAGACCTATTTCCATTTACCTTAACTTTTCGAATTTATTTGAAAGAATTATGTATGATAGATTCTTTTCGTACATAAGTCATACTAATCTTCTCTATCTTCTTCAACATGGATTCCAACCAAGCCACTCAGCGTGAATATTTCCTTATTGGACATCCAAGATATAATTTCGAAGTCTCCAACTTGTCCAGCGCACGATCCTTTTCCCCAACAGCCAAAGCAGCATTAGCAGGTCGGCAGTGGGTATATGCCTGTATATCACCCGCATAAAGCTGGCCTTGGGCCCCACTCTCTGCAAGAAGTGTGGAAAACCCAGATCGAGGTATAGATGATATACATATCATAAAAAGAGCCCTGGGGCAGATCATACGTGCAGGAACACATCTAGACATCGTAGGACCATAAACCACACTAAGCGTACGCCCACTAAGGAAGGAACTATTCCCTTCAAGGAACCCCACACAGCCAAAGCGTAGCATGCAACCACTTTAGCAGAATGTCATGGTCTACAGTATCAAAAGCGGCGTTGACGTCAAAAAGTGCCAGCAACGGGAACTCTGAACGATCGATTGATTCAGATAAAAGGCGAGCAGAGTTTCCGTCGAATGGAACCTCCTGTGATAGACACAGTAAAGTGTCATAGTACTCAACGCCTGCTTCCCTTGCCAATAGGTTGAGTTCTTTCTCATACATGAACTCGTCTCTTAGACTCGGGATTTCTATGAATTCATAGGATGTTCCTTCTTCGGATGGTTTTATTTTGAGGTACTCATTTAATCTTCTCATCTTCTGATGAGCAGGGAGTTCTTGGCCTCATTATCACTGAAAAATAAGATAACGCTTTTGATACCTTGGACCCAGTTGTTGCATTCAATGTCAAAACTCACTCCCCGTCTTCGCGTGTGCCATAGTTTAGCTTCTTCTTAAAGGCCATCTTTTTGGGACGGTCTACACAACATTCTTTCATACCTAGCCTACTCTTTATTTCGTCAGCAAAAATCTTTCAAAGGGTATTGCAAATCGCTTGAGTAGACATGTTTTATCATTGCAAATGTAAATTTTCAATTAGCCCATGGAAAATACGATGCCACTTCTTATTTCTTTTTCTTCCTTGTCACCACCTTCTTCTCCTTCTCCTCCTTCTTCTTATTCTAGCGTATGCGGTTTGTACCCAGCCAGTTGCAAGTGTTATCGTCGTGCGATAATAAAAACGAGACACTTGCACGACATTGAAATAATTTTCGTACACAAACCGGTCATGTGTGAGATAGTCAACACTGCGTTAGAGCTGCACGAAGGCTTTCATACATTGGACGGGACCACATGGGCAACAACTGTGGCCTCTCCTAAATTAGTTGTAGCGCAAATCAGGGTAGTCATGGTACGTTGAAGCGCCGCATCAATTGCTAAAATGCCTCAAAGCACGAAGAAAACATGCCTAAATAAAAAAACACGAATACGCAGAGTCGATTTAGGTAGGCCTACATTATGATAAAATTTAAGTTTTTGCATGCGTACATCCCAGTGATGCTAAGAACCTCAGCCATGCTATTCCAAAGTGAGCCATTTAGGCTACAACGCTTTTCGTCTCCAATCGTAAAAACTTCTTTATTCTAAAATTAATTTAAACATATCTGTAGAACAACCATGTCTGACATTCGTTTCAGCAGTACAGGA
The DNA here is from genome assembly GCA_020284085.1 of Aporrectodea caliginosa. Classification (NCBI taxonomy): domain Eukaryota; kingdom Metazoa; phylum Annelida; class Clitellata; order Crassiclitellata; family Lumbricidae; genus Aporrectodea; species Aporrectodea caliginosa. The sequence continues at coordinate 958,171 of JACEVL010000483.1, read as the reverse complement.
AAACAATGACTTTAATCTGCTCATGCAACGTCTATTAATTTTTAAACTTTGTGGACTTTTTCGTTTTAGATACGACTATTATTGTAAACTTACACTTAATTAGAGTAGGTAGAGTAGATCTATATGCAGCTACGTCTTTGCAAACTACTATAAATGCTTTCGACAAAGTGAGGAGGTGGAGGCAAACAAATCGAGTCAGCTCATGGTTTCCATGACACCGATTCTCATAGTATACTGGGAATTTAGAATGTGTATTAAGGTATCAGTTCTAGATGTACACATAGTCTACAAAATAATGATTGACTTTAACAGAATTGGTGCTGGCTATCCGAATTGTTGAGTGGGGCCTGCAATGCACATAATCACCCATCAAAAACAGAGAAGCGAGTGATTTGCTTCAAATAATAAATTAACCCTAATGGGCCTCTTTTTGTCTGCCTCGTTTATTATTCCATTCAGCTGGTGCTTGGTGCTGCTGGTTTTGCTGGTGGGGTCGTGAGAGTCGCATGAGAGAGAGAGAGAGAGAGACAGACAGACAGACAGACAGACAGACAGACAGACAGAGACAGAGACAGAGACAGAGACAGAGACACACAGACAGACAGACAGACAGACAGAGAGACAGAGAGAGACAGAGAGAGAAAGAGAGAGAGACGTGAGAGAAGACCACACCGACAAAGCGGTCTCTGGTGCTTGGTCAGTTTGGAAGCTCACTTATTTCTTTGCTGTCCTGAAGCGCTGAATAGCCCAGTGCGCCATTTAACTAATTGGTCCATTTCTTTTGAAAAAATCGAGATGACAAAATTCTTTCGAGAGTTATTTATCCACTCAGCAGCCTCTTTTGTCTCTGAACAAGGCTGAGTTTATACTGGAAGGTCGGTCCTGAGCCAACTGCAGTACATTTTCTGAAGTGATCCTTGTGCGGAGTTAGACCTATCTGATTGATCTTGGTTTGTGATAGATAGGACAATCTGACTGATTATCTGTAGTATGTCACTTAGTCCAGATTAATAAAGCAATAAATGTAAATTTATGTCGCAGATTTGACTGATTTTAGTCTTGATGTGTTCCACATCTAGCCTGGATAATTCTCCAGCCGCGTCTCATGTACAGAGGTAAACTCTAACGGCCGAGCAATCCCAGGGATCGCTACATTACCCTGGGACGCTGCAGCCATCGGTATTCTAGCAAGGCATTCTTCGTCTTGTGCAATTTTTCCTCTATTGTTTTCATTTATTTGGACTTATCATAGGCCCCTATAAACGACGTATGTTTTGGCGTCAATGATTGTATGCCAATCGTAACAGTGAATTGTCAGAAACTCATCTTTCTACTTTGTAAAATTATAATACAGCGAATAACCGGATAGTAGCAACATTCATAACACGAGTGCTGACGATATGATCAAGAATAGTAGGCCTATTTTTGCAATAACTTACACGAGAAAAAGCAATGTGTCAGGAACAAGGACATTCATCGTATCTGGCAAGGGGAAAAAGCAATGTGTCAGGAACAAGGACATTCATCGTATCTGGCCCTTGCGCTTCGGTAGTCTATCTTAAGATCTTTCGAAAGCTGCAGGGCTTTCAAAAGATACTGCTGAGGTCATCCGAGTCCCTATGACATCCTTAGCTTTCAAACATATTTAACATGCATCAAGCACCATCAGATTCAATTGTATGCAATACAATGAACATAAATGGCTAAAGACCCTTAGTTTATGACATTTTTGCTATCACCAGTACTTACATTTGCACCATTCACACAGTGAGCAATAAAGCAAGAGCTGATACCTCTTTCATATGACTGCTTTGTAGCCTATCTAAAGGCGAAAAAGCCATGCGCGTCTATACCGTTTCCAGGTTTAATTAAATTCATATCTCAGTCAGACTAATCCAGACTGGCGGGCGTGCATTGAGAATAGAAACAGTCTCACAAAACTCACGAAAGACTTGAACAACATGGACTTCTACAAAAGACAGACCCAGAATGACCTTGATCGGCCATACCTACATGTATTCATAATTATACACACATATTATAGCCTAAATATAAATACATGCGCATTGTTGCTTGCTATGTTTCGCCTTCAGTTGTCAGTGGAATTGAAAGTATTGTAGAGGGAGGTAATTCAATGTCTTCGGGAATGGTCTTCCGGTGGCATCTGGTGACAAAGGTCAAGACAACCATGAGGCTGGCAGACACGAATGCCATGCAACCGATGATGGCGAACGCTTTGTTGTAATCTCGAGTCACATCGAAAACCCATCCTACACACAGAACAGACTAAATAGCAATTATTGGCCAACAGCTAAATGAAAATCAACGAATGACTCACTGTCTTGTCGCAAAAGATAACTAGCCAACCACATGCTTAATCGAGCTTCTAGCGTAGACATAGGCCTACGTAAAGAATAACAGCAGATAATATACACATGTCTGAAAATGTTATCAAAAACAAAGCAGCATTTGGATTAAACGACTGTCAAACGAACACCAAAGAAAACTGTTTTGACCAAAATCTGATGTTGTTCCAACAACGTCCAGAAGACTAATCAAGCGTTGGATAAGACGAAACCTCTGTTGTCACTAATATAGTGTTGTAATTTAAAGCAAAAAGTAGAAACGCTATTCGTATAGCAACTCCTGGTGCTGTTGTAAAAACGTCCAGAAGTTGAATGACATTAATGCCTAGTTAACGCAGCACCTTGATTGCCACAGGTGTCGTAAAATTAAATGAAAAATATTTCCATTTCTCGTGTAGCAAACTTCTGAAAGCAAGGTACATGTCCGTGAGCAGTACGCACTTATCTATCGTTCTGATTTAAAAAAAGCCCATGGGAGAATTGGAAACTCTGGACGCAAAACAGATGGATCAGCGAGTAGTTGGTCACACGTTTTCATCTACAGGGTGCGGCAAAATAAAGTAATCCCCTGCAGTATTTGGTTGATATCTCAAGAACGAAGTTGGATTTTTATAAGAAAATTTACACGGCCATTGGTCATTCATAGCTACGTACAATTGCCAAATTACATATTATCGCAACAATTGACTAAGTTATGCTATTTGAACAGAGACAAGCCCACGCTTTATAACGTGCAAATTTTACGGTTGCGTTATTGGTTGTACTGGAACGCGCCACTGCCCTGCTACGTCGGTTCAAAGTTCGTGATACCAAACGCGTGTTCTTCACGGATGAGAAAAACTTCTACCTCAACCCACCTGTCAGCAACCAGAACAACCGCGTGTGGTCAAGAGGAAAGAAGGTCGATGTCAGGCCAAGTCGCTTGCTGGTCCAGAGGGAAAAGTTTGCAAAACACATTATGGTGTCTGCTGGGGTCTGCTTTGGGGGTAAAGGTCGGCTCCACTTCATCGACGAGAAAGCGAAAGTTAACGCTCAGTATTACCTTCGTCGACTGCTTCCGCAGCTCATTGAGGACTGCAACCAGTTGATGCCAGTCGGGTTCATTTTCCAGCAGGACGGCGCTCCAGCGCACACGGCACGTGTCACGCAGGAGTGGCTGCACGCAAACTGTCCTGAGATCATTGAGAAGGACCAGTGGCCACCAAATTCCCCAGATCTCAACCCCTTGACTATCACGTGTGGGGAGCCATGCTGGAAAGGTATCACAAACTCCAGCCGAAGCCAAAGACAATCGCCGAGTTGAAAGCCGCTTTGCAGTCAATATGGGACGATATGCCACAGACGCCGATCAACAAGGCCATCAAGAACTTTACCAAACGGCTGAAGGCATGCGTGCAGGCCAATGGTGGATACTTTGAACACTTAATGTAAAATTGAAAGTGCAATTCGTAAAGCTTTGTTGTAAAAATATTTCAAGTTGTACCATTTATTTTTCTTGTTTCTTTACAAAGTAACTATTTTTAACCATGTAAAATCGTGGGGATGTCGTGTTCGAAATAACACAACTTTGTCATATTTCAAGATTGTTAAATAACATTTAGAAGTTATATGTAGATGTGAACAGACAATATCATTACCAAGTTTTATATAAAAATTCTAAGCGGTTGCTACAGAATTTGCAACACACTGCCGGGGATTACTTTATTTTGCCGCACCCTGTACATGCCGTAACTATACGGGGTGTTTTGACGTAAGACGAGAAACCTTCTTGGGTAAATAGAGATGAGAAAACTGATCCAACCACCCAGAGGGAGAGAGCTGGTGTTTCGTGATGAGCAGCAGAGGTCGGGCTCTCGATCTCAGCGTGGAGCCGAAAAGGAAGATTATGATATCGCCGTCCAAGAAGGCGTTCTCACATAGACACGAAGGCATAATGCATTAGATTCAAATAACAGTCATGAACTATTACTTTCATGGACATTTTGTAATCTCCATGTTCGGTTGCCTGACGAGATTTGTGGTCAGCCATTGTGAACTCTCAGGAGAGTTGTCTGATTGTCTAATTGCTGGTATCCTTAAATATTAAGAGAAAAATGTTGAGGCCTAGATGGGACTACGACTTTTTAGGACTAATGCTAATAGAGGCTGGCAATGAATGAAGGTTTACTTATTCGAATCAGGCTGACACTGTATTGTTTGCTTGAGCGTGCAAGTAAGATTACATACACATAACGTGTTGAGCACATAAATATCATGGATGAATTATAGAATCTGGTCTCATTATCTAGCTACTAAAATTCTGTCACTATTCAAGCAAGCTCCATTTAATTTCACTGAGTAAAATTCTACTCACCAATGAGGGCCGGTGAAATGAGTCTTGCAAAACCTCCAATGCACTGCAGAATTGCTAAGCTTTTCGGAAGAAGGGCAACACCCATTAAGTCAACTGCGACGATGGTAGACACTGTGATTGAACAACCTTTAGAAAGAAAGAAAATCGATATATATAATGCAGCTACTGCTAAACGAGTCCCATTGTTTCTGCAGATTGTTGTCTTACCGTAGTCGTAATCGTAATCTTCACATGTAGCAAGCATCATCCTCAAACTGAGCATCTACTCAAACATTAACAAATTTCACACAATCTGGTGTTCAGTTAAATTAAAGGAGCTGGATTCACACCTTAAGGAATTTCAAACACTGCTGTTCAAATATGCAGGCCTAAGTGAATTTCAAGGAAACTTATTTTCAAAGAATTAAGAATCATATTTAAACGAAAATGAATTTCAAAGAGTTGTCTTCATAACTTTTATCTGAATTTCAAAATTAATTCAAAATGGTCATGTTCGTATCTTCAAGAATCTCACCAGAGTCTGAATTTCATACAACTTACGCGAGTCTCATGTTTGCCAATAAATAAATTTTAAACAGTACTATGTTCATACCCAGATGCAATCCAAACAGTACAGTGGACATCATTGTCCCGATGATTCCTGGATTGATGAAGATCGCGACGATCGATAGAAATGCAGAAAACATTCCGGTGGCGAAAACCAGAGACGAGTTTACCGTTTTAAGATTTGCGATGAAGGAAACGAACACCCTCGTCACCGTGGCCATACTGCCAATTAATGTTGCTGCGGTCACTCCTTGGTCACGAGTAAGACCAACGTGGATTGCTCTGTTCACAGTGTGAGGTAAGTAGCCGTACAAGCAGAACATGTGAAGAAAGTAGGCAACTGCATAAACAGAATATCTAGCGTGCCGTAAAATGGAAAAGTTAAAGGTTTCTTTCAGGTAGCTCAGAATCACCTTACAAGATATTCTTCGTTGGTTGATTCCGGACGCATCCTTTGACTGTGAGGTCAATCTTTTTGGTGTGCGAAAGAATAGGCAGAGTGGAATGCGATGGGCTTGAATGGCTGCAAGAACGAGAAAGGCGCCTCGCCATCCGTACGACTGGATAAGTTGATTTGTAACCATGGGTCCCATTATGCCCCCGCAGCTGAATCCAAGCCAACCGATTCCGCTGGCCAGGTTCCGGTTACGAGTGAACCTCTGATGGACAATAATATTCGTCGATAGGGAAGCAAGACCAGAGCCTGATCCTACAGAAGAACAAAACAGTTATTGACTCAAGAAAGTATATGTAAAGAACGAACAAAATGAATCAATCACTGAAAGAACGAGGAACAGTCCTCGAACCTAATCTAGCGAACAAGAACGAGTTAAGTGAGTGTAAAGGCTAACGGTATACATGAGCATTCCCTACTTAATATTTCTTCTTTTTTGAATTTTTATTATCTTGCAGTTGTTTAAGATTATGCCACCCATCACAAATTATTTCATAGACAACGAAGTGAACGCGGCGTATGACTATGTTTACCTGCAATGACTCCGTAGGTGATGTAGATCGTTGTTAGATTCGGAGCTAAGCAGCTGAAAGATATTCCCAGCGAATACAGCAGGCAACCAACGACACAGGGCAAACGACATCCGTAGGATTGTATCGGATAACTGGCGAACAGAGCTAAAGATCGATAATAGAATAACAAGAGTCAATAAATCGACGTTGTATATTATTATGATACACTTGAAAGAAATTCAGCGGGGCTCTTGAGCCGCTCTATTTCTCTGTTTCTGAACATGATCATCAACTACAACAGAGTCCTGTTTATACACGCGACCAAGATGGTCGTTTATTTGTCTCAACATTATCATGCCTGACCTTGGCCTCTATACGTCGTGACTTCTGGTCTCGACATCACGAATTAAAACGGCAACACGGTCTCGGTCCTGGGGCCAACAATAATTATTGTACAGGGTGGCCCAATATAAAATGTCCCACCGGATAAAATGCAATTTCTCGGCAACCAATTGAGATTTTTCTATCAAAATTTCAGCATTTACAGAGGAATGATTTTGCAACAATACCACAAAATTTCACGAAACAATTTGCAAAGCTTCAAAAGTTACAGCTGTTTAAATTTTGAATTCTATTTTTTCAAATTTCCGAAGAAAAATGGACAGTCATTTGCAATTTTCAATGTCAAATAAAATCATCTTTCAGTACGAAATCAGAAATCTGTTGAGCAGTTTATCTTAAGGCATGTTCGAAGTGTCCACCCCTAGCTTTCACGCAAGCTCGAAGTCTTTATGAAGCTCAGTATGGCCTTGTTGATTGAGTCCTGCGGCATCTGGTCTCATTCGCTGCAAGGCTTTTTTCAGCTCGTCAATGTTTTTCGGCATGGGATGAAATGTCTTGTAGCGTTCAAGCATAGCTACCCAGACGTGACAATCAAGAGGGTTAAGTTCTGGAGAGCTTGGTGGCCATTCATCATTTCCAATGAATTCACTGCAGTTGGTGGCAATAAAGCCTTCAGCCATCCGTGCCGTGTGAGCAGGCGCACCGTGCTGCTGGAAAATGAAACCAGACTTGCAGTTTTCAATGAGTCTGGGTAACAGAGTTTCAACGTAAAGTTGAGCGTTTACTTTAGCCTTCTCTGGGATGAAGTGCAGTCTTCCCTTATCGCCGTAACACACGCCAGCAGAAACCATGATGTGCTTCGCAAACTTGGATCTCTCGACCACCAGGCGACTTTTCGTGAAAATCGCGCTTTTTGCCGGCGGACCAAACGCAAACGCACTTAATATATTTTAAAATATCTGCAATTATATAGCTTGCTTCATAAACACTTTCTTTACAACTTGTAATGAGGTCATATGACGGCATCATTATTTGGGTGTTACAAAACAATTTCTTTGTGAAAAAATCTTAAAGAAATAACTATTATTGGACCGCTCATCTGCGGAAATTTGAAAAAATTGAAATAAAAGTTTAAACAGATGTAACTTTTGAATCTATGCAAATTCTTTAGTGAAATTTTCTGAGATTGTTGCAAAATCATTCCTCTGTAAATGCTAAAAGTTTGGTAGAAAACTCTCAATTGGTTGCGGAGAAATTGCATTTTAGCCAGTGGGACATTTTATATTGGGCCACCCTGTAGAATCACACTATCGCTATGTAGGCAAATTTAAAATCAACTGCCACTACGCAGTTGATACTCTGCTGTGATCTCACTTTAAAATTGAAACACGTTAGGATTGTTGTGGAAAATGTGCAAGTCTGATGTTTTCATCGGCACAATATTTCTGGCTTTGGGACATAGGATCTCGCTGTCTTTTATGTGATCACCGTTGAAATTGTCGGTGCTGATGAAAAAATAATTATTTCTTTAAATATCTCATTTTTTGCTCTATTTGTCGCATCTTGTAGGCCTACAGTATCGCTCGACGATTACTACAATACTCGTTACTCTTACATACGCAACGGGGTATGGTTTGTGGTAGTTTAACTGATGAATACCTTTGCTTACCGACTACCGCTTGGAAGAATCCGGTAATAGAGGAGCACCATCCGACAGCCGCAGTCGTTGCCTCGAAATGTTCCACGAGAAACGGATAGAAAACTCCGAACCCACTCATGTCAATCGCAGCTATTAAATTACTAAGAAAAACGCACACCACTACGCCCCAGTCAGCCAAGCTTTCCTTTGCTACGACGTTTTCGACTCTGGCTTCCTGTTGCTGTGGTGAGGCGTTCAACCGTGATTCACATTCGTTGTGCTCTGGAGAACTGTTTTGCTTGTCCATCGCTGTATGTCCACTTTGAAGCTGCAGTTCAACTACAGGTGGTCCGTCTTGAAATCTCGAGGCAAGAGAATCCACGGACGCAGCATGATCTTTGACATTTCCTAACTCAGCAACCATGGCTCAAATTTATAAAAGGTCCAATGGTTCACGCGTTTTAACAAACATCGAATACAGACTGCCAACAAATGATTAAACATATGAGGCTATTATATAAGCCAGCAAATGCCTTCTCACCGAGAATATTAAACGTTTAATGCACACTCACAATGTTGGCCTACAGTATTCCATTCGCTATATATACTTGTACCTCCATCAGCAGTTTCCCGGTGCATCAGCTATACCGGTAGCTACTCATTCATATGAAATTTGTTATTTAGAAGGTTTGGCCTACGTCCAAAATCGTGTACACATGTAGCCAGAAAAACTGCACCTTGCAATAATATTGTAGTCCTGTAAAAGCCTCAGCTATCTAGTCTACCTCCCAGCACAATTCACGCGTCTGTGAACCTATCAGTCGATTTTGCACTTTGATCTAGCAACTTTATGATTATTAACCACCACGCTGACTTTGGCCCTTGTTGAACAGCAAGACCAACGACCTCTCATATATAAACGGCAGCAAGACGAGTTATAGATAGAGTAGGCTACTAAGAATAGGTATAGGGGAAGAATGACCAGTCAGCCTAGCGCCTGTTAATCATGCGACCGGGAATTCTGGGATATGCTGGAGGACAACAACACTGCAGCGCACGCATGCAAAAAAATGATAAACTTAGAACGTAAACGTTGAGCAAATTATATGTAGAGATAAGGAAAGTTCTTGAGTTTAGGTCACAACTAAGAAAGAAAAGAGTTGGTGACAATATTATTATTATTATTATTATTATTATTAACCGCTGGCTTTTAACACAATTGCTTACAAGCAATTCCGAAGAATAATCACGCCTAGTATGGCTCGTGGTCCTCGTTGCATAAAAGTCCCTCTGAATGCTATGGCGTTATACCGCTGCGTGCAGATTGACAAACGCTGGAACAGATATTTGGTTTCCAAAGGATCGCCGGTGGCGGCAGTCACCCGACGTCCTAGTTCCGAAATGAACTCTCGTCCTGACCTATTTTATTGGGCCCAGTGATTCTAGGGCAATGGGAACGAATTTGTATTTCAGCGGGCACCTAGAAGCTGAAATATTGACAAAGTTATATTTTGGTCGGCCATTTTGGGAAAATGGCTGCCAGTTTCTGTTTACATAGGTGTTTTTGCTACTAGTTCCGCTTGAAATCCCTGCCCCTAAATATGTATGTTTAAATAATCTCAAGATCACGATTCTTAAGTGAAGCAGAAGCTGAGATATTGAACAATATGTAATTTGTTAAACCATTTTTGAAAATGGCTGCCACAGCCGCCAGAGGACCGTCAAAATTTGTATCCCGGGCGTTTTGGACTCATCTACCCATGTACTATCTGGAACCAAAGGGGCGCGTTGGCTGCCAGATGTGAAACATTTTTCAGCCACGGGACCCCCACTATGGTAAACTCTCTTTCTCGCCTAAAAAACGCACGATTGTCATGCAACTATTAATTTCCTCTCTCTCTCTCCTCTCTGTCTGTCTGTCTGTCTGTCTCTGCCTCTGTATCTGTCTGTCTTTCTGTCTCTCTCTCTCTCTCTGTCTCTGTTTCTGTCTCTGTCTGCAGCATTCAAATGTGCAATTTCACTATATGAGCCTTCATTTCACCTCTCTTTGCAATCTAAAATTCATACGCTTGCTACATAAACTAAATGACTACCTCGTTCATAATTAATTATGCTTGCAAAACTTATCAATAAAGCAGTCGTGTTTCAGTGTAATAAACATTTTCTTATTGGTTTTTTTCTAATTTTAAGAAACATCATATACCTCATACACGTAATGTGTAACGTCTTAGCCATTGAACTCATTAAATGAGATCCAATAAATGATTATATTCACGACAGCAATAATTTTCATGGTCCTCAGGGTGTACTACTGTACTGTTCGTGCAACTCGTGAATCTTTGAGATCAGCATCCTCCATTCACCCAGTCGCAAAGCAAATCCGCTACGTATTGGACTTTCTTTCTTACCGTTCAGTTGTAGGAACTAGGAGCTCCAGCGAAAGTTTATACAATTTGTCCTCTTGGAAATAGTAACACAGTATTTCCCAGCTTTACGTTGGAAATATTCGAACGGCTGATCTGCTTTGAGCAACTCTATGCAGATACATCATACCTGTATCGTCTAGGTGGCTCATAAACGTTGCCCATCTGTTTTTTGTGAAGCGAACGCCCTTTCTAGTACGATATATGTAGCCTTTCCCATATCGTATTCTCTTATGTTTACCATAAGAGCCTCTTTGTTAAGTGACGGCTGTCGAATAACGGCTGTTTCCGATAGTATTTTTTAGAAAACTCTGAAAACCTCGCCATATAGTCAATTAATGACACTACTATAATACATGTACACTTGTACAGTTCTAGTGTTCGCATTCGCAATAACATTCGTTTTATGCAAGAACCTATAGCTACAAATGTAAAACAAATGTATTTGCATTATAGGCTACTCACTGGCATCGAAGTCATGGCAGATCTTATAAACATCTTCTACTTAATGTTGTTGACAATTTTGGAGCGAACTATAAGCGTAAATGCCTATTCATCAACTTTCATATTGTCACAAACGATGACCTACAAATGTCAAACACGCAAATTGGCTAGTTAATGCATTGATTTTTACAACGCACAGTCCCAGACGTCAACTACTCTGCCTCAGTTCGGGATCTGGGCGTTACCCTGGATCCAGTTCTCGCATTTTCAGACCATGTCAATCGCATCTCTCAAACATGCGCTTGTCATCTACGCCAAATTCGCACCATCCGTCACTCACTCTACTCTCACGCGGTCAACACTCTCGTCTATGTACTGATTTGTACTAGGGTTGACTTCGACAAGTCTATGCTGGTCTCTCTTCACTAAACCTGCCCAAGCTTCAATCAATACTTAACGCTTCCGCCCGCCTTATTTGTGGTCTCCCGAAGTATACAGGATTCTTTAAATAAAATTCTTGTCGTCTTTGCGTGGCAGTTCGAATTCATGGGCGCGAGGGCGGAGGCTGTAGCGCGCTGGATTAACGCTTCCAAGCTGTGAAGACATAATTATTGTTGCAAATGTGACACATGTAAGAGGCTAGGTCATGTGCTCCCTTCATTAACCTGCCAGTAATTTCCTACACGTTTTCAAGGTTGGCGATGAATATCGTGCGTCCACTGAATGTGTGTAAGTAAGCACAGTAAAAGGTTATCTCGATAGTCATTGACTGGATAGTCTCCGGCGCCCTCCGCCATCCCGCAGCCGCCGCCAGTCGCGAAGCCCTCGGATAGCTTTAGTCAGTCACTAAAGCTATCGACTGGACCCAGTCTCCGCCGCCGCCGCTAAGCCCTCAAGTCGAAGTAAGTCGCTAAGCTATCGACTGCTATCGACTTTGTCCACTTAATATATCAGCAGTTATTTATTTACTACCTTGCTGCCACCACCTAGTTACTACTTACTTACTTTACTACATATACAATAACTTCCAAGGAATCCATATTTAGACTTACTATCAACCATCATCGAAGCCTAATTATACGTCGATGCTACCAACAGTGAGATTTTTCTGTCACGTTATTTAACGTGGCGCACTTCTTTAATTGAAAATGGCGTCTCTTCGATGCAAACGTTGCGTTGAAAATACGCTGGTTTCAGTGTCTTTAAAGACGATATAACTAAAGATGATGCCGGGAAAATTGATTATGTTTGTGAAATTAGGGAAAATAGGCGTCCATTTGCACTTTCGAGAGAAATCCTGTGTTTGGACCCATTTTGGCGAACTACTGGTAAGTCTGGGTGAGACATACCTACAATAGGTGTACTTGAATGTTGCATGCTTCAGTTTCTTATCTGATTTGAATGTAACGCGATAATGGTTTAATAATTTTGACTTGGTTGGTGTATAAGCCAATATTTGCTATTAATTTACCTCCGCTTTATTTGGCCACAAACCATGACGTGCAGCGAAACGTGACTTTACAGTAGGCCTACGCCGTAAAATGCATTTTATTGTTAGGTAACTAATAGACGTACGTGATTACCCGAGAAGTCGATATCAAGTCGTCATTCGATAAGCCAAAGACTCTCAGTCAGTCGATAAGCGAGTAACTCAGTCAAGTCAGTCGCTAAGTCAGTCGCTAACTCTCCACGTCAGTCGCTAACGCTTCTGTTAGCGACTCCGGGGACTATGACTGGACACAATGATTGGACGTTTCCATTGCGAAAACACGCTGCAAATGATGTTTAGAAGATTCTTCTACAAGCATATAATTATGGTCAAATAAGTGGAAAGTCAAATAACTGGATCATCGAGCACGTGTAAATTCCAACCAACAGAACGGCCAAACATGACAGCCTGACATCAAGCTCAGAATTCCTGGTCTGTTTGACATCAGCTACTAATTACAATTATTATCACCCTTCACGCATAATCTAACTGGTGCGTGTAGCCTAAATATAATTCGGTTGCATAGTTATTTCTTTATACAATCTGGTGTAAGGTCCGGTTTTCTATCCAGTCTTTTCTAGCGGGTACCCAATCTTTCTTTAATTTGGGATAAAAACATGGAGATTGATTTGTCGCTCCAAGAATCCTAGATTAGTTCCGTTCTTCTAGTCGACCTAGCGAATCCATGAAACTGGGATCCAGAACCGTTCTGATTCAGCCGCTCGAGCGATTCGGCACAATTCTTCGGTCGCCTGATGTAGACTGTCATTGATGATCACGTGATCAAAATAGGATCGATAAACCGATTCAATTTTTACGGAGCTATTAAGCATTTCCGAAAGTTCTTCTTCCTGCAAGATAAAGCAAATCACAATGAACGAGCTTGTAACAACATTTTAACACTAACTCTAATTCTCCATTTTCTCAGACACACGCGTGCGCGCACACACACACACATTCATGCATAATCCTACCTAGACGTAAGTTATGTATGTAGCCTACTAGCAGTTTTTACCCGGCGTTCGCCCGGGTTTTCACCAGGCGTAATTTGTAACGGCTGCAAATAAAGGCTACTTACTTACTTAGATGATGGGCTTCAAATATTTAAGAACATGTCCATATATCTGAACGGAAACGATATTTAGAGGTGAAAGTAGTTGCTTTGCCCGTGTACTGCACGCAGGGCGTCCATCCCCCCTTACGCCTATGAAGCATTCCCCCTCGTGTCATCAGATTTTCCCCCTCCATGACGATCGCCCCAGACGATTGGTCGACTGTCGACAAAAGCGAAAATTTCTGTTATCAAAATTTGAATCACGATTTTACTGTTGAATTCTTTATTGAATTCTTTAACTTTTAGTTCACTAATCAAGCAACATTATGCATTATAAAATATGAAGGCTTGTACACAAATATAGGCATACCGCCAGAGCATTGAAACAGTAGCCTAACTAACATAAGTACATAAAATTACAGTATGGGTGCTTAAACTAAAGAGCGGCAGAGTGCGTAGCGTAAGCTTGATCAACAATAATATTTCATTTGGTTAGCAGTGATGGAGTAGCGTCTCCGCTACAAGCTACTACTGTCAGAGGTGCAAAACAGTCATGAACCGTGGTTGGTCTCAGTCGATCTTTCACAATGCGGACTGCAGATGCGACTCATAACTCGCTCAGCTGAGCAGCTGGTCACCACAAGGGAGATCCAGGATTTTGTTTAAGCTGGTGATCAGCGTGGGATAGCCTGAAAGTTGTCATATTACACGGAATAGCTTAACATAACTGCTTTCGATCCAGTTTCATGTCAATGTGTTTTGTGTTTTGTTCGTCATCATCGTCAGTGCATGTTATATTGTTTCATCTATAGGTCAGCGGTGGCCAACCTTTTTTTGCATAAGCTATGCGGGCCACTATAATTGAACGTAAGATCAATCGTCGAAGTGCTGCGCGCCTCGACGATCTTCCTTCGGACGCCCATTTGCCCCCTCGTAAACTTTCTGGATACGTCACTGCCTGTAGTTGACAAGCAACCGTATCCACTGTTGTATTGTAAACACCAATAAGATGTCTGTACACGAGACCATGCTTTTCTGGTTTCTTGTTGCCAGTTGATTCGATCTTTGCTGGAATGAACCACGAAGTTCCCCATCAATAGATTATCGTTGTGGCTTCCTGTAACTATTCATATAGCAGATGTTCTCTGGTTCTGAGCTTTACTTCGACGCATCTGGCAACAACTATCAACGAGGTTAGATTTTAAGTTGCTGGAACAGGGACCAAACTGTTTCATAAGGAGATACTGACTCAACTCAGGAGAAATTACTAGGGGACTGAGGACAATGGATGACTTTTGTAAGCTTTCAAAGCATTTATCAGACCAATTGCTGAAATGAAAAAAACTGAGCAGACGTTTAAAATACAAATTTTTTTCTTCCCCCTGAAAAGCCAATGAAGATTTCTGCTTCAGTCCCCCCATAGGATGGACGCCCCTGAGTCTGCACGGGTTATCTCTACCTCATATAAGCGTATTATTTGTTACCCGGGATAAATAATTATAATAGACTCAGCTCGGCCGTTTATCTATAACCTATTTTTTTTTATAGGCGTATTATTTGTTTCCCGGGCTAAATATAGGCCTAATAGACGAAGTTCGGCCGTTGTTCTATTACCTCGTTGAGCTCGGCAATGTTCCATTATCGCTCGAAATTTTTCGAGGCGAAGCCGTGTTATTTGACAAAAGCTCCTGATTTGCATGTGACGTCAGAGATATGGCCGTCGGTATTGAGGTAAGAGATAGGACCTTGTGGTTGAAATTTAAAATGTCTATATATCGGCATTTAAAGTAAACTGCGAGATGAAAATATTCGCGTTAGCCTACGCCTGCTTTTAAAAAGGTTTTGTACAATTTTCATAACGCTAGACCATTACGTTTCGGAGCCTTTAGCTGTGTCACGGAAGGACAGAAAAACAGACTTCGCTTTATATATTAGATAATATATATATTAGGGTGTCTCTTAAAAATGAAAGTTTAAATTTTTAATCTCTCACCCTTTCAAGTTGTTAGGTTAATGGAAAAACAATTTTAGAAAAAATTTGGTCGAAATCGGATAACATTCAGAGGTGGCCCTTTGATGTCAAAGTTTTAGCAATGTAGGCCTATTGTTTATTATTATGCTACATAGTTCGAATCATTAAGCGAGGGACAGATTGTCCTATTAATTTGCCAATTTCAATATAAAGAAGGAGCGAAGCAGGCTACTACTTCATCATCATCATCATCATCATCATCATCATCATCATCATCATCATCATCATCATCATCATCATCATCATCATCATCATAATCATCATCATCTAGTACTGCAGAAGAGAAGGAAGATTATCATGCTTGGGCGATCGGCCCACGGTTCTCATCAGGTTAACAGTCTCATCCAGAAGTGCTGGCTTCATTGTCATTGACGTTGCATCTAGCCTTTGGCAGAACGTTACTGAGTACAATTCATTTGCTCCATGACCAAACTTAATTCCACCAAGTCAAACAAGCTAAAATCAGGAGTTCACTGTAACTATACATTTGACAGTTGACAACTCATTGGGATGGGAAGCTAATGGAAGACCAAACTTCCACAGAGCATATCGATCGTCTTCCAATTCTTATATCAGGTGTTGGACTGAATCAGCTACTCGGTGTTCCGAGACTTCCAGCCTGAACTACCGAGACCAAAGCTACTGACGTCATCATGTCTTTGGAGGAATGGGGCATTATGGATCGTGTTGCCAGGGGTTGTGCTTTGACACAAATACTGTCCTGCCAAAGGCTGACAATGGCATTTCTGGTGCTTGCGCGATTATAGAGCAGAGGCTTGGAAGAGATTTGCTCTTCTTGGCATGTCACCATCATATGGCAGAGCCAGTGGTTTGGGCGACATTCGAAGGGACAAGTGGTGCATCTACTGGCCCTGAAGTTCTTCTATATAAGCGATGTTGGAGGCATGACGTGTTCATTTGCAAGTGCCAGGCACCATGCATTGTGCCAGATGGATGACCAAGGTTATACATGGGATTAAAATGTGGCTCTTTTGTGACCAGTTCCAAATGACTGCTTCAGAGAAGAGAGGAATTCGTGATCGGACAACTTTTGCAGTTATCATCCACCTCAAGACCTGGATTACTGCCCCAATCGGAGTTGAAGCACCTCTGAATGACTTCCGACTCATGATTTAACTCCTAAAACACCCACATGAAGCCATTTTCAGCACAACAAGCAAAAAGCTTGGACTTCATCTATGGTACTTTTCTGAGGAGCTGGTCGCACTGGCTCTTTTTGATTCCAGAGTGTCTGTGGAGATGAAGAGACTGATGTTAGCCACCATGGACTATATACCCAGCCCCGGATCACCCAGTGACATCCACCAAAGCGACCAAAAGTTCAATCTGCTGCATTATGGGTACCGGGGCCTGGAGTAGTGGAGTAGTTCTGCGCGAAAAACACTCTTCCATAGTTGGCCTTCCTCAGACTTTCCTTGCCATGGATTCGTCTGAATGCGATGAAGAGGAAACATTCTGGGGGAATTGCGCATCATCAGCGGGTTGACAGTCGTCAATGACAGGGCTAAGCGAGGCGTGGCCAGTGTTATTTCAGTTATGGTTTTCAGGTACGGTTACAGTTATAGTTATCTAATTTATGATTTTCAGTTAAATTATAGTTACAGTTAACTGAAATCAGATTTTCAGTTTCAGTTATTGTTTTTATTTTTTTTCAGTTTCAGTTACAGTTAACTGCAAGACATTTTCAGTTATTTTGCTATTTCAGTTACAGTTAATAGAAATAACACTGGGCATTGGCCCTCATTAAGAAGGTGACTGCCAGAGAGGATTAACTGGAATTCCTCCTTGGTTTAATCGGTAAAATACCGCCGTTGAAGTTTTTCCTCATGGTGGATATATACCTTATATATAGACACGATACATACAGGTCGCTAGTAGAGAATTTGCTAGATAAGCAATCCAAATGATTAGTACTACAACTGGCGATTAATTATCATGTAGCATTATATACTTCCCATTGTACGAAGTATCATTAATTTTCTAAACTTCACGGCTCGAGGGCCACCTCTAAATATTATCCGATTTTAATGAAATTTTTATAAAATTTTATTTCTATGAACCGAACAACTTGGAGGGGTGAGAGCAAGAGAAATAGACGAACAATATTTTTACTATATGCTAAGAGACACCCTAATGCATATATATATACATATATATACATATATATTATGTATGTATGCGCATTACCGTGCATGCATAGCGTACCTAGATACGTGCATGCATACACACACAAGCGCAGGGGCGTTTATCCCCTCTACGTCATTGGAGCAACTACCCCTCCGCCCCACTTCCCATGGTACGACATTAAAAAAATTTGAATTCCCCTAATTTCGCAAAGAGGTCTCCCTCCCTATTTCTGGGATGGAGCATTTGCTCCAAGGTTTACATGGTGTAGACGCCCCTGTACAAGCGTACATGTTCAGATATACATCCGACTTCAGCACTGCATTTATGTACGTATGAATGCATAATTAATTTTCAACTAAGCCTTAACAGTGCACAAGTGCATCTATTACATGTAGCCTAGCTTAACCCTAAGCCTTAACAGTGCACAAGTGCATCTATTACATGTAGCTTAACCCTAAGCCTTAATAGTGCACAAGTGCATCTATTACATGTAGCTTAACCCTAAGCCTTAACAGTGCACAAGTGCATCTATTACATGTAGCTTAACCCTAAGCCTTAACAGTGCACAAGTGCATCTATTACATGTAGCTTAACCCTAAGCCTTAACAGTGCACAAGTGCATCTATTACATGTAGCTTAACCCCTAACTCAAACAGCAGTCTGGTTGCAGGAGGATTCATTTTATGAAGTCGGTGCTAACCCGGATTACTGCTCAATGCTTTGGTGCCATTGCTCGGGGTCAGATGATCCTGGTTGCTCTCTTTCATGTGATACGTGTGCTGTATTTTACTCTGTCGATTACAGCATTCTCTTACAGCGTCTCGAAAAGTCGTTTGGAATTGTGAGTCGTTCTTTCCAGTGGTCGTTATCATTCCTCTCTGACGCATCCAGTCGGTGGTTTTTAGCTTCACCCGTTCCACCTGGTCTCTGGTCTCACTTTGGCTGCCATATGGTTCCATTCTAAGTCCTATGCATTATGGCTATCCATCATTCACGCGCCACGCGCACTCTGCCATAGCTGCTTGTACCTCTCATAGAAGTCCACTAGGGTGGATTATGGTAACGCAATTTATGTGGGCCTGAATTTTTCTCGGATTAATCAACTTCAATCCGTTGGTTTTAAACACTGCAGAGCGGCTGATTGGTCGGATTCCAAAGTTTATCATATATCCAGCTACATGCGGGACGATTAGCATTGATTGCCTATGAGAAGACGCATTGACTTTAAGATCCTAATGCTGATCTGTAAGTGTCTGGTCAGTTGCTTCTTTCTACTTCATGGAACTACAGTATATGATGTTTTCTACAATATGTGGCAGTTTGTCACGGATTTCTAAGAAAAATTCAATTTTAAACGAATTTTTTATTTTTCAAAGTCCTAATCTATTCATATAACTTACTACTACCACGATGTGTGATAAGCAGCAATGCACAAAATTTAGTATATCGGTTAAAAAACTGAGAAAATGTTTTTTTTATTTGTCATGGAGTTGACAAGCGCCACCGAGTTCACTCACGCAGTTGACAACCACACTTCACTCTTCAGGCACCAATGAGAAATATATAATCAATCACTGAAACTTTGCCCATGGCCTACAATGCTGCTAAGACGCCACTGTGTGGAAGACAACTTATCACAGTGAGAAGCAGCTGCTGGTGCTAATGGAGGGTTGTGGCTGCCACATCACGAATGATTTTCTTTTTCTGAGCTTCTTGCCATTTCTTGCTTTGAGACCATTGTGCTCTATCACTCTGCTTAGCAGACTAACTTCTGTTGTCTGTTATGCCATCTTTGCCTTTCAATCTGTAGCGTGCATACCTTTCTGGATCTGCACGAATCCTTTCTATCATTTCCTTTTGCCTCAGCTTTTTGCTCGCATGAGCTTACTGCAGAAATGTAGTACCAACAAAACATGCATAAATATTTGGAATGAAATGATGACTACAATACAGCTTATTAAGGCACTATAATATGTTTGAAAATATGAACTCCGTGATAATCTGCCAACTGCGTTAAGGAGGTGACCGTTACGGGGTTGACGAATCGTTTAGTTTTCAGGAAAAAAACGGCACATATGAAACAACATAAGTTCGATGATGTTTGCAACAAAGACATGACTCTATCACTTCCACTAAGGAAACAGTACATTGAAAGTTTCATTTACATATTCTTGAATAATTGCGTATGGAAAGATATGGAAAGCAAAGAGCATATCGAATCTCGATAAGAACCAAGATGAAACTGTATGGAGCTTTTGTCATCCCTGCAGTGCTGCTGTATGGATCCGAGTGCTGGTGCATGCCCAGAAAGGATGAGAGGAGATTGATGGTGGCGGAAATGAGCTGGCAAAGAAAGAGAGACAAGATCCGAAATAAGATTACCCGGGAGGAGTTGGGACAGAGGGAGACAGTGGTAGACCAGATCAGGAAAAGAAAGCTCAGATGGTTTGAGCGCCTCTGAGTAGTTTTCTTGAAGGGGCGCTATATAAATTCCCGAATGAATGGTTCGGGCATGTGACAAGAATGGACGACAAAAGGCTTCCAGCCGCGGCTCTGTACGGACAGGTGGAGGGAACACGAAGCCGAGGAAGACAAACAAAGGTCTGGAAGGACAATATAAGAGACAATCTAAAGGCACAAAACATGGGTATGAGGGATGCCGTTGATAATATTAAACATACGCAGTGTAACGATGTTGTTACATTTTTGCTGTTTAATAAATTAAAGGCAAGATAAACATCGCATGTTTACTAGTAGGCTTTCACTGACAAGCACAATTGACAAAATGTCAGCTGCTAAGCACTGTAAAGACCACTAGTCTTTACAAGTGGACCCTAGTTTTGTGGCCGTCATGTAGTTGACATCTGGGTCATGGACTTTGTTCCATTAAAATGTAATTATTCGTACGCTTTATAAATGTTTGAATACAATACAATACAATGTTGGCAATTAATTCTCTCTTCAATAGAAACATAGACAATGGGATCTCATCTTCTTTCCGTGCAATGCAGTATAATACGGCTGCTTAGTTGTACTCATAATTACTTACATACGCACACCAACAATAGGATAGTAGGATCAATGAGATATATAGTGGGGTCCCGTAGCTGCCAATATTGACAAAACATTTCACATCTGGCAACCAACGCGCCCTTTTGGTTCCAGATAGTACATGGGTAGATGAGTCCAAAAAGCCCGGGACACAAGTTTTCACGGCCCTCTAGCGGCTGTGGCAGCCATTTTTCAAAATGGCCGACCAAATTACATATTGTTCAATATCTCAGCTTCTGCTTCACTTAGAATCGTGATTTTGGTGTCTAAACATACATATTTAGGGGCAGGGATTTCAACGGAACTAATTGTAAACACCTATCTAAACGAAACTGGCAGCCATTTTCCAAAATGGCCGACCAAAATATAACTTTGTCAATATTTCAGCTTCTGGTGCACTTAAAATAATGATCTTGGTGTCTAAACATACATATTTAGGGGCAGGAATTGCAATAGAACTAATTTCAAACACTTATCTACACGAATGTGGCAGCCATTTTCCAAAATGGCCGACCAAACTAAAATTTTGTCAATATCTCAGCTTCTAGTTCACTTAGAATCGTGATCTTGGTGTCTAAACATACATAGTTAGGGGCAAGGATTCCAGTAGAACTAATTGCAAGCTACACGAAATTGGCAGCCATTTTCCAAAATGGCCGACCAAAATATAACTTTGTCAATATTTCAGCTTCTGGTACACTTAGAATTGTGATCTTGGTGTCTAAACATACATATTTAGGAGCAGGAATTGCAATAGAACTAGAACTAGTTAGGGGCAAAATGAAACTGATTCCAGCAGAACTAATTGCAAGCACTTATCTACATGAGATTTGCAGCCAGCGACGTCATTTGGGGAGGTGTGGATTTCTGCATAGTTTGAAAATCATCTCTGATACGCTCATGGCGCGTCAACTATACGTATAGTATAATTCAATCTAATTCATTTCATCATACTATTCTTGAGAGAGACAGACAGACGGACAGACTCCTGCAGAGCGAGAGAGAGAGAGAGAGAGAGAGAGAGAGAGATACACAACCTCGTCCACGTCATTCATGGTCACATAGACCTCTACACAGACAGAGACCAGTACACTGTAGAGCAGCTTTCACACATTGTCACTGTCCCCTACAGCCCTTCTCGCAGTCACATCTGAGCAGTTCATGACAGGCATGAGACGCTTCGGGAAGTGTGATCCACTTCACTTCTTAGCTTCCTTCGATCGTTTGCAGCCACCCCCAGTCACAGGAACATGGTAGTTTGGGAACAGCTATGAACATCTGTGCTCAGACATGATCTGCCTGGTAGTCAGCTCTCTTTGTGTGTTTCACAAGTGCAGCTTGAGTCAGTAGAAGGTCATCCGCTGGTCTGCCTTTCTGTTAAAACAGATACTTCCGTTTCTCATTCACCTTCTCGTCACTGCTCGTACGGTCGTTGTCCTTGACAGCACACTCACCTTCTCAGAACACATAAAGAATCTAACCCGTTCCTGCTACTTTCCACCTGAGTCTTCTCCTCGGTCTTTACTTCTATAGTCCATGCGTTTATCTACTCCCGAATTGATTAGGCCTTCCTAAAGTGCACCTCTGCCCTCTTCAATCTTTGCTTACTACGGCTGCCAGGCTGATACCCCAACTTACCCGCTTCTCGCACATCTCCTCCTATATGTTGGAACATCTTCACTGGCTCCCTCTCACTGCTAGTATCCAGCTTAAGTTTCTTATTCTCATCTACCGGTCTTACTCTGGCCTAGCTCCCAAGTACCTCTGTGGTCTCAATCGCCGACCTATCTTCGCCACCTCACACCGTCCGCTTTGCTCACTTGATCGCCTTGACCTTCTTGTCCCACGAGCGAAGACTGCTATGGCTAAATCTCGAGTTTTTGCCTTCATTGGCCCTTCACTATGGAACCAACTCCCTGCATAACTCGTTCTTTGATATTATCCGGTGCTTCAGGTGCTTCCTTTCTCTGTCTTAAGACCACTCTTTTTGCTCAGGGTCTTTCGCACTGGGAGCGCCTCTGATTTGTGTTCACTGTGAGAGGCGCTTTATAAAGTTATAAATACAATACGATACAATACTGTGTTAAATCCGCTAATTGCGTGCAGGAAGGGCGTGACTGTAGCACTTCTCTGGGTCAAGAGCACGTGCCATCTCATGGGTTGGTAGGTATCTGAAGCTTTTGCCTAATTGGCAAAACCAACCCACAGTTCGTCAATGCTGAGCTGCTCAACTGCTGCTATGGCTAACACCAACACGTCAACTGTGCATATGATCACTTTACGATAGTCATGCATGTTTGGAGACATGCAGGAAAATCCTTGTATCAGCTTCCTCCTGAGTACAAGGAGCAAATCCATTTGTGTCCCTTGGCTGAGTACAGAGCACGTCCTTGTGGTGTGTGGTCATAATCTGTCTTTCTGTTTCTATTTCAAGTTTTCCTATTTGCAGACTCAAGAAATAAAACAACTTTGACTTGTTTTCGTCGTACCTAAGAAATTCCTGCCAGTTTCTAGGTAGAGCATTAGAAGATTCAATGTGCCGGTGGATTCCATTACGTTAATGTTTCATACTAATTTTGTCCAGTTTTCTCAAGGTTCCGCATTGTGTTGATCACTGTTGTATCAGCCAGATATTTGGTATCCAGGACAAGTAGGTCATTTATGTCATCGATGAATGGGTTTCCCATTTCCTCAATCACATTGCATGCTGACAGCCTTTACGTGGTTGAAAAATGTTACCTGCGTGCTTTTTGTATGCTCATGATGTCGAAGATCAGATTCATTTTCTGGTTTCTTTATCGATGCCTGGAACTCTTTGATCTCTGGTCCAGACACCATCCATCGTACGGTTGTAGGGCTTGTTGGTGCTGTGTGACACCTACAACACCTGCGTCATCCTTCACACAGACGTAGTTCTGCTCATGGGCTTAGTCTATTGGCAATATTGGAGAATGCACGCCCCGTTTTCTTCACTGTGAAGTTGCCACGCAGAAATTCATTGTACACAGCAGGATAGGTGTTTGCAAGTACTTCAATTGGAATCCTTACCCCTAAATATGTACGTTTAGACAACAAGGTCACGATTCCAAGTGAACTAGAAGTCGAGATATTGACACAGTTTCATTTATCCCGGTCAGTTCGGCCATTTTGGAAAATGGCTACCAATTTCGTGTAGATAAGTGTTTGTAATTAGTTCTATTGCAATTCGTGCTCCTAAATTATGTATGTTTAGACACCAAGATCACAATTGTAAGTGTACCAGAAGCTGAAGTATTGACAAAGTTATATTTTGCAGTCGGCCATTTTGCAAAATGGCTGCCAAGCCCGTGTAGATAAGTGCTTGCAAATTAGTTCTATTGGAATCGGCGTGCTCCCTAATTCATGTATGTTTAGACACCAAGATCAGCGATTCTAAGTGAACTAGAAGCTGATATATAATAAAATGGCTCATGTTTGGTACATACATACATACATAAATACATACATATTATTATTATTATTATAAGTCATTGAAATGAATATTATTATTATTATTATTATTATTATTATGTATTATTATTATTATTATTATTATTATTATTATTATTATTATTATTATGAAATATTGACAAAGTTATATTTTGGTCGGCCATTTTGGAAAATGGCTGCCAGTTTCGTTTAGATAGGTGTTTACAATTAGTTCCGTTGAAATCCCTGCCCCTAAATATGTATGTTTAGACACCAAAATCACGATTCTAAGTGAAGCAGAAGCTGAGATAATGAACAATATGTAATTTGGTCGGCCATTTTGAAAATGGCTGCCACAGCCGCTAGAGGGCCGTGAAAACTTGTGTCCCGGGCTTTTTGGACTCATCTACCCATGTACTATCTGGAACCAAAGGGGCGCGTTGGTTGCCAGATGTGAAATATTTTTCAGCTACGGGACCCCACTAATATTATAAGCGCTGGAGAGAGCACGACGTATCTTTTGTACTGGTCGCATTGACGCCACAATCGCTAAGCGACCTTGACCCCTGGCCGGCATTCTAAATATAGATATCGATGTTTACTTTTGTGTAGCCTATCACAGCTGAAGCCGTACTGTGAAATTAAGCTTGCATGACGTCAGCCAGCGCTCATTAACATAATTGGTGACGTGTCCACGCAATAAACGTCGATGATGACGCCGATTTCTCGATTATGACGTCAGTCAACGCTCATTTTGAGTGGCCACAGGGTCAAGGCTGTTTTGATTCGGCAGCCTCACCATAGATGGTAGATGCTCGCTCTAGTGATATATTTATATATTATACATCTCTATGAGTAGGATGGTATTCAGGTGATAGAGGCAAAGAAGTTCACGCAACATCAAGCAAGGAAACAAGATGCAATTCCAGTCAGTGTTGACAACATACCGTGACATTTCGCCTCCATGATGGAACTTTTCTAAGATGATGTAAGCACATGCTATGTAATACCGGAAATAACTGGCTATGTCACTGCCCGCACCATAGCTTGCAATGACTATTACATTATAACAACGATAATACCTTGTAAATAATTGACTTCACTGGTAAATTAAAATTAACGAGTTGAAGGTACTACTAGATTTTGATAACAATCGATAGAAATTTTTATTTTTTGATATGCCAGCTCATTGTGCTGTAATAAGTTGTAGAAACGGTGAATACTGACTAAAACTGTAAAAGAGCAGTTTCTATGCTTTGCACAATGTTTAATTTGGTACTGCTCCCTGCATAATTAGGCTATGCGACCCGGTTCACGAAAGAAATGCTCTGAAAAATAGGTATTAGTCTTAATCTAATTGAAATCATTATGTTAAAATAGTTAATATATTTGTAGCAGTTAATTTTCAGATCTGACCTGTCACCAACTCTTTTCTTTCTTAGTTGTGACCTACCTCAAGAACTTTCCTTATCTCTACATATAAATTGCTCAACGACTTCTAACTGTTTAAGAATTAAATTGACAC
This sequence comes from Aporrectodea caliginosa, assembly GCA_020284085.1. Taxonomy (NCBI): domain Eukaryota; kingdom Metazoa; phylum Annelida; class Clitellata; order Crassiclitellata; family Lumbricidae; genus Aporrectodea; species Aporrectodea caliginosa. Next base: position 932,346 of record JACEVL010000483.1, on the reverse strand, counting down.
AGTTCTTTGAATGTTTCTCCTTTCTTTTAACACAGTTATTTCAAACGTACAATCAAAGTTCTTATCAATACAGCTCAACTGTAACTTCTAACATACAGCTCTCTACTGCATTAAAACATCTACTACACTGTATAGTTCAAATTCACTTTCATCAGCAATTTCTAAGTTTGGCGCGCTAACTGCACGTGTAGAGAATCTATCGTCAGCCAAAGTTTAGGCTACTTTAGGCCAAACGCCGCTAGCCGACAGCGCAACTAAGGCCTAAGACTAAAACGCTTAACAATCGATACACATTATATATATATCAACCTAAAGAACACCTGTGCTCATTATGTATGCAAAACATTAGTTCACATTACCTCCTTCCCTTTCTTTGGATTGAGCAAATTAAACTTAAAAATTTGCGAAATCATCATGTACTAAATTATGCAATAAACTTAATACTATATAATACAGTAAAATAAACAATCTTATAATCTAGATAAACAATCTGCTACAACATTTAATCGTCCTTTCTTATAATTAACTTCTACATCAAAAGTTTGCAGTGCTAAAGCCCAACGCACCAGTTTAGCAGACTTAGACATAGATTCAGTCAGATAAGTTAAAGGATTGTGATCTGTAAAGATGTGAACTTTAGATCCAATGATTATCTCTTTTAACTTATTTAGAGCCCAAACAATAGCATAGGCTTCTTTCTCTACAGTTGCCCATCTCTTCTGGGTGTCAGTCAGCTTCTGACTTATAAATGACACAGGGCGCTCTATTCCCTTATCATCCATCTGCGTTAGCACAGCTCCTACTGCAAAATCACTACTATCGCAGTACAAATTAAAAGGTTTTCCAACATCAAAAACATATAAAACAACTTTAGAGCGTACAGCATCTTTAAGTAAATTAAATGCCTGTTGATGTCTATCAGTCCAATCAATCTTATCTGGAACATGTTTGCTTGTCAAATCAGATAGAGGCTTCGCAATCTGTGCAAAATCTTTGATAAACTGTCTATAGTAACCAAAAAATCCCAGCAATTGCTTAACTTGTTTCTTCGTTTCTGGGGTTTTCAAATTAATTAAACTTTCAATTCTATCTGGATTCATTTGAATCGTTCCAGAACCAACCACATGACCGATGAACTTTACCTCACTCTTACCAAAGATACATTTCTTTAAGTTCAGAGTAATGTTATGCAGTCTCATTTGCATTAAATATGCATCTAAATGCTGTAAATGAATCTTCCAGTCATCTGAATGCACAGCAATGTCATCTACATAGGGCTCAGCAAATTCATTTATAGGCTGTAAAACCATGTTAATTGCTTTAACAAATGTTCTTCCTGAGTTGATCATTCCGAAAGGAACACGAGTAAACTCGTACAGTCCATTGTGAGTAACAAAAGCAGTTTTCCATTGATCAGTTTGCTTAACAGGACAAGTCCAGTAAGCACTTCGACAATCAAAAATCGAGATCACATTTGATTTTCCAACTTTGTGCAAAACATCTTTCACAATCGGCATCGGATATTTACAATCCACAGTGAACGAGTTAATGTATCTGTAGTCGCAGGCAAGTCTCAGAGAACCGTCTTTCTTTTTAACAATTACCAACGGACTTGCCATTCTGCTCGAAGATGGTTTTATAATGTTGGCTTGAAGCATTTCTTTAATTTGTCGTTCAACTTCTGCTCGATAGATGAGTGGAATACGGTAAGCCATAAATTCTTTTTCACGAAATTCCGGTTTCAGTTCGATTTCATGTTCAACCAATGTACATAGTCCAGGCTTTTCAGAAAATCGATCAGAATATTTGTTCAGTACTTCCAGTAATTGTTTTTGTTGAGTCAATGTTAAATGGTTAATCTGATCGGGATCAAGATTCAGTGAGTTCTTTTCATCTTGCAAGTCATTCTTTGTCAGCAGTTCAACCACTGAACCAAAGTCTTCATCTTCTTCAACGATTAGTCCACAACTCATTGCTCTTGTAATGTACTTTCTGATTTTATTTGCGTGAATTATCTTTCGACAATCGTCACCCATATCAATCAAATAAGAGTACTTTGATCTTCGTTGTATGACAGTACATGGACCATGCCATCGTGAAATCAGTTTATTTGTTGACGTCGGATACAACACAATAACTTTTTCACCCGGTTCAAATTCTTTATGTTTCGCTCTTTTGTTGTATTGATTCGTATACTGTAATTGCTTCTCTCGTGAATATGATTCTGCAAACAGTAATGCTTTTTCCATATTTGCTTTCATGTCTTTCAAGTACTTTTCTGGTTGGATTCCAATATGAGGTGGTAAATTAATTTCTCTTGTCCAACTTTCTTTTAGAATTGCCAATGGTCCACGCGGAATCTTTCCATACACCAACATATAAGGAGCAATTCCAGTAGTTGCATTCGGTACTTCTCGTAATGCCCACACTGTAAACGGAATTACTTTGTGCCATTGCCTTGGATTGTCAACAATTACATGATGGATCATTTTCTTGAATGTTTGGTTCCATCTTTCTACTAATCCAGCTGCCTCTGGATGACCTGGCGTGTCAAATCTTGGACTACAACCCATTAAATTCAGAAATTCTCTTGTCAGACTCGCAGTAAAATTTGTTCCTTGGTCACTTGTGATCACTGAAGGTACACCAACGTTCATGAACAACTCCATCAAAGCATCACATACAGCCTTCGCAGTTAATGATTTCAACAGAAACACTGTAGGCCATCTGGTGCAAGAATCGACAATACATAAACAGTACTTGTGACCTGCAGCAGATGCTGGCTCGATTGGTCCTACACAATCCATTGTAATTCTTCTAAACGCCACATCTTCTCTTGGAATTGGAGTGATAGGAACCCTGTCCATCACCAAACTTCTTGCCTTTAATTGACATTTCTCACATGATTTGCAAAATTTCACTATATCTCTTCTCATCTTTGGCCACGTAAAAGACAACTTTATTCGTTCTCTAGTTTTCTCTTCTCCAAGATGTCCTCCAAATACTGATTCGTGAGCCAACTCCATCACTTTCATTCGTCGCTCTTTTGGTAACACCAATTGATATATCGTTTGCTCTAATATTCGATATCTCTTGTACAGTAAGCCATTTACCACGCAGAATTCAGATTCTTTATCTGGCGCTAAATTCCACCATGCTTTCAATGATTCGTCTTGTCTCTGCTGTTCTTCGAATTTCTTTGCGTCTGCAATCTGCATCTGTTGTTCTTCATCTTTCTCATTTTCTTGAAACAAATCTGCTATCTCCACATCACATTCATTATCCTCTTTCGTTTCATTTAGATTACCATTCTCGCATGCAGCCATCTCTTGTTCACTCATCTCTGCTGTTATACCGTCTTGCATTAAACTTTGTTGATCATCACTTTCGTTTTCCTCTTCACTTGAACTTTCAGTTTCACTTTCATCTTCGACTTCTACCACTTTCTTTCGCTGACTCTGCAATCTCGTCGTTACATTCGCTTGCACATCTCCTTGTATCATTTTCACTTGTGGCACGGCTTTAAGTTCTGCAATGATTTCTGGATGCAACAAGAATCTTTCTGTGCTTCCCATTTTTGCAATACTAGCACACATCAATGTCACATACGGTGTAAGTGAACATTTGACTTTATGCGGAATTACCTCTTCTTCCACATCGTTACAACACAGCCTTACATCAACTTTCACCAACTTTGCAGGAATGGCATCTCCTGCCACGCATTGTAAGTTCACTTTTCCAATCTGCTCCACCTGCATGCCTTCCAGTAATTCTTCACTAATCACCGGAACCTCTGCTCCAGAATCAATCAGTGCTTTTACTTTTATTGGTTCTTTTCCTGCTGTTCCACGAATTTCTACCTCGACGTACTGTAATAACACTTTCTTCAATGTTGTACTTTCATCTTTTCCAGCCATTTCTTTCTGCATTCCATTGTGCAATAGAATTTCTTTCTGAATATCAGGTGAAAGGTGACATTTCATCACTGACTTTACTTCAGTTTCTTCAGAATAATGAGACCGATGTTCTGTGGCTTGACTTTCAGAATTATCAACCACTTGAATTCGATTCACCCTCGAATTTTCTTGTTTTCCATAATTTGAGGTTGTAACCGGAACTGGACAGAATTTCATTAAATGCCTGTCTGATCCGCAGTTGTGACAACGTTTCACCACTGCACCTCGTTGTTCAATGCTTTCTTTTCTTTTATATGGAGTAAACGATGCATTGCCTTCTCTCGCGACAAACCTTGGTGGTGATTTGTTATATACCGGACGTTGTCTGGCCATCATCGACTCTCTATTCTCGTGAACAACCGGAGAATTTGGTTTCACTTCTGCACCTCTGAACTGATTTCCTGTTTCTTGATTGCTCTTCCAATGAAAACCAAAATTTGGAGTGAACTGTTGATTTCTTTTTACATTGGGTACAAAACCAAAACTTGTCTTATTCGGAATTGCCAAACCAATTCGATTATTAACATGAATGTCTGCTAGGTCTGCCACAACACTAGCTTCGTAACAATCAGTTCCTTCCTTCGACAATACAAACTGTAGTGGACCTGGTGGTAGTGATTCTTTCAACTTATCCGCCACTAATAAATCAAACAGCTTCTCAAAATTCTTATCCACTTTGCGACTTTTCACATAATAGTTCAACAAGTTCTTCAGCCTTGCTGTAAACATTGTATACGTTTCTTCAGCTGTCTTCTTCGCATCAATAAACTTCGATCTGTACTCTCTCGGTGTCAACTTGAATTCTTTTAACAAGTGCTGTTTCACGACTTGATAATCGTCTAAATCATCGAATGACAATCTGTTTAGAACAGTTCTAGCTTTCGGAGTCATCAATGGCAATAGTAACTTCACCCAGAATTGTTCCTGCACGTTGAAACTACGAAACGCATTCTCAACCGTTTCGAAATATAATGGCACCTCCATCATATCGTTTGGCATTTTAGGTAACACGTGTTTCATGGCATCACCAATTTTCTTTATTTTCGAAACCATCGTTTCACTTTCTTCCTGTTTCCTTTTCTGTTCTTCTCGTTCTTCTTCTCTTCTTTGCTCTTGAGCTTCTCTATTTCGCTTCTCCTCTTTGAGTTGTGCTTCTTTTAATGCTATTTTTTGTTGTTCCAACTTTAAACGTTCTTGTCTTTCCTCTTCCGCCTTCTCCATGCTTTCTTTCTGTAATTTCAGTTCTTCTTGTCTAACCTGTTCTGCTCGCTCCAACTCTGAAATTCGCACTTTTTCCTTTTCTTCTTCACGTAGTCTCTTCTCTTCAATCTGTTGCTGACGTATCTCTTCGTCACTTTTCCGCGCCTTTTCAAATTCAATCATCTGCTCTAATCTTCTCCTTTCAGCATCTTCTCTATCTTTTCTCAATTGCTCTAATTGAATTTCAAATTGCTGCCTTTGCAATTCTTCTTTCTCTCTTTGAAGACGTAATTCTTCCAGTCTTACATTCTCTGCTTTCTCTTCTTTCTCTCTCTGAAGACGTTCTGCCTTCTCTTCCTTTTCTCTTTGAAGACGTTCTGCCTTCTCTTCCTTTTCTCTTTGAAGACGTAATTCTTCCTGTCTTACATTTTCTGCTTTCTCTTCTTTTTCTCTCTGAAGACGTAATTCTTCCTGTCGCATTTCTTTCTCTTCTTGTCTTCGTTTCTCCTCTCTTTCTTTCTCTTCTTGTCTTGTCATCATCATCCATTGCATCATCATCTCCATAGACATAGGCCCAGGCGGTTTCTCAGTAACCTTTTCCACAGCACCACCGACAGCACCTTCTTCTTCTGCTTCTTCCTTAAGCCAGACTTCAGCTAGCGCTTCTAACATGTCCTCACGTGACATATCTTTCAGTTTCTCTTCTTCAAAACCAGCCTTCAACAAGCGCTGTTTTAATCTTTCAGAAGACATCTTCTTCAGTTCTGCTTGTTTTTTGACACTTAATTTCTCCATCTTACTTCTTTACTTCAGTGCTGTCCTTTCTGGAAAACACGAGTTTTCTTTTGTGTTTGAAGTATTGGGAATTGTTCTTTGTTTGATAACAACCAACTTTTATACCTTTGTCGTTGAGGCTTTCGTTGTCGTAGATTTACCAATGATTCAAATGCGTATTCACCAGTCGACGTTGTTTCGAATCCCAGACGTTGTTTCGAATCCCAGACGTTGTTTCGAATCCCAGACGTTGTTTCGAATCCCAGACGTTGTTTCGAATCCCAGACGTTGTTTCGAATCCCACCGCTGTCACCAAATATGTCACCAACTCTTTTCTTTCTTAGTTGTGACCTACCTCAAGAACTTTCCTTATCTCTACATATAAATTGCTCAACGACTTCTAACTGTTTAAGAATTAAATTGACACAGTTCTTTGAATGTTTCTCCTTTCTTTTAACACAGTTATTTCAAACGTACAATCAAAGTTCTTATCAATACAGCTCAACTGTAACTTCTAACATACAGCTCTCTACTGCATTAAAACATCTACTACACTGTATAGTTCAAATTCACTTTCATCAGCAATTTCTAAGTTTGGCGCGCTAACTGCACGTGTAGAGAATCTATCGTCAGCCAAAGTTTAGGCTACTTTAGGCCAAACGCCGCTAGCCGACAGCGCAACTAAGGCCTAAGACTAAAACGCTTAACAATCGATACACATTATATATATATCAACCTAAAGAACACCTGTGCTCATTATGTATGCAAAACATTAGTTCACATGACCCAAAACCATTATTACGTAATCAATGAACACCAATTTCTCTGTGTCAAATTCTGCTGGTGCAAACTGCGTATCCCCTCCAAAACTTTAAAGCGCCTCTCGAAAGCCAAGCGCAGGGCACCAGCTTATTCATGAGCTCTGCATCTAGTCAGAAGGGTTGTCCAGAACTTGAGATGAGTTGTGACCGGGGAGAAAGAGTGAGAATGGACGATGATCGGGTAGAGTGGGTTGGCTGGATGAAGAGTTTGTGAAGATATTTGGGCTGGGCCTGGGAGTGTTGCAGGCAGTTGTAGGTTAGTGATAGAACTTTAAGTGGATTCGCTCTGGCATTTTTAACCAATGGAGTGATTTGAGGATAGGAGTGATATGATGATGTTTGGGGGTTCTGGTGATAAAGAAGAGGAGGGATTATTACATTATACAAAACCTTGTAGCATAAGTTTTCTGATTGGCTTTTCTGGTGCTAACCCTTCTTAAACATGATAGATTAATAATAATAATAATAATAATAATAATAATAATAATAATAATAATAATAATAATAATAATAATAATAATAATAATAATAATAATAATAATAATAATAATAACAATAATAATAATAATATTAATAATTAATAATAATAATAAATAACTCTAGCACTGTTACATTGTGAATACATGCAGGCAATGTTAAGATGCCTGCATTAAACATCTTTAATGAAACAGTTACTACCAGCCATTGCAACAGAAAATATGAAGAGGTAACAGGAGATGATTCTATGTAAAAAGATGAAATATACCTAGTTCAATTTAATTTAATCTGCATGTAATACTGATGAGTTCTACTTAACATGACATGACCATCAGCAGTCACAAAATATTGTAATGTTACTCAAAGCGGATCTATGTCTGCATAACTAATTGGGCACTTAACCTTAAGACTTAACCTCACAACAGCATCTATAAGACTTAGTGACAATTCTATTGGGTGAAGCACAAAAAAATGAAAGTTTCTTAAGCATGCATAAGCCACATTCCTGAACTAATAAGTTTTCGTGATCCAAGTTTTGAATCACATACAGTGTAGTATGTTTCAACTGCTTTGCTTTCATGGCCATGTCTCAGAGATGGAAGATGAGCACTAACTTTTTGCCACCAGTAATCAGTTTGATAACAGAAGTGGCACACACTTTTACCAGGAATAAGTTTCTTTGCTCATGTAAAAGCTTCATGTGCAATCGATGCCGAAATACGTCCTTTTCACAAAACAAACCAAAGTGGGCTTTTACTCTGACCACGTGTTTTTTCTTCAATCTACTCAAGTTCAAACTCTGCATATAGTCTACAGGCAGAACAAAATCAGTAGCACAATCAAAACCAATCAATCAATCAATCAATAAATTTCGTTTATTCTCTACATCAAGCTCACAGGTCGCAACTTGTAGGCTAAGTTAGTTAAGAACATTATTGAGTTGAACCTTTCTTTCTTTTCAACTGACTATAACCAGCCTACTTGAATATAGTTAAAAAGGTGGCCCTAATTAAGCGGGGCTTGTGCCGCTTTTGGATCTCCTCTGTTCCCTAGCCAATGCACCAATATGTAATTGTTATATGCATTGTGCTTCTGGAAATAAAAAGTTTGTCAGTTGTCAGTCTGTTCAACATGGACATCAGCTGATGGGTGCAGAATGTTTATCGTACAGCAACAGCGGTCGTAATCGCAATCTCCAAACTTCTAAAGCGCTACTCGAAAGCCAAGCGTAGGGCACCAGTTTATTCACGAGCGCTGCCTCTAGTCAGAAGGGTTATCCGAAAGAGTAGTCCGAAGAAGGTCCGAGTCCGGTTTCCAGAGGATCAGAGAGGTCAGAGTAGCTGCTAAGGTGGGTCGGATATTCTCGAAACATTGCGGGAAACTTTTGCGGGTAGTTCTGGCTAAATGCGGCATACGCCAAAGACACAAACTCTTCTTTCTTTTGACATTGAATAATTTTTAATTCACGATTCCGGCAAAATTGTCTTATTTTATCACCATTCCAACGTTTTAGATAATCTAATTCATTAATGTTCTCCATGTCTCATACAATAACAGAACACTTCCGGTAGTATTGACCTAAACAGGTCGACGTGACCTAAATAGGTCACTGAGATATCGAACCCGCTTATTCTGAACCAATTGTAATTTCTACATATCTCTTGTAGGTAAAAAGCAACATTTGTTCACAAAAAATGTGTTAAAGATAATCTAAAATAGCTAACCCAATCCACAAAGAAATTTTCTCTGTGCTGAAAGATTTCCATCAGGACCAACATTTCGTTTTTTAAATTCTTCAAACGCACCAAACCTATAATTCCAAAAGTACTCTAACATAAGGTAAAATTATTCAAACATAAAGAGCTTTAGAGTCAGTTTAAAGAACTACACAAACAGTGTCATAAGCAATTGGTTAATAAATAATATACTTACTTACTTACTTACATAACTGTCTGGCCATATAACTTGATATAAAAGAAGGTCATTGGACAATCAGCAGTTAACGGCTATCTTCGTCGATATGACGGCGTCATTAAATAAACGATATTAAGTAAGTAATCAGCAGTTAGCAGTTGCCAACACATTCTAAATATCAAATAAAACATTGTTAACACTAACTAAATGGAAAACTTATAAATATCGATGAAAAAAATTGTGTATAGTCACCAGTCATGCTAATTCTAAAGAAATGAGCTACACAAACTTATGACTACCTGACAGCTGACTTGGGAATTGACCCATAGACAAGAACGCTCAACCCTCGATACAAGCCTCGCACCCCATGTTCATGAACTGTGATCTTTACACAATCTACAATGCCCTTGTAGCGTTTTTTTGCGCCCTTCTTCTCATCCAGCTGGAGTTGAGTTTTCACATATTCAGTGGGAAATGTAATGCATATCTCTATTCCACCCGTTATTCCACCTGCTCAACAAAAAACAATGTAGAACAGTAAGATATTCAACCAACAATCTCAAAAATTGAAGTCTGCTAAGAAATATGAGTATGGCCAGAAAATTCATCAACATAAATTTATTGATGTCAAACCACATTTACTTTCACCTACTACTACTACTACTACTACTACTACTACTACTACTACTACTACTACTACTACTACTACTACTACTACTACTACTACTACTACTACTACTACTACTACTACTACTACTACTACTACTACTACTACTACTACTACTACTACTACTACTACTACTACTACTACTACTACTACTACTACTACTACTACTACTACTACTACTACTACTACTACTACTACTACTACTACTACTACTACTACTACTACTACTACTACTACTACTACTACTACTACTACTACTACTACTACTACTACTACTACTACTACTACTACTACTACTACTACTACTACTACTACTACTATTCCTTTATTTCACAAACTCGTTGACACAAACGCAACAAGATTACAAAATCAACAGTTTAGATATCGATTAGACAAAAATAATAGTCAAATAGATAAGAGGGTTAGGAATGTATTAATGACTGAGACCTATTGCTAAAGAAAATTAGTGTATACACCATAAAGTACTCTAGGTATTGGCATACCAAAATACCAAAATAGGACCTATGGTGAATTGCGACTGTTGGCACTTCTATAATCAGTTCACATAGAAGACTCACAAACAATTGCAATTTGATAATTATATTAAGTTAAGAAACAGTTTACAGTCCCGATATCAAACCTAAATACCTAAACATGGTATAGATAAACTAGTGTTATTTTTTTTTATCTTATCCGACCACCACGAATGAGGAATCTTGTTCTGTAGCTGAGTGAGATCACCGAGAGCAATTCAAACTCCGTTTGAAATGTCTTTCTTTCATAGATCGTGAATCTTTCTTAGGTCAGTCGCAGGTTTTTAATGTAAGCTTTTAACAAATATTTGACAAGGAGTACAATCGATCGTTGACTTACATAGGCTCTCTTGCAGTTATGATACATAAAATCCGTTTCAACTGCTTAAACAATTACAGCACCTAGGCCTCAGTTCGATAGTTGGCGGAAACCCATGCAGTTTACTCACAATAGAAAGTTGAGCTGAACGTTGTTTTGATTATTAATTAATTAAAGACATTAAGGTCATCTAGTTAGTGTTGATAATATATTAATGATATTATTATTACTATCTTGCTTATCAAATTTACATTTAAGCACGCTCTAAAGTAGCTTAAATTTTTAAAATTATCGATTTTTAAGTGTTAATCTTGTTTGTTTCCAGGGAGCACACTATTCTTCTTGTCTTAAAAAAAATATTTTTTTCAACAAGTTTGGTTCAGCTCCTGGGTTCTTTATTATCACCCACTTGTCTACACTCTACACGTGCTGGTTTCTTTTGCACAGTTCTTTCACATGCATTGAGCTGTTTTTCCTGATTTTGTAGTTTCTCCACAACTGTCATTCCTATAAATCTTAAATTTTAAACTAAATTATGCAATATTCATCATTTGTTACACTTCTTTCTTCTGGTTTTCTGCCTTGCTAGGCAGGTTCGTACGTCCAATGTCGCCATTCGTCACGTTGTCTGGCTCTCTCCTTCAGCTTGCTCTAATCATTAGACCTGGGAGTCACTTTGGTCACACAATCTGACCCCACTTGACCCTAAAGTGACTTGAGGTCGACTTGAAGTCGACAACTTGGAGTCAAAACGACTTGACTCGACTTGGCAGAAAAACAACCAACTTCCGACTTAAAGTCGACTTCTGACATGGTAATTACGATTACGTACGGTTAATAATAAAAAAATGTCATGGCAAGCATTAATTTCTTATACTAATGGGTAATGAGATCTCAACACCTGATGAATAAAATTGCTTATTAGGCCTATTTTAAGTTGTTTGTGTTTGTTCTTTAACAATTTTGTAATGCTTTAATGGGTTAACAGAAGAATCTGCAGCGGACCGCGGACTGGTTGCACTGAATGGCGCGTTATAATGACACAGTTTAATACTGTTGTCATAGGCCTAATTATATGGCCACTAACGTCATTCAAATAGCAATGCAAGCGTATCATCCCACAGTACTACCACTCACCGACAATAAAGTCGATCATTGTCTAATACAACAGTTTTCCGTTCGCAAACGACTAATGCAGTGCACCAAAGTAGCGCAAAACGATCGATTGACTAGTATGCGATATGCGATCCAGATTTCTTTGGGTCAAATTCACTGACGACTAAAAGTTCATTGATTTGCGCGCGTTCAGCTCTTGAAAAGGCAGACGTGCTAACATTTTTATTAACATTTAGATTAACCAGTTTTATTAAACGTAGGGCCTACGTGTGACGCTTTAACATAATAATTTGTAATAACTCATGATATAGATAAATTGACACCGATAAAAATAAGTAGGCCTACGTTAAGTAACTGTTTATTTCAACCGCCGCAACCGGCGTCGATAATACAAAATAATATCGCAGTACCGTTCTGCGTTTTTGAATATTTCTTCTTACTCTTTCAAATGAGATGAAAATCAACTTTTATCTTCAACACTTCAATTCAGTGTGCATCGTCAACATAAATCAACTATATTTCTTAACACTTCACTTTCAATATAGGCCTACAGCTCTATCTACTGTATTAAGACAACTGCATTATTCAAATCGACTGTAATCAGCAATTTCTAACCTTTCCCGCGCTATTAGCTCAGTACGAGCCACAATGTACGAGCTATATTCAGTCAATGTTTACATAAGACAAGCGGCGCTGACCGCCCGCTCAACTAGATCATGTTTATACATATAGCCTATATAGTATATATATATACAGGTGTATTGTCATGACACAACCCTAACACACAATAGGTCTTAAAAACGTTTGTTCACACTAAAAACAGTATACAACTGCTTAAACGCCATCGTGGCCTCACGATCATTAGTGTGGCGAGATAAATTTAGATTTGTTTGTGTCCCAAGTCGGTTTAAGTCGACTTGTGTAGAAAACAACTTGAGGTCACTTTTCTGTACAAATTCGACTTGGGGGTCAGTTGCGCTACGCAGAAACGACTCGACTCGACTTGGGATGCCCAAGTCGACTGGGGTCGACTTATTGGGGTCGACTCCCAGGTCTACTAATCATCCTCCATCATCCAGTCCAACAATATCATTCTCGGCCTTCCTCTTGTCTTTTTGCCTTTCCATTCTTCCCTCAATTACAGTTCTTAGGAGGCAGTCTCCCTTCATAATGTGGCCCAACCATTTTCTCTGTCGGCTTCTCATTATTCTTATCAGGATCTTTTTTCGTCCACCACTTGCAGTATCTCTTCATTTGTTCTCCGTTCCATCCAGCTGACTCTTTCCATCCGTTGCCATATCCACCTCTAGAAGGCCTCTAACTTAGGTTTTCATATCCTGAAACTGGTTGCACTGTTTCCATGCGCAGTGCACTGATATTTTTGAACAGTTCTTCTCAAAGATGACACTAACAAAATGCAAAAACAGATACAGACTAACAGATGACAATTTCTCCAATGAACTTTAAATTGCCACTTCAAACATTCAAGCAAACATTCTGGATTTGTGTTGTGAGAAGAAATGCCAGATCTCACATTAAATATAGCACACCAAACAAATGAATAGGGGTCTACATTGTACAGACTTGAAGTTTTATGTATTTTTAAAAATGAATAAAACATATTTTGTGTTTTATGGGCCATCAAGGTTCGAAATGCATAGAACGACAGCCAGGTCCAGACACACATGCGACCTGTATGGGCCCCAAAACTAAGGTCTTCCGAGATGGCAACACCAAAGATAAGTGACCCGTGGGAGCCTTTGAACCCCTGTAAAAATGGCATCAGTATAATCCTCAGCCTCCGGATAAGTATTTCCGATGACTTCTTGAGATTTAACTTTAGATTGCTTGTGGCTGTCCAGCAGGTGATGTAGTCTAATTCTGTGGGGATGGTAGTACTGTTCAGTGGCGTCACTAGAAGGGTGCGGGGGTGCGGACCGCACCGGATGTCACCATCGTAGGGGTGACACCAAAGTGACAAAATTACTGTCTAAGCAAATTTTGTGCAGAGTTTCAGTAGAAATTTATTATTTTTAAATTAACAGTAACAGACAACAAAAATATTTTTCGTAAGCCCAGCTTACATGTAGGCCTATTGCATCAATTTACCTAAAACTTAAACTCTATACTAATTTATTTGTTAGAGCCTTCTAATGCGCTACAGTCAGTGCGGTCAATATTACCCAATTACAATAATGCTTCAACTTGGTGAAAAAGCTAGAGGCACTAACTAGGACTTTCTCTAAACGAGAAGCACAGTCACCTGGTGAAGCATTCAATCGAACAAGCCATCAAAGAAGTATACCATCCATGTCTGAGACTGTTCAAGTGAATAGTCTGAGGAAGAGTTGAAGGTGTCCATTCCAAAATTGACTACTTTCTATGATGAAGTGTCTGAGAGTACACTTTTAATAGAAATACCAAGGCTGAGAAGGCATCTGAAAGCAGCAGAGATTAATCTGGAGTAAAGCCAAAGATTGGGCAATATAAGACGTTTTGACATTCATTGCTGAATGGGGCTTCGTGGAATCACTCCAGCCCAAAATTATTTCTGACTTTATGACTTTATGTGAGAGAAGCTTTTCAAAGCTTAAACTTATAAAGAACTATTTACGATCTACCATGGGACAGTCAAGGCGTTCCGATCTTGCGATATTCCGTAAAACGGGGTTACTTTGGCCTGCGGGGTGACTTTGGCCCAAATTGAAAAATTAGTTTGTAAAGCTCTGGCCTTCCGTAGTTATCATGTTATTTCGACATGTTTTATGAATAACAATCGGTAATCATGTAGCCATTATTTTAACCAAATTTGTTTATTTTTCATTGTAATTTTTTTAAATTTTCCTGAAATGTTTATAAGCCTATAAAAACTTCAAATTTGAAGATGTGCAAACTTATTTTTTGTGAGAAATACCGTTAATAAAACCGTGGGTGATAATATAACTTTGCAATGTACATTATTACGGCATGTGTATGGCGCACCGTTTGTTCCACTATGTCACCAATAAGTAATTTAAAAATGCGAGCAAAATTTTTGGGGTGACTTTGGCCCACATTCTGAAGTACTGCAGGTGATGTGTAGAAAATTAATTTTAAAGAATTAATTACCATGATAATGTATTTGTAATGTATTTAATGGTCCAATATGTATAACATGCCTATAGTTTTAATTTTATCCAAACATTGCCTTAATCTAATCTTTAAACATCCAATAGGACCTTAGTTTATCAATGTATAAGTTGAGTACTTGTCAACTTATTTTTACTAAAGGAATAATGATTGATTGATTGCTAAGTTTCACTGTTTAGGATATGTTGACTGGTCGGTGCATACCAATTCGTTTTATAGTCATACCAAGGTCGTATTAACGTGTTCCTGGAAGTAGGCTAGCAGTATTTGGCTTATTCTAATGACACTTTGGAAGAATGTTTGACAGCAGTCACAAGTGGACGCTGATATTATCCCAAAGAGTTGCAGCCTTGCATTACAACATCCCTAGATCTACTCTAACAAAAAAACTTAATGGCTAACACTCCAATAAACATGGTGGACCAACAATCTTCAGCTCAGTTGAAGAAGAAATCTTCAGCAAATATTTAATTAAAACATCCTAGTCCTTTACTAGTATTTTACTAGCAGGGGCCTACCGGTTCAGTACCGTAGTCATTAAGTGTTAGTTTTAAGTTGAGATATTCTTAAAACACATTCTATGGGCCAAAGTCACCCCAGTAACAGGTTCACTTCGTCTAATTACTGGAAAACCATAAAGTCACCCCCACCTGATGGGGTGACTTTGGCCCACCCCAAAACTTTTTTTAAAGTGTCAAACTATTATTACCCAAAAATATTTGTCATGTACTTCTTCTCTGTAACCCTATGCACATCTAATAAAATGATTAAGTCAATTATTTTCAGTCACAGTATCGGTTTATTATTAAAAATAAGTTTAAAATGGGCCAAAGTAACCCCGTTTTACGGTTATCAATTGGAAGTGAGTTGCCTGTTGCCGAAAGGCACTGATTTCGATTAAGTGATTCACAAGTTCACAGTCTTGAAAGCTAGGAAAGGAAAGTCTGATCTAGTCGAGATGTTCACTAAGTGCTTAAATGCTTGTGTATTTGTTCCTGTTTTTTGTATTATTTCATTTATGAGTATATTGCCATATATCAATATTTTTAATTGCTAACCTGCTTTTAATTGATAATATTCCTATATTACAATGTTTCAATAAATAATCAGCAAAAATTTCCAATTATTTTTCCTTATTATATAAAATTTCCCAATTATTGACACTACTGTAGTTATTATAAATTATAATATAATTTTCTGTATTCTTTAAACATTATTTTGTAAGGAGGCTGCAGGCACCTTCATTGCCGTCCACAGTCCACCAATATTTGCTAATTTGATTTTTAATGATGTAACTGCTGACCTGATGGTAAATGATTAAAATAAGAAATGAAATAAACAAAATGCATTTGTAATATTTTAATTCTGCTAGTTGTTAATATAACTATTTTTACCATTACATTCTGTTATATGCAGGAATTACGATTTACGGGTAACATTAGTACAAAAATCATTTCTAAGGATTCTGCTTGGTCTGGAAAGAGAGGGTGTACATGGGGTGCCACCATGAGTTACCGCACCGGGTGACACCAACCCTAGTGACGCCACTGGTACTGTTGGACGAATGTACTAAAAGCAGTCGTCTGCATATTTTAGAAAAAGGTTTGTCAGATGTACTGATTTTAGGCTGGAAACGGCTGTAATGAAGCTAGTTGTGCACCAATTTCGATGAGTGCAGAAATTTCATCCTGGAATTTGATGTAATCGTAATCGTAAACTCGATATTTCTACAGCGCCCACAAAAGCGAAGTCGCGGGAACCAGCTTATTCACAGGCGCTTAACCAAAACAGAATCGATAGGCAGAGGGTCAAAATCCAGAGAGTCAGGCAGGCAGACAGTCAGACGGCTAAGGTGGATGATGCTTAGAGTTGAAATGGCGAGGAAGGTGAGGGGAGGAGAAGGAATCGGGGTAGGATTTGTGAAAAAGCAGTGTTTTCAGTTTTGAGTGGAAGACCTGTGGAGAGATAGCAAGAGGTGAGGTTTTGGTGAGTTCATAGGATGGATCGGATATTTGTCGTAGCACAGGCGGGAGTTTGTTCCAAAGAGGCGGGACAGCTATGGCTATGGAACGATTTGCAAATTTAAGCGATGAGGTGACGGAAGGGCGGAGCAGTGTGAGGGTGGAAGATGAACGGGTTGAACGAAGAGGTTGGACCGAGAACAACTGACGGAGATACGAGGGCTGAGAGGATTGAAGTGTATTGTAGGTGAGGGATAGGACTTTATATTCTATTCGTTCAGGAATTTTGAGCCAGTGGAGTGATTTCAAGACAGCTGTGATGTGGTGGTGTTTGGGGTTTTTGGTGACAGCACGGGCGAGGGCATTCTGAATGGCTTGGAGGCGATTAATTTGAGCGGTATCTATGTTGAGGAAGAGAGCATTGCAGTAATCTAATTTGGCATGAACTATTGATGTGGCGATTGTTGATGACGTTTTGAAGTCAAGCATAGGGCGGATTCTACGCAGGTCACGGATGTGCATGAAGCAAGAACGGGAAAGATGGGTGATGTGATCGGAAAAGCTAAGATTCTGGTCCAAAGTCACACATAGGTTGCAGACAGGAGAATTTGCTATGAATGTGTGAGTAGATACAGAGTTAAGGCTGAGGGAAATAGAGGGATCTGGGATTTTCTTGAGTTGCTCACGGAGGCCTATAAGAATGAATTCAGTTTTAGAGGGGTTGAGGCACAACATGTTTGAAGTCATCCAGGAGGAGATTTGTTTTACCACACCAAGGAGATGATCTATGGAGTCGGCGAAGCTGCTGGGAGAGAATGAAATGAATAATTGGGTGTCGTCAGCGTATAGGTGATGGTCAACTGAGGGTGCTTTGATGAGTGAGTTGAGTGGAGTAGTGTACAGGATGAACAATAGGGGCCCAAGAACAGAACCTTGCGGAACACCACAGGTGAGAGGGCATGATTGCGATGAGGTTTCTAGTGTTTTAACGGAGAAAGAGCGGGAAGAGAGATAGGTCTGAATCCAGAGGAGAGCAGTGTCGGTAAAACCGAACCAGGTAGACAGTCTTTGGAGTAATATGCTGTGGTCAATGGTGTCGAAGGCTGCAGAAATATCAAGGAGGCACAGACAGGAGACTTGTTGATGAGAAATGGCAGAAACAAGTTTATTGTAGAGGCAAGTGAGAAGGGTTTCGGTTGAGTGTCGCTTGGTAAAACCAGACTGGTGTGGGTTAAGGAGTGAGTTTGAAGTCAGGTAATCATTTATCCGAGACAGGACTATGCGTTCAGTTAGTTTAGAGATGAATGACAGGTTGGAGACAGGTCGGTAGTTTGAAAGGATTTCTTTATCAAGTGATGGTTTCTTGAGAAGTGGAGTGACTAAAGAATGTTTGAAGAGGAGGGGGAAATTGCCAGTAGACAAGGAGAGGTTGATTATTTTGGTGATGATGGGAACCAGAATAGATGAGCAGTCTTTCAGTAAGGTGGTAGGTATAGGGTCAAGTTCGCACTGCTTATTTGGAAGAGATTGTAACAGATGGGATATTTCAATCTCTGACGTTGGTTGGAAGACAGATAATGATGATCGAGGTGGGGAGGGTGGAGTATCTGGAGGTGAATCGATGGTGGTTTTTGAGAGTAGTGATTGAAGATTGAAGATTGAAGGTCTAATGATTCCGAAGGTCTAAGAAAGTCGCTATTCAGTTATATATCTTTTCTGGAATAGGCAAATTTGCAAGTATGCTGGCCAAGTGAGCATGTCTGATTGCATCAAAAGCCTTAGAAAAACCTAAGGCTGTCAAGTGTACAAATAGGTTGGTCTTGAGCATGAGAGAGAGGTGGTGTGCGAGAGCAATAAGGGTAGCCACGGTAGAGCCCGTAGGTCTAAAAGCAAATTGATCTGCAAATTTGTACAGTGCTCAAACTGAGGGTTGCTTATTTACAGCTGATCTAACCCAGATGATCACAGTCCTTGGAGCACGGGTTTACCAACAGGTCGAAGATATTCAGTTATACCAGTTATGTCAAACATCAGATGCACTTGCTTGTATGTCAAAAATAAGACTTCTTCATCTTCGTCTTCTCCTTCTCCCATCAGGTGTGTGATGACGATGAAGTCTTTTACAAGATGGCATCACTTCTGTCGGTATCTGATAGTATCCAGGGCCGTTCTCATGTCCATGTCTTTTTCTGCAAGATCTTGTCTCATGTTTTCCATCCATGTCTGTTTGTCTTCCTCGACTCCATGTTCCCTCCACGTGGCAATATAATGCTCTTACTGGCAATCTCTAATCATCCATTCTTACTACCTGACCAAACCATGGCAGTTGTAACGTATCTTACTGGGTTTTAAGCAATAAGATACCAATCTCAGATCTAGGATCACGTTACTTGTAATCAATCTTTGCCCCATTGGTGGAAAATAGGTTATAAGAAATAATGTCATCCAATCAGACAAGTCAGCTCTTGTGTATATGAATATCAATTATATTATGCAAAAGCAAACATATACATAATTATATAACTGATCATAAATGTCTAGGGTTTTATTATATAAGAGCAAATTATGTCCTGCATATATTAAACCTATTTAGACCAGTACTTCTTAATCATTATTATTCCTAGTTAACCTCCCATGCTGAAATACATTTATTCGGGATAGATCTCATCCCTTCAGTCAAGCGTTCAGCAACCAAGGCGTCCATTGAGGTCCATGACGCGCATAGATTTCATTCGTGTAGCGTTACCTTGACTGTTCCTCATAGAATCTCCACCAACCGCTTCTCAAAGTCAGTTTCTCTCGAACAGCAAAAGTTCCTTGTTCTTCGCTACGACTCTTCTGCTCTTCAGAATGAAGTTCAACTGCTTAGTTCATGAGAGTTTCTCGACGACACTAAACCACCAACACTGTGAAGATGCGGGTGAACTCTGATAGTCACAGTGTTGGTGGTTTAGTGTCGTCGAGTGTAGCTTAATATATATATATATATATATATATATATATATATATATATATAGGGAGTCCAATGGTCCATAGAGTAGTGGTAACATCACTGGTGTGAAGAGCAGTAGGAAGCGGGATCGCTTCCCACAACCCTCTCAAAGGTCCACTCAGCCTATCAGCCTATTTGCGATATGGCGCGTTGGTAAAATTAAATGTAGGACGTGATGGGCGCCTTGCAAGGCTGCCATATACAGTTAAATTCAACTCCTGTAATAACTTGTGATCATTCGTTCATACTTAATTGTAATCATCCTGCGTACTTGTCAGTTTGAAAATATTAAACGAAGATTATTATTATTATTATTATTATTTTTATTATTAAGACACTGAGCCTGTACATTGTTCTTAACTCGGATTTATCTTGAAGAAGTGTCATATCCTGCAACAGGGTATCTTCACAACTACACTGACAGTCCAGTCAAAACTGAAGCTTAATTTCACCCGATCAGTAGACGATCCATTAACCATGTGAAATGTAACCGCCATCATCGAAGGTCGGCTACCTCCTGCACATGTGCCGCAGACAACTTTCTCCCAACGACTTTCCAAATTGAATTTGACCAATCAACAAGCTCCATGCCATCGTCTGTAACCATGTATCATGGTAAATATCCCAAACTTATTCTACTTTCATCTCTTAAAGCACTGGTCGAGATATGTCAATGGTACTGTGGATTTGGGCATGTTCAAACTGACTGCAACAGTAAGAGCTAGAATCATTATAAGTTTACATATTTGTAAGGCACCATTGATGATGGAAACATTGTCTATCTTCTTCAAAGCCAAAATTTTTCCATCAGCACTCCAGTTATCAATGTTCTTTCTTTGTCTTTGTTTCCTCAGCAGAAAACCATCTTGTGACCAGCTTCGAAGGTCACCGAGAACAGGCGTGAAGCAGGGCGACTTCATCTGATGTCAGTGTCACAGCTCTCTTGAGCTGGTTTGAGAATTCATCTGCGATGCTTGGAGGTGCATCACATCAACACATCAGAATCAACAACCAAATCTATTTTCCAACCAAATGTATAACAATCAAAGAGAGAGACCTGCCATTCATGATACTGTTCATCAAATATCTGATACAGAGTCACAATAAGTTGCATTTGTTAAAGAAAGACCATATCGAAGCTGCCTCCTGGATTTGTGAAAGAATAAACAGAATTATCATGCTGAGCAACACAACTACCACAACTGCATGACCATTATTATCCCCTGGCAGATGATCTAATGTGAAAATCGTTCATTTAGAATGTTATATTGTATCTAATGCGTGTACACCAAAGTGCAGATAGGCAGTTAGTTTAATAAAGAATACACTTACTAACTGACTGAACTGAACACGAGCTTGGTACTGTGGTAAATGTGCCTCACAGGTTGGCAATGGCAGGTAGTCTTTACTTTACACAGTAACATTTTGTGATCTGATATTGCTGACCTGTATATTGTAGACAGTGGTCCTATTGTCAGAAGTAAGGACATCAAGGAGGTTATCTCCACGAATCCGTACATTGATAAACTGACGAAGGCCATAGGTGGAGAAGATATCAGCTAGGTCATCACTGATATGATCATTAAACCCAGGGCAATTGAGATCACCACACATCAGAAGTCTCTTGCCAGCCTCGATGTTGATGGACAATATCAAAGTTGTGAGGTCATTGTAGAATTCACCAACTGGCGATAGGTGCTGGGTGATAACAATCTCTGAGTTGAACCAGCTGAACTTCACACGAGGATATGCCTAGCATTTCTGCCTGAGGATGGATTTAGATGTCTAGTAAGGACTTGTAGATAAAGTAAGTAAGTAAGTAAGTAAGTAAATTCTTTATTAAACCAATTGCATATCCACACTTTGGTGCACATACATTTATACAGAGTATAACATTCTTATTATAAATGATCTGCATGTGAGACTGTCTGCTTGTGGAATAAAACGGTCATGTAATCTCGGGCGCAGGGAATAGGGGAGCGGCCTTTTGGGGGAAGTAGCCCATTAAGTACATGCCCCGGGTTTCCCAAGACCGCAGAGAAGATGTGTGAGTCAGCAGTGTGGCAAAGATGCTCAAACGATGGACTGTCCTCTGGCAGGTTCCGCAGACGAATCAGACGCCACATCGCCGACTGAAGGCGGTTCTTTTCTTGTTGCCCTGCAAATGCTGCAAACCTCCACCAAACCAGAGCAGCTCGAGCATTCGGGGCACCGTTGTAGCATGAACCACGTCGTATAGCATAGGGCCTGAAAGACCATGCGCCACGAGGATTCGCAAGGCATACAGCGATTGTCTGACCTGACGAAATATGCGGGTGATGTGTGCCTCAAAACTCAAAGCTTTGTTCATTGTAACGCCCAAGATGACCATGCTGGAGACCCTTGTCAGTCCCGGAGTAGTAATCAGAACCACGTCACGCCCAGCATGCCCCCGTGGCTGACGAATCACCATCTGAAAGGTCTTTTTTGAGTTCAATTTTAAGTTACAGGTTGCAGACCACTCTGTGACATGGTCTAGTTCTGCTGCGATCGTTGCACTATGTGAGGCGGGTACCAGCAGATAAGTGTCATCAGTATAATTATTTGATTAACCTGTTTGAAGGGTGGACCGGCTTGAGTTTTGAAATAGCTGTTATAAATAGGGTTGTTAAAATCGGTTTTTTTGGCAATCCGAATTTCGGATTTAGAAATCCGATTTTAAACCGAATTTTGTTTTTTATTGGCCTTCATCGAAAATTTAATATAACGCAAGTTATTTTATATATTAGGTACCTTAACATACGTTAAATAAACACCTTCTTATCTGCCGGCTATAATCGATGAAAATAATCGTAAACACTAAAGAAATGCATGAATTAATTCTTTCTGGCATTTCTTGAAATTTTCACTACAAAAATAATTTTAAAAATTTGAATTTCGTTTTGTCAATAATAAAAGGGGTCGTCCATTAATTATGTCAACAAATTTTAGGCAGTTTTTGACCCCTCCCCCTTGTCAACAACTGTCAAACATTGACGGACCACTAAAAAATTATGTCAACAATTCCAGAACCCCCCCTACAAAAAAGAAACAGAATGGCTCAATACGTGTAGAATCATTTTTTTTTTTTTTACACTAAAAAGTGCAATCTTGAATTTCAAAATATATGAGTTTAGTTTATTACCAGCTTTTTAGTAGTATTAAAAGTTAAGCACTTTATACATTTTTAGCATTTCTTAATGCTTTCGCTACCATTTGGAAGGGTCTGTGTTGATTTATTGGAGAAAAGTTTCTTGACGTCAACTTGTACCGAACCCCCTCCCCTTGTCAACAACTGTCAAACTTTTCCAAACCCCTCCCCCTATTTTGTTGACATAATTAATGGACGACCCCAAAACTAAATTTCGTTTTCAAAACAAAAATTCGGATTTCCGAATTTCGTTTAACATCCCTAGTTATAAAGTTAGCTGGTCCAAAACCCGATCCCATATAGTACTTGGATATGAACATGCATCCACAGACGAGGCAAACACAGCAGCCTCTCATCTTTTTCAGATTAGACCTTTCAGTTGCTACCACACCCGGATTCCCATTTCCAGCATGGCTTCCAGATACCTTGAGTCAGTGATGAGTTGGTCACAGGAGTTCTACAATGGCTACTGTGGTTTCAAACGACCCAGCCTTTTCGACCTCAGCATTGTCATTCCACATTCGCTACTTCCTATCATGTCAAGAAACTGACACTGAGACCAGGTTCCATCAATTTCGGCAGTTTCAGCATCCAGTCAGCAATCCATTGATCTGCCATGATCAAAGAGGAAGAGTTAGACATCCTAGCTTTGTGTGAGACTTGGGTCTGTGCTGACACACTTGACTGCATTAAGCAAGACATTGCTCTGGAAGGCTTCTCTGTTCTCCATGTTCATCATCGCAGAACCTCTGGTCGCTCTATAGCTGGTGGTGGCCTCGCTGTCATCTTACTTACTTACTTTACTATATGGGCTAAATGTTGCCTAATTTTGCTGTAATTGTTTCCATCATGCTACGTTAGGTAGGCACAGCAGCCATTTATTATGAGGTTTATGTTATTAAGGGCCGATAGTAAATGGCAGTGCCTACATAGCTTTGCTTCATACAGGCTAAGGCCATTAAGTTCTTTCAAAGCTTCATTCCTATCACACCCTTCATCTCAGTACAAACACGAAAATCAATACATTCTGAAGGACGCGAATTGAGAATTTCTCCTCAGTTTAGACCATGCCGAATTCGAGCAATCTCAAACAATCAATTTGTTATTGATTGGAGATTCTAGAATCTGGGCGAGCTAAATTAAATAGCTAAACATGTACATGCAATCAGAAGATCATGCAACATGAATGCAGAAGCAAAGAATTTGCACAAGTCAACATCCCATTGCCACAGGCTGCTGGCACAATTTTGCACATCACAGGTTGCAGAAGCACATCTCTGAAAGTGATCATCCAAAATCTGATGCATTTGATAAAACAGAACTTGCAGAGGAGTCTCACATGCACCTCCATAGATGGATCTTCATCCAGAACACTCATCGATGTTGTCCCAAGGTCTGAGAAAACACGTTGTACCAAGGTCCGGGACAACATGAGTCACTTCCCAAACTGAAAATGCTGCTTCTATCTGTCAGTCCTTGCTAGTGCCTGTCTTGAGTCCAGCTAAATAAATCCGATCTTTTCTGGGTTAAGTTTGAGTCATATTTGAAAACATCCAGGCCTGTACTTTCATAACAATTGCCTGCATCTTTGACACACAAGATGGGTGGCACATTAAGTATAGCTGAATGCATCAGCATACTTTGATACGGTTGACCACAAACATACAGGTCATTCGGCAGTACTGGACTTGGCTCTCTTATGGTTCTCCATCTTTCTTACTGACCATTCCCAAATTCACTATCTTTGGTTCAACTCGCACCCTCTGGTTCCCAGTAACCATGGGTCGCCTTGGCCCCACTCCTTTTATACTGATGACCTATCCTCCAGAGGTACTTTTGCATCACTACGCCGATGACATGCAGAGGTTACCTTAAAGGTTCAGAGGCGGTTTACGTTGAATTGAACGCGCACATTTCGCCGACCTTCATCTCAGTGACCTCAATTCGCCACCGCGAAACACAGCGCTTACACAATTCGGCGCCATCAAACACAGCGACTACACAATTCGCCGCCATTCATTTCAGCGCTGTTTCAATCCGGATGCTAGCAGCACTAGCTTTCATCCCCCTCGTAGACATTGTCCAAGCGTTTGAGCAGCTTGTGGACTCACCGTTTTTTCAGCAGCACGAAGAGGTAGTTCGCGATCTCGTAAATTACTTTGAGGACACTTGGATTGGCAGACCTAACAGACGTGGAGGCAGAGCAGAACCTCTATTTCCACACGCCTCTTGGAATTGTGTTGATGCTGTTTATGGTGACCTACCGAAGACCAACAACGCGGTCGAGGGATGGCACCGGGGCTTCAGCCATCTTCTGGGAGCTAATCACCCTTCAATTTGGAAATTCATATCTGCTTTGAAGAAAGAGCAGAGCATGAATGAAATGGCAATTGAGCAGTAGGCCTACATCGCCGGTAGGAATCCTGCTGGCCTCCTTTAGTCCTTTACGGTTACCCTGGTCCATGCTCCAATATTCTAGGGTTCACTTCATCAACATGAGTTTTGTGGTTCTTGGCCACCATCCTCTGAGATCGGCAGCACATGGAGACCTGGTCATTCTCAAGACTTAAACTAGGGACTGCGAATCACAAATTTTCAGTCAAAGCGAATTTTTAATTGAATCTGGGGTAAAGGTTCGAATTTGAATCGAATCTCGAATCAAATCGGGGTAAAGGTTCGAATTCGAATCTTGAATCGGTTTGAATTTGAGTCGAATCTCGAATCGAATCTGGGGTAAAGGTTCGAATTTGAATCGAATCTCGAATCAAATCAGAGAGTACCAGTTTGATATGCAATTAGTATCTTGTATTTTATCAATTTATACAGCAGCACTAACAGCAGTGGCCATTACGTAGCACTCCCAGTGCGAGAATCCCTAGAAGAAGTAGTGTGTACTTGATAGCACAGGTGTATCACAGTAACGCAGCAATCAATATATCAATGTAGAGCTGATAACTTTTCTGCAGTTTAAAAACAATGAAGCTGAAAATTAAGTTAATTAACAGAATTCAAATAGCACAAATAATTTTTTTAAATTAAAATCTATAGACTACTGTAATTACTGTTCTGTTCAATGTTCATTAAACTTAAAAACGCACTTTAATACCTAAATCACACATTTACTAATTAATTCATGAAGTCTCTTGGGCCTACACAATGTCAATATAACAAATCTTTGCAGTGGCGTAGCAAGGTTTTTGGGGGCCCTTGCACAGAGCTTCGGTGGTGGGCCCCTCTCCCTTGAACTCCACTTTCGATTTTAAACAACACAATGCTGTGCAAGAATCGCTATTGCATACAACATAAATAAGGTCAGATAATCAAATTGGACACGTCACAAGTGTCAAGTCTATGGTAGTCAAAGAAGAAGAATCCTAACAGTTAAAACGTTCATTTGCGCTCTTTCTCTTGGGCAAGAATATCCACCAAGTGTCAAGTCTATGGTAGTCAAAGAAGAAGAATCCTAACAGTTAAAACGTTCATTTGCGCTCTTTCTCTTGGGCAAGAATATCCACCATTTTGAAGTGTCAAGCATTTTTGCATGTTCATTTTCTATTGACAACATTGTCAGGTCGCTCAGCCGCTCTTCTGACATGGTACTTTGTAGATAGTTTTTTATGAGCTTCAGTGTTGAAAATGATCATTCACATGTCGCAACAGTCACAGGCAAAGTCAGCAGCAAAATATGGACATACAGACATCACTGAATGTAGACGACAGAACATCGAGATCCTGAGTGGCCGAGTGGGTTGGTAGCCCGCTCTCCACGCCGGCGGCCCGGGTTCGATTCCGGGTCGGTCGGTTTATCAGAGATTAATTTCTCGGATCTTTACTGCGGGTGGCTCGGTCGCATTATAAACGTGGAGTACAATACAATACAATACAACACAACACAATATACTGGGGCGCGGTGGTATAGGGGTATGTTCGGTGCCTTGCAGCTGGAGGGTTGCGGGTTCGAATCCACCTCAAAAGCCGCCAGGGGACCCTGGGCAAGTCCTTGACTCGCAATTGCTCATGCGCTTCGGCATGAAACTCCGATTCAGCGTCCCGGCGCAGTAGTCGGGAGCGCCTCTGAATGGGCAATCTGGTAGGGGCGCTATAACAAGTGTTCAAATACAATACAATACAATACAATAATAGTCTATGAGTAGCAGTTGAGCAATTTCAAAGATGGTTGACCTCGTTGACAACTTTTAACGTTGACAGAAAGAAAGGCTTGAGCAAAATGACAACTGCTGAGCTGGAAAAGCAAGAGAAATGTCGGTATCATACTGATTAGCTAATCATTCGGCCATTGCATACAGTTCGTTGTCATAGGCATCCAACAGTGTTGAAGGCAACAGAGCACCGATCGTTGCAGCCAATGATGAGAAATCGCTGTCTGATTTGTCCAATACTGAGTGTGTACTCTGTACATGTAGATTAAATTAAATAAATAAATAAATAGTATAGATTTGAGTGTCACAATTCGTAGGCAGTTGATGACTCAAAGCAAAGATTCAGAAGCACTTTCTCGTTTTGAATAGGTGCCACACCATTTAAGGTCCCCGTGCACGAACCGTTCTTGCCCGAGATTTTTTGATCTTTGAAATAAGCCACCTTCGGGAAGCGAGCCACGGTCTGCATGCTCTCTTGTCTAGAGGAGCATGAGAAGCAGCCTATGCTCTAATCGATGTAGTTAACTGGGCTTGGTTAAGTTGATTTGATTACATTCTGAAAGGAAATCCCCTCTGCATGCCTGACCGCCGGGGGCCTTTGTGCCGCCGTGGGCCCTTGTGCTTTGCACAACCTGCACAAGCAGCACAACCCATTGCTACACCACTGAATCTTTGTTATGTTGTGCCCAAATCAAAGTCTCTGCACTTGTTTTAGATGGATTATAACATAAGTCTGTTATCATTTGTCCTCCACCTGAATTAACTTGCTCTGATGAACAGTTTGTGGCTTGAATAGCTAGTAAATCACTGGCAGCTCTTGGCAACTGTGGAATCCTCTATTGTTCTCCTTCCACAATTTTATCCCATTGCATCTCTAACCTGCAGTCCTGCACCCACTAGATGTTAGCTCTTTGGCAATTTGGATGCTGTACTGCAGTACTCATAGCCACTGATGAGTTAAATGTTGTAGTGTGCCACGCTGCAAGCAGCAATTCAACAACCAATCCACGCTCGTCGCTCAGTAAACAATTGAAACAATTAGTTTACAACAAAGCACGTCAAGAGGTAATAATTCAAAAAATGATAAATCATTACGTCATTTTCAAATCAAATCGAGTACTGCCGTTTGATTCGTTTTCAAATTGAATATTGAAGCGTTGCAGGTCCCAAACCCAAACTGCTTTTTTGCCACTGGAATGTGCCATTCCCAGGCCATGGTCTTCTTTGTACCTATAGTAAATCTACCACTGCTTGACAGAGCTAAATATAGTGTGGATCTGTTACCGGCAAGTCATTGGAGGACAAGCCATCCTCAACCATGAATGAATCAGACTATGGGGTTGTCCATTAATTATGCCAACAAATTTTAGGCAGTTTTTACCCCCCTCTCCCCTTGTCAACAACTGTCAAACATTGACGGACCCCCTAAAAAATTATGTCAACAATCCCAGAATCCCCCCCCCTACAAAAAAGAAACAAAATGGCTCAATACATGTAGAATCATTTTTTTTATTTTTTACACTAAAAAATGCAATCTTGAATTTCAAAATATATGAGTTTAGTTTATTACCAGCCTTTTAGTAGTATTAAATATTAAGCATTTTTATACATTTTTAGAATTTCTTAATGTTTTCGCTACCATTTGGAAGGGTCTGTGTTGATTTATTGGAGAAACATTTCTTGACGTCAACTTGTACCGAACCCCTCTCCCCTTGTCAACAACTGTCAAATTTTTCCAAACCCCCTATTTTGTTGACATAATTAATGGACGACCCCTATGTATAAATTAGATAATGGTGAAATAACCTAGAATATTCTCTAGCTAAACGAGTATGCAATATAGTACACCCAATAGTCATAAAGTCATCACTTCATTTTGTTCATCATACTGGTAATTAAAAATATTTTACATGTAGTTTGTAATCTAATGTTTCAAACAAAGAGTTCAATAAACTTAAACTTGACAACCTTATTAAACCAACATAAAACTTTTTACTTGCATTTCACCTATACATAACATATCTATAACAGCAACTTTTCCTCGACAATGTGTCAATACCAAAGCTTGAATCTAACCTTTATGAAATAAGGCTTACTTGAATCTAACCTTTATGAAATAAGGCTTACTAAAAATATCTAAATATATATTTCAATATGTCTTACAAAGACAGTAAAAAAATGGAAAAGGAAATAAATCTAACAAGTCCTTGTGATTTAATTAAACCTTCACATAATCAGATATTTAGTGCACATTGCAGTTCTGTGTACTGTGTGTTAAACAACAGCAGGTCAATATGTTTGAGCGACATGACACCACTTCACATTATGTGGAATCGTAATCTAAATCGTAAATTTGTATAGCGCCACTTCAAGAGAAACTCCTCAGAGGTGCTCCCGACCTATAACACCAAACTATGATCGAAAAGAATGGTTTTCAAATGCTTTCGGAAAAGTGCCAAAAATGACTAAGAAGTTCATTACAGACACACTTGTATACGAGACTTAAAACTCGAGACCGAGACCGAGACAGTGAGGTCCGAGACCGAGACCAAGACGAGACACCAGGTCCGAGACAGTTCGAGACAGTTCAAAACGAGTGAAATGCACATTGGACCCAAGTCCCGAAACAATTTTTCTCAACTTTTGAAGTCTAATACAAGGGTCAAGTAACTGAAATCAGCCGATCACCTGAATTGTATAAACTATAAACAAATTAAATATTTCAGGCATTCTGAAATCTTCTAAATGAATCTAAAATTTAAACCAACAAAATTCCATATAGGCCCGACGCCTATTAGCGATTTAGCGACATAAGTCACATCACTCACCTTGAGAAACTAGATGTTGTTCTAGGCGTTTCGCTTATGTTGGCTTTACACAAACGACCAGAAACACCGCTTTTTAAAACTTCCTGTCTGTTTGGCACTTCCGATTAACTAGTTATCCGTTCGGCACAAGACAATTTTATAGCGCAATACTGTACGAAGTTCCGAACAAAATACAGTTTGTACGAGAACTTTGGAGACCGCTTCTACAAGAGAACAAGACTTTCGCTTCGAGATAGTTTCCAAAAGACAAGACTTTCGCTTCGAGACAGTTTCCAAAAGTCAAGAAATGATCTTGAGACCGAGACAGTGGGGTCCGAGACCGAGACATCAAAAACCTGTCTCGAGACGTCTCGAGACCGAGACAGTGTCTCGAGACAATACAACTCTGATTACAGAGGTTGCTAGGCAACATATTCCAGAAAGATGGACCGAAGCTTTTATGGAGCACTGTGGAAGTTCGAGCCATAGGGACAAACAGGTTGCCTTGCATGGCAGAGTGAAGGAATCTATGACCTGGTATGGATAACACCGGCACATAAAGCTTCCTAAGATAAACTGGGGCTTGTCCTGCAAGACAATTGTGGGTAAACTGGCAGCAAGTAAATTTGCCCACACTGTAAAAGTCTTGTTATATTACATTACAATGTGTAATGTAAATCTCCTAAATTTATCAGGGCAACAAAAAAACAGTGTCACAGACCAGCTTTATACGAGCGCTAGGCTATGTCCACAAAGCCAGGGTTGGTCAGTTTTAGTGCCAGTTCAGAAACTGAGGTTAAGTTGAGGAGATGCTATGGCAGAATTCCTTGGATGAAGATAGTGTGTTATTCTAATAATACTATTCTGATAACTTTTAATTCCATTAGGTGGGATATGCTAATAATAATAATAATAATAATAATAATAATAATAATAATAATAATAATAATAATAATAATAATAATAATAATAAGAAGGTGTCTCACTTGGGACGTGACCGTTTCGGACACATTTGCAAAGTCACATCTGGCAACAACATCGACCGAAGCGGGTGAGGCCGCAAACCGGGCAGCCGCCGCCAAGACATTAAAATACGCCACAATCACCAGAACGCATGCTTTTGTGGCGGTTGCATTGGAGTCCAGCGGTTCTTGGAGTTCTGAAGGACTGGATTTTGTGCTGGAGTTGGGACAAAGGTTAACCGATGCAACCATGACACGCTCGAGACAAGCTACCTTTTCCAAAGACTCTAGGTAGCTCTCCAACGCGGAATCGCCATCTGCTTTTCGTCGACATTACCATGCTAGATTGTTCATAATAATAATAATAATAATAATAATAATAATAATAATAATAATAATAATAATAATAATAATAATAACCCAAACCACCGGGGACCCTAAAGAAACTAGTTACCTTTTCCAACGCTTGTCAGTCTGCATCCAGCGATTTAACGTGTTGCCTTCAGAGGCACCTTTGAGCAGCAAGAACTTGTTGAGTGAGCGGCCGTTCCAGTCTTTGGACATAGTTTTCATAGCCTGAGGGAATAGAACTACCTCGGGGAAAAAAAAAAAATAATAATAATAATAATAATAATAATAATAATAATAATAATATTATTCTTTAATGAAGTGCCTGACAAACGCACTGTGCTGTACATGTACATGTTATGACGATTAAACAATTCAAAGAACACAAATTACAGAAGACATAAATCATCAAAGTTGCAGCCATGCAAGGCACAGGCTCATTGTACCTTTGCTGCCATCTAAAGAATGAAGGAATGAGCTAAACCCCCAAAAAGCAACTGCAAAGCTTTATCAACCACATAACTGGAGGGTTAAGTAAATCGTCACGCAAAATATGATGGTAAAAAATTAAATGTTTACTTAGTGTAGTGGAGTGTTTTATAGCTCTTCAATACAGTTGGGATTTGGAGTTGATTGATGCTTGTAATGTGTAGTGTTGCTTGGAAGTTCTGTTGCAGTCTGGAGATTGATTTGCTCAGTGACCTCGCTACCTTTCAAAGGTAGACTCAGCCTTTCACTCGCTAGGTGGCATTGGTAAAATGAACAGTAGGGTGTGATGGGCACCTCACATGGCTGCCATACAGTTAAATTTTACTCATCCATTCATTGTAATCATATTGCAGTGTGTCAGTTTGCACTAATAATAAACACGAATACACACACACACACACCCACACACACACACACACACACACACACACACACACACACACACACACACACACAAACGCAAGCACTAGCAGCTGCGGTTCATTTCGCGTCACACGTGGCGTCTCGTTAAGTAACCAGTTGGACTGTATTATAAGTTTGTGCCTTGAATCTATTTCATGATAGTAATAAGAGCTGAAACCTCCGCAATGCAGTCAAATATCAACCCACGTCAATCGCTATAAGACGCATCTTACATGTAGTCACAGCAGTAGTCACAACGTCAAACAGCTGACTTACCGGCGACAATTCCCTTGAGGCTCTTACGCGAAGGTGTGAGACTGGGCATGGCAGCCATTGAGTCAACAGCCCCAATAGGTCGACCAACGAAGGGACTGGCGAATTTGTTAGTCTGTCTGTGGCCGGCCATCACCTCAAACGCTAGCAATCGTCGTGAATCCCTGTTATTGACTGCGTCAGCGGCGGGTCCGTGTTGACTATTCCTCGTCGGTCAAAGTCGCCGTGAACTACAGACCCATTTATTAAACCCCGATGGACGCATCTGGGCGGGCACAGCCATCGCAAGCAGACATTGCAGCGACTGCACACGACTAGCCGAAGCAGGCTTATACAATCGACATACACTTTACACGGGCCTGCCACGTAACGTGACATCCGTCCCGCCTACTTGGTAGGCCTACCCCACATGGACCACAGTACGAGGCATGCCTGATCAAGGTTTGACTAGTCAAATTTGAACTGGAATGGTTGAAAAATTCTTACATGTCCGGAAGTCCCGACCAGAATTTCTTACGTAGGCCTACCTAAAACCGTAATAGGCCACGGCCTTCTAAATATATATTTAGAAGGCCGTGAATAGGCCCTACATGCTAAACTGTAGTGGGTGCCACTGGGTGGTTGAGTGCGTGTCTGTAGCTGTATAAAAAAATGGAACAATGCAGAATACATTTATTGGAAAACTGTTGAGTTTTATTTCAAACAGATTTGAAGCTCTAGCAAAAAATTACAACTTAACAAACACTGAAGTGGTATGAATGAAAACTGAGAAAAACAAATAAATAGGCCTAGTCTTCATTAATTAATTAATTAAGCAAATATTTCAAACTATGACTAGCTAAGGAAGATAGCTGTGCTGTTGGTGTTTAACTTAACCCCAATGTATTTTTAGAAATTAACTGGAGGAGTTGAAAATTAATCTGGGTTGAACCTCCCAACTTTCCGACAATCAGTGGCGTAACCACGCCCGAGTAATTACGGGCAATGCCCGGGTTGCGTTAAATTCTGCTCGGGTGCTGCAATCCCGGAATCGAGAAATTGAGAAGTTTTAATTTTTAGTTTTACATTAGCCTACCTCATTGGCACGAGGGTGCCATTGCACATCAGCCAATATATGCCCTTCGATTGAATTTTTCTATAGCCTACCTGTTTTTTCATAACGAGTATAATAATTAATATGCTAGCTGAAAAATAATTAAAGAAGACAGAACTATATATATATATTGATTTTTTAAAATTAATCGACGTTATCAGCCGACACGATGACAAGTTTGCAGCTCGATTGCGTTCGTTGTCTGAAAATGCTATCTAGGCCATCTATCGCCAACAAATCCTGAACGACATCCGGACATCGCCCTTTGTAGGCCTATAGCCACTTGCATTTCCGATGTAAGCCTATTAATATCGAAGGCCGTCAAAAGATATCAGTAAAACTGAACAAACATCCATGGTGTTACGATATTTTGATTACAAAAAGCATTAACGAACGTTTTCTAGGATGTTTTCAAACAAAATGGCCTTAATGCTCATTCTCTTGTAGGCCTACACTGTATTAGTGAGACACCGAATAAAATTAACGTCATAGGCCCTAATATATTATTGTATCGGTCAGGCATACGATGTTCATTAATTTCACCTTTATCTTATGATTCTTATCACCGTTTCAAACATGAAGAAATAATATTATTATTGATGCCGTGTCATTTATATAATTGGATACCGGGGGGTGTTGGGGGTTCAACCCCCTAGTCTTTTTTAGGATCCCATAGTAAAGTCTATATTTCACACCCAAACTGCACATAAATCAACGTCTAGCACCCCCAGTTATTTTTTGCCAATTCCCATACTGGATAGGCCTACAGCTGCTTACTCTTCAAATCTGGCGTTATCTAAGTTTATTTTGTTAGTCGCTTGATGTCGCTTAGCAGTCTTTATATATAGGCCTACATAATTATGTTTGAACCATCTTAACTGACTGCAGATTGCAGTTTGCGTATTGTTAAGTTTCTCATGTAGGCAGAGGCCTAAAATGTTGAATGCTATAGTCAGTGAATTATTATAATTATAATAACATTATAATAGTTGCTAATTGCCACTTTAGAATTGATCAAATATGATGTCTGCCAATTCCTACTTAAAATTAATGTTGAGTTAGTCTGCTGCCGGCGTTCCAGTTGACTCTAGTTACGCCACTGCCGACAATTGACTCAAGCATAATTTAGAATAGCGCAGGGTGCGCCTTTTAGTAGGAATCTTGAAGGGGCGCTATAAACTTTTGGAATGAATGAATTCAATCCCGTTGCCCGTTTAACATCCAACAAAAATTGTAAACATTGTAATCCTTGTGCCAGAATTAATATGTAAAGTAAATGAAGACGGTTTTCCGCATGCAGTGCCGGCGCCAGGATTTCAGGTTTGGGGGAGGGCTAAAGCTCAAAAACCTTCCCTTCTATCCCCTCTGCCTTGTGATTTGTAGTGATTTCCCACTTTTGTTTTTTGGGGGGCTGAGCCGCAGTTAGGGGGCTTACTAAGCCGGCTTAGCTCCCCTAGCCCCCTGGCCACGCCCCTGTCCGCATGGCCTCGACCTTTGCTCATTTTTCAATTAATTGATCGGGTTAGATTCTTCACCACTGCTGCCTGTTTGAATCGGCTCCACGCCAATTGACACATGGATAAATTTTGCAACATAAAACCCGCAAACGCGGAAAACACAAAAACAAACTGACATGATTTATTTAGAGAAGAACTTAAGGTCAAACATAAGTTGGGGGTTCCTAGAGTAGTGGTAACATCACTGGCGTGAAGAGCCGTAGGAGTCGGGATCGCTTCAAGCACCCTCCCAAAGGTCCACTCAGCCTGTCATTCGCGAGATGACGCGTTGGTAAAATTAGATGTAGGACGTGATGGGCGCCATCCATGGCTGCCGTATAGGCCTACAATTAAATTCGACTCCTGTAACAACTTGTGATCATCCGTTCATACTGAATTTTAATCATACTACGTTTGTCGGTTTGAATTAATAAAGCATATTAGTATTATTATTAATATTTTTGTCCGAGGTAGGCTATACAAGATCCCTCAGGGATTCAGATATTACTTGCTGTCGATGTAATTTGTCTGGAGATGACCCTACTCATCGTTGTCCTGGTTGACGAAAGTGCCTCTGAACGCAATTGCGTTACCGTATAGCGTTGTATCATTAATGAGATACGATGGACGTCTCGTGTGGGTCCCCATTGACAACACTAAGTTTTTTCATAGGCCAGAGAGAAAGGCCTTCATGGTTTATCGGACCCATGGTTTCGAAAGCCAGAGGGATTAAGAAGTGCGTAGCAGATAGCGAGCTGCTGCTCTTTCGGCCGCCGCTCCGACCGTCTGGGAGGTGTCTGACAAATAGGACGCAGCCATGGTGTCAGTCACGCTCGCATCCCAGACCAGGCATCGGCCCACCCGCCACTGGACCAGGGTAAGGCCATCGGGTCTTCTGCCGTCAGATCTCATCAAACCTGCTGGTTCCTTAGTTGACGGAAACCCGCACGGATCAAGCCTCGATAGACCAAGTCATTCAAGGATGCGTGTCTAGGTGGTCTGCCTGGACCCAGAACACAAGAGAGTCCGTGCAGGCCATCAGCGGCCACCGGGGCGCCACAGGGGTATTTGTGTGGTTCGCCCAGAGGGATCCCCAGCCGAAGGCCGACCGCCACTCTGATTGCCTCATCATCCAACCTAAGTCCGCAATTGGCGATGGGCAAAGCCAGCAACCAGTCGCCGCCATGTGGGGCCGCAATCGCCCCAAGACCAGCCCTGTGTCCCCGGTCGGGAATTACTTAAGTCTTGATTGAAGGTCAGATATGACCCTGTCGAGCATGGGCCTGTCTCAGGCCGACTGCCTATGGGCTAGGCCAATTTCCGGGCATTGCACCGGGACGATTCTCAGCCATCGGGTACGTGCAGTCTCCCATTGCGTATCAGGTGAGGCCATATATCGCCTAGCATAGTCATCTTGGTGTACTGAAGCCGATCGGTACCCTCGGCAGAAGCTAAAAAAAAACTGGAACTGCCAGCTGTGACACCGATCGAATCCCCAGTTCGCCCATCTTGATGGGGAGCGTAGTTATAATAATAAATATGATTATTATTATCATTATTTTTTGCCCGAGGTATTAATGATCCCTCAGGCGATCCAAACAATATCCAGATATGTTACTGATGGTGGTCTGGAACGGCATCTCATCATTATCATTATCATTATCATTATCATTATTATTATTTTTTTATACCCGAGGTAGATATGATCCCTCAGGTGATATAAACATTGTCCGGTTACATTAAAAATTAACATCTGGAACGGTTACGTCTCCTCCAAATCAGGCATAACAAAAGTGCAACGGAACGCGACAGCGTTGAAGCGCTGGATAATTATTATTTTTTTTACCCGAGGTATCAAGGATTCCTCAGGATTTATGAAAACTTGCTATAAGGAGCAGGAAATTTGTCTGGAGGGTCAGGCCTCGTCTTCAGGGTTTGCAGGAAAAGTGCCGTTGAATGCGACCAAGTTATTATTATTATTATTATTATTATTATTATTATTATTATTATTATTATTATTATTATTATTATTATTATTATTATTATTATTATTATTATTATTATTATTATTACACTGGACAACAAATTTTAACTTTTTTTCCTCCGAATTTTTTAGCTGTTTTATATAGAATTTGGCACGCTGAATCCAGTGGTGTTCTCAGAATTTTTTTATCAGGTAAGGTTTTTGAGAAAAATGGTTCGCCAGATTTTAAAAGAAATGCAGAAATTTACTTAATGCATACATTTACAATGTACTTGTCATTTATTTTTTGGACATTTTAAAACTGAACAACCGCTGATTTGCGTTTGTATTCAATGTCAGAAGCCTCTCTGATCAATGTCAAACAGTAATTAGACAGCATACTAGTGTTCCACACACCCTGGAGTCGTTTTTCCATTGTGGCAATGTCCTGATGAAATCGTTCGTCATGTTAATCGCTGACATCACGAAGATTTGCTGGGAAAAATCCAGACGGGAATGAAATAAACGTATATTTAGTAACATCCATCAGATGCAATGCGTGAACTATCTTTTCAACCAACTGAATATAATTTGGTGATTTGTTATTGCCGAGAAAGTTAACGTCCTTCACAGACTGCCTCCCATTTGACTCAATATTGTTCAGGAGTTCGTCAAAGCGACTGTCATTCATCAGTTCTCTTATCTGTGGACCAGCAAATATGCCTTCTCGTTATCTTAGCTTCACCTATGCGAGGAAGATTGTCTCTTAAGATTTTTGAACCCCTTCCCTTCTTTGTTCAATGCCTTGACAAAGTTCTTCACTAGTCCAATCTTGACGTGAGGAGGTGGCAAGGAAATCTCACTGGATTCAACAAGTGGTTCGTGATGAACTTTCCTTTGGCATGGTAACAAATGTTTGCGACGTGGCCAGTGGGTAGCTGGAATCTATTACACGACTGTCTCACTCACAAATGAAAGAATAATACTTCGTCTACCCCAGCTGCATCCAACAAGGAGCTGAAGAAGTGGTACAAGTTTCAAATCACCACATAGATAACAGTAATGCCTACTTACTGGATAGATGACACTATCATGACAGTAGCAGCCTTATAGCCTTATAGTATTAGTTCCTTGTGCCAGCAAGTTCGTATACCCTCGTGAAGCCGAGAGCAATTTCGCTTGACCACTTCAACGAATTTCAGTCCTTGACTAGGTCATTAAATTTTAGCTCACGTTTAGTTATCAAATGAGGCTCACAGCACTGCAGTGGTTGGAAATCAGGATCAATACAGTCTTCTGTTTCCTTGGTCACAGTTTCATCAACGTCTCCGATGGTAAAAACAGCCCGTGGATTGGGTAGGCCTACAGAAAGGCTATCATCATGTGGCAGTGGTCTTAGTGCCGATGGAAGATTAGGATATTCAATTGGCCTCTTGCTTTTGGAGGAATGGTCCAAAACATTTGTCAAAAAGAAATAACAGTTTGAAACATGATTTTTAGCTCCCTTCATGTCATTGGAATAGCAAACGACACAGACGGCCGAGAACCAGTAATCCATGCTCTGAGATTGACTGAGCAAGATGTGCAACAAATTTGAGGTATCCAACCTTTATCCTGGTCGCCAACCTTATATTCAAAGTACAATTCATATGCTTTCTTAACAAGGGAGTTATCGCCTTCTTTTGAGATTTTTAAGTGAACTCGTTGTAACACAACGGCTGTTGGCGCATACATGTATACGTTACATTTTGAACTCAACTTGCTACTCTAACGTTTGAAAAACAGAAAATAATTGCCATAATGGTGAACCCATATATTTATTTTTAAGTATGCTCCATGCTATTTATGCCGTTGATTATCAACATACGTATAAACTACATAACGCGTCTGTGTATATAACCTCCTTTTATAGCCTGTCCTGCCAACATCTTTCACGACTAAGCATGCTGGGTATGCCCAGGCATGCCTAAGTCTTACATTTACATTGCAACCAGCAATGAGTGCATGTCCAGGCATGCCTGGAATACACAAAACACTGCACCTTGTGGGCAGCATATAAGAAGACTGAAAATGCGAAAAAATTCCAAAAATGGGCTATATAAAAAAACTATACGTGATAGGAAATTTTCAAGGTCATTTTCTTGATCAGCAGCCAAAAATAGATAAGGTACACCCAACAGTTTTCAGAAGGCAAACCTCTGTTGTCCAGATAGCAGCGGCCATGTCTCTGTACTCAATGCGTACTGAGACATTTATACGTAACCATCTCTGTCTCTCCTAAACGAGAGCCAATCGACAAATTTTACTGTCATTTTCGTGTTCAGGACCTCAAAATTAGTAAAGATTTGCTATTTTCATTTAAAATGCATTTTGTGTGTTGTTGTTGTTGTTGTTGTTGTTGTTGTTGTTGTCTGAAAAGTCATCTCAGCAGATCTCAGAGAGCGTTGGCAATGTTCCGGAGAGGCAGATGGCATTCCCCGTTGCAGAGCTACTGAGATACGCTGGAACAAGTACGATGTCTCCAGTGAATCGTGCATTGCGTCCATTATCTGGCTTCCCAACTCTGATTATTATTATTATTATTATTATTATTATTATTATTATTATTATTATTATTATTATTATTATCATCATCATCATCATCATCATTGTGTAGTGTCATTTCAGCAGAGCTCAGAGATCGGTGGCAGTGTCCCGGAGAGGCAGATGGCGTTCCCCCGCTGCAGATTAATGCCCGATTATTGTTATTCGTTGAGTGGTGAAAATCTCCTTGGGGAGGGGAAGCGGTCAAATGTCGGACAATCTTTCTTCTCCCGGTTTGCCTGGGCGGATTCTTCTCTTTCTTTAATAGTTACCATGATAGCGTGTCTGGAATCCTCCATTTCTTCAATGTTCTGCCAGGCTCGGCCTCTCCGGTCGGGAAGAGGACTTAGCAATGCCAGCGACGATACCGAACGTAAAAGACGACTTGTATTATTTACGAACACGTCAAACTCCACTGACAAGAAGCAACTGATCTGAACTGAGCTAAACAACAACTGACCGAACTGATAGAACTGACTACGAGTGTCTTTAGCAGCACTATTTATAGTGTACTGCTGACGTAGCAAGACACGCAGGTCTCGGGGACCCTAGGCAGGTCCCCCTCCAGGCAGGTCCAGGGGGACCCAGGCAGGCCCCCTCCAGGCGGGTTCCGGGGACCCAGGCAGGTCCCCCTACAGGCAGGTCCCGGGGACCCAGACAGGTCCCCCTCCAGGCGGGTCCCGGGAGACCCAGGCAGGTGCCCCCTCCAGGGCACTCAAGGGCAAGTCCCGCCACCACTGCCTACGGACGCGGTCAAGGCGTGCAATTCCGCCACAGTTGGTTCCTATTATAAAAACCTTATTATACCATATTATTATTATTATTATTATTATTATTATTATTATTATTATTATTATTATTATTATTATTATTATTATTTTAATTTTTTTTTTTTTTTTTTATGCCCCGAGGTATACATGATCCCCCGGGGACTTAATATTAATTAAGAACAATAAAATTCGTCTGGAACGGCACCTAATCGTCGTCAAGGTCCAGTGTGGCAAAAGTACCGCGGAAAGCCACCGCATTGAACCGCTGGATCATTACAGATATGCGCTGAAATAGGTAGGAGGTTTCGCGTGCATCTCCGGATATCGTGCTGAGGTTCTGTCCCAATGATGATATAAAGGCCAAGCCTTCAGAACTCACCGGGCCCATGGTTTCAAAGGCCAGGGGGACAAAGTGATAGACGGCTGCGAGCTGGATGTACTTAGCATTTTTTCGAGCAGCCGCCATCTCTGCGGCAGCCCCGGCTGTCCGAGAAGTACTCGGTAGGTAAGAGACGGCCAGTGTGTCTGTGACCGTCACATCCCAAACCAGGCTCCGCCCCGCTCGCCAAGGGATGAGAGTGAGACCGTCAGGTCTCTTGCCATCTGTTCTCAGGAGGCCGACCGGTTCCTTGGTGGAGGGGTAGCCGGCTCGAACCAAGCTACGAAAAATAAGATCGTTTAGGGATGCATGTCGTGACGATCGGCCCGGACCCAACCCACATGACAACCCATGGGAGCCCTCTGCGGAAACAAGAGAGCCACAGACACAGCTGTGCGGTTCGCAAAGAGGCACACCGAGGCGTAGGCCAACCGCGACTCTGACCGCCTCATCGTCAAGTCTCAGCCCGCAAGAGGTGATGGGGAGAGCGAATAACCAATCGCCCGAGTGCGGGGCAGAGACCGCCCTAAAGCGTGCTTGATTGTAAGTGTCTGTGAGCGCGGCTTTCAGATCTGAGGTGACTCCGTCAATGAGAGGCTTTTCCCGAGGTATCAAGGATCCCTCAGGATTTATGAAAAATTGCTTTAGGAGCAGGAAATTTGTTATTATTATTATTATTATTATTATTATTATTATTATTATGGAGTGTTGGCTAAAAGTAGCTCTATTATCGATATCCTCTGTTGGATCTGTCCAGAGTTCGCCGCTCTTCGGCTCCCGGCAGCCTTGACATGGTGCCCTGGAAAGCCACCGCGTTGAAGCGTTGGATCATGACCGATAGGCCTTGGAAGAGGAAGCTTGTTTCGCGAGTGTCACCGGTAGTCTTCGACAGTCGGCTTCCGGTCTCCGATAAGAAGGCGAGGCCCTCTCTGTTGAAGGGACCGAAGGTTTCTATGGCGACAGGTACGAAGGTGTATCTCCTTTCCAGCTCCGAGTACCTGGCGTGCTTCCTTGCGGCGGCCATCTCTGCCGCCCCACCAGCCGCGGCCGCTGTCTCCGAAATGTATGAGGCGGCCACCGTGTCCACCACCGTCGCATCCCATAGTAAGGTCCGTCCACCACTCCACGGTATTAGGGTCTGCCCGTCCGGTCTTTTGCCATCCGATCTGGTCAGGCCGGACGGCTCTTTGACTGCCGGGATGCCAGCTCTGTTGAGGCTACGATGGATGAGGTCATTGATATTGCTGTGCCTCGCTTGTCGGCCGAATCCCAGTGAGCACGACAACCCATGCGTACCTCTAGACGAAACGGAAGTACCGCATGCGCATACGTGCGGCTCGCAAATGGCCACACCCAATCGCAGGCCAACCGCCACCCTTACGGCCTCGTCCTCCAGTCTGAGGTCGTGTGCAACAAGCGGGAGAGCATGTAACCAATCCGAGGCGTGCGGTGACTGTGAGGCTCTTAGTCTCGCTTGGTCGTAGGGGTCCTGTAGATTATCGTTAACAGCCGAAAAAACGGCGTTCAACAGCGGTCTATCCCAGTGTGACTGTTTGTGACCTGGGGCGACCATTATTATTATTATTATTATTATTATTATTATTATTATTATTATTATTATTATTATTATTATTATTATTATTATTTTTTATTATTATTATTATTATTATTATTATTATTTTTATTTTTTTTTTTTTTGCCCGAGGTAAGTAAAATCCCTCAGGCTCTAAGAAACTAAATAAAAGAAGCGTGATCAAGCTTGGAGTACGCGGTCCTCGTCCCCGGGGTACGGTGTGAAGGTGCCTCTAAAAGCAACGGCGTTAAAACGTTGAGTGCAAATTGAAAGCCTCTGGAAAAGGTAAGTTGTCTCCCTTTGGTCGCCAGAAACAGCGGCTGCACGGCGACCCAGCTCCACCAAGAATTATTATTATTATTATTATTATTATTATTATTATTATTATTATTATTATTATTATTATTATTATTATAAAACGGTTATTGTTCCTCTAAGATCAGAGTTCTAGGGCCCCATTGTAGCAAGGCATGCGACAGCGTTGAATCGCTGGACAGTAACAGAGATCTTTTGAAAAAGGAAGAAGGTTTCTTGTGGATCTTCCGTTGTTCTGGTCAACCGTCTGCCGAGTTCCTTGATGAAAGCCAGGCCCTCCTGGTCCAAAGGTCCCATCGTCTCTATCGCGATTGGAGTAAAAAGGTATCTTGTTTGAAGCTCCTCGTATTTGTTCTTCTTTCTAGTCGCGGCTATTTCCGCCGCTCCTCCCGCTGCTACAGCTGTCTCGACCAAGTACGACGGCGCAAAAGTGTCTACAATTGTGACATCCCAAATCAGGGAACGCCCGTTGTTCCATGGAATCAGGGTTTGGCCATCTGGTCTTTTCCCATCCAATCGGGCGAGGCCAGTCGGTTCCCTGATCGACGGGGTACCTGCCCTGATGAGGCTGCGTAGCACGATTTCATTGATGGAAGAGTGTCTGGCTTGTCTGCCGAAACCCAACGTGCAAGCCAAACCGTGCGATCCTCTGGCTGAAACCATTGTACCACATGGACATGTGTGTGGGGCACAGATGACCGCCCCCAGTCTCAAGCCCACCGCTACCCTCATATCTTCGTCATTGAGTCTTAAGCCTTGAGAAGCTAGAGGGAGGGCGAATAGCCAGTCCGAGGCGTGTGGGGCCTGTATAGCATTAAGCCTCGCCCGGTCGTACGAATCCCGAGAGCGCGATGTTATCTCCAGCATGGCCACCGAGAGCAGCGGCGTGTCCCATGAAGACTGATTGCCGTCTGTTGATGGGAAGTCGGTCGTTTCTGCAATGCTCTGCTGCCATCGGGTTCTCATTACTTCCACGAT
The DNA here is from genome assembly GCA_020284085.1 of Aporrectodea caliginosa. NCBI lineage: Eukaryota > Metazoa > Annelida > Clitellata > Crassiclitellata > Lumbricidae > Aporrectodea > Aporrectodea caliginosa. Next base: position 888,727 of record JACEVL010000483.1, on the reverse strand, counting down.
AGAGTCTTCGGGCACCTGAGTGAGAGTGAGGATGAGCGATTGGGTGAGTTGAGATCTTGCGGCTGAGGCTAAAAAAGCTGGAAGTGCCAACGAAGATGCTCTTCTTATTCCCAGTCCGCCCATCCTGATAGGCATGGATGTGAGTAACCACTGATCGTCAGAGAGAGCGATGTTAAGAATGCTCTCGGTGCCAGCTCGTAATCCAGCGTCGAATTTCATGATTATTATTATTATTATTATTATTATTATTATTATCATCATCATTTCAGCAGAGTTCAGAGATCGGTGGCAGTGTCCCGGAGAGGCAGATGGCGTTCCCCCGTTGAAGAGCCACTGAGATCCGCTGGAATAGGTATGATGACTCCATTGGATCATGGGTTGCGTCACTTGTCCGTCTTCCCAACTCAGAAACGAACTGCAGTCCCTCTTTGCTCCAAGCGCCGCCAGTTTCTAAGGCGACCGCTACAAAATCGTGGGTGGTGGTGATGGTGGAATATTTGACCCTCTTGGAGACAACTGCGCGTTCGGCGGCTTCCCCAGCTCCAGTAGATGTATGGCCAAGATGAGACGTGGCGTAGGTGTCGGGCACTGTCACATCCCATGCAAGACATCGTCCACGTGACCAAGGGATCAGCGTGACACCGTCTGGTCGCTTTCCATCTTCTCTTGACAGACCGAGAGGTTCTTTCTGTGAGGGGATTTTTGCTCTGCCAAGTGCTCTCCAGATGATGTCGTTTAACATACTGTGTCGTTGATGTTTTCCGCCGCCTCCTCTGCAAACCAGCCCATGGAGTCCTCTTGCGTCGACTTTTTGTCGACAGTGGTGGCACAGATGTGGTTCATAGAGTGCTGTCCCTAGCCTCACTCCGACTGCGATTCGTACTTCCTCGTCTGAGAGGCGCAGGCCCAAAGCAGTAACAGGGGGAGCTAGCATCCAGTCTCCAGAATGAGGTGCTCGTGAAGCTAGCAGGCGAGCACGATCGCGTGGACAGCTAGTGGACTCGAGCAGGCCTGTCCATGCCTTGTCTGTACATCGGAGGTCCCATTCTTTTTGACGATGAGTTGCTGCTCCTGTTGGTGGTTCTGCACCTGTCAGGGTCATCCAAGCGGTGAGTGCTGAATTTGCAAGTTCATAGGGTATCTCAGCCGACTCTGTATTTGTGAACTAATGTTTTGCATATATAATGAGCACAGGTGTTCCTTAGGTTGATATATATATATAATGTGTATCGATTGTTAAGCGGTTTTAGTCTTAGGCCTTAGTTGCGCGGTCGGCTGGTGGGCGCTTGGCCTAAAGTAGCCTAAACATTGGCTGACGGTAGATTCTTGTTACACGTGCAGTTAGCGCGCCAAACTTAGAAACTGCTGATGACAGTAAATTTGAACAATACAGTGTAGTAGTTGTTTTAATGCAGTAGAGAGCTGTATGTTAGAAGTTACAGTCGAGTTGTGTTTGATGAATAACTGTGTTTGAAGAATAACTGTGTTTAAAGAAAGGAGAAACATTCAAAGAACTGTGTCAATTTAATTCTTAAACAGTTAGAAGACGTTGAGCAATTTATATGTAGAGATAAGGAAAGTTCTTGAGGTAGGTCACAACTAAGAAAGAAGAAGAGTTGGTGACATATTTGGTGGCAGCAGCGGTGGAATTCGAAACAACGTCTGGGATTCGAAACAACGTCTGGGATTCGAAACAACATCTGGGATTCGAAACAACGTCGGTGAGATTTGAAACAACGTCGACTGGTGAATACGCATTCGAATCATCGGTAAATCTACGACAACGAAAGCCTCAACGACACAGGTATAAAAGTTTGTTGTTATCAAACAAAGAACAATCCCCAATACTTCAAACACAAAAGAAAACTCGTGTTTTCCAGAAAGGAAATCACACAAGTAAAGGAGTAAGATGGAGAAATTAAGTGTCAAAAAACAAGCAGAACTGAAGAAGATGTCTACTGAAAGATTAAAACAGCGCTTGTTAAAGGCTGGTTTTGAAGAAGAGAAACTGGAAGATATGTCACGTGAGGACATGTTAGAAGCGCTAGCTGAAGTCTGGCTTAAAGAAGAAGCAGAAGAAGAAGAAGGTGCTGTCGGTGGTGCTGTGGAAAAGGTTATTGAGAAACCACCTGGACCTATGTCTATGGAGATGATGATGCAATGGATGATGATGACAAGACAAGAAGAGAAAGAAAGAGAGGAGAAACGGAGACAAGAAGAGAAAGAAAAAGAGGAGAAACGAAGAGAAGAAGCAGAACGTGTAAGACAAGAAGAAAAAGAAAAAGAGGAGAAACGAAGACAAGAAGAGAAAGAAAGAGAGGAGAAACGAAGACAAGACGAGAAAGAGAAAGAGAGGAGAAACGAAGAGAAGAAGCAGAGCGTATAAGACAAGAAGAGAAAGAAATGCGACAGGAAGAATTACGTCTTCAGAGAGAGAAAGAAGAGAAAGCAGAAAATGTACGACAGGAAGAATTACGTCTTCAAAGAGAGAAAGAAGAATTGCAAAGGCAGCAATTTGAAATTCAATTAGAGCAATTGAGAAAAGATAGAGAAGATGCTGAAAGGAGAAGATTAGAGCAGATGATTGAATTTGAAAGGGCGCGGAAAAGTGACGAAGAGATACGTCAGCAACAGATTGAACAGAAGAGACTACGTGAAGAAGAAAAGGAAAAAGTGCGAATTTCAGAGTTGGAGCGAGCAGAACAGGTTAGACAAGAAGAACTGAAATTACAGAAAGAAAGCATGGAGAAGGCGGAAGAGGAAAGACAAGAACGTTTAAAGTTGGAAAAAACAAAAATAGCATTAAAAGAAGCACAACTCAAAGAGGAGAAGCAAAATAGAGAAGCACAAGAACAAAGAAGGCAAGAAGAACGAGAAGAAGAGAAAAGGAAACAAGAAGAAAGTGAAACGATGGTTTCGAAAATAAAGAAAATTGGTGATGCCATGAAACATGTGTTACCCAAAATGCCAAACGATATGATGGAGGTGCCATTATATTTCGAAACGGTAGAGAATGCGTTTCGTAGTTTCAACGTGCAGGAACAATTCTGGGTGAAGTTACTATTGCCATTGATGACTCCGAAAGCTAGAACTGTTCTGAACAGATTGTCATTCGCTGATTTAGACGATTATGAGATCGTGAAACAGCACTTGTTAAAAGAATTCAAGTTGACACCGAGAGAGTACAGATCGAAGTTTATTGATGCGAAGAAGACAGCTGAAGAAACGTATACAATGTTTACAGCAAGGCTGAAGAACTTGTTGAACTATTATGTGAAAAGTCGCAAAGTGGATAAGAATTTTGAGAAGTTGTTTGATTTGTTAGTGGCGGATAAGTTGAAAGAATCACTACCACCAGGTCCACTACAGTTTGTGTTGTCGAAGGAAGGAACTGATTGTTACGAAGCTAGTGTTGTGGCAGACCTAGCAGACATTCATGTTAATAATCGAATTGGTTTGGCAATTCCGAATAAGACAAGTTTTGGTTTTGTACCCAATGTAAAAAGAAATCAACAGTTCACTCCAAATTTTGGTTTTCATTGGAAGAGCAATCAAGAAACAGGAAATCAGTTCAGAAGTACAGAAGTGAAACCAAATTCTCCGGTTGTTCACGAGAATAGAGAGTCGATGATGACCAGACAACGTCAGGTATATAACAAGTCACCACCAAGGTTTGTCGCGAGAGAAGGCAATGCATCGTTTACTCCATATAAGAGAAAAGAAAACATCGAACAACGAGGTGCAGTGGTGAAACGTTGTCACAACTGTGGATCAGACAGGCATTTGATGAAATTCTGTCCAGTTCCTGTTACAACCTCAAATTATGGTGGAAAACAAGAACATTCGAGGGTGAATCGAATTCAAGTGGTTGACAATTCAGAAAGTCAGGTCACAGAACATCAGAATAATGAAACCGAAGTAAAGTCAGTGATGAAATGTCACCTCTCACCTGATATTCAGAAAGAAATTCTATTGCACAATGGAATGCAGAAAGAAATGGCTGGAAAAGATGAAAGTACAGCATTGAAGAAAGTGGTATTGCAGTACGTCGAGGTAGAGATTCGTGGAACAGCAGGAAAAGAACCAGTGAAAGTAAAAGCACTTATTGATTCTGGAGCATACAATAATAATAATTATTTTAAAATAAAATAATAAAATATATGTATATGTACATTGTACATACATGTATTACATATATAAATGAAAACATCGATATAATATATAATTATATATATTATTAAGCATAATTTATTAAATATATTTTTATGTATATACATATATATATGCATATATATATATATATATATATATAGCACAGTAGTTGAGAAACAACCACTGGAAGAAGCATAACCCCTTACACATACCCATACATAAATATATAGACATATACATATACATTTATATGTACACATATATACATAGTAAATATATGTATATGTATATACATATATATGCATATATACATATATATATATATATAAATACATATAATTTTATATACATATGTACATATATATAAATACGTATATATACGTTTATATATCCATTTATATACGGATATGTACATATATATGTATAAATAAATACATATATATACAAACTTATATACATATATATGCATATGAACATTTATATATATAAATACGTATATATAGAAATATATGCGTATATATACGTGTATATATCCATATGTATATACATATATATATATGTACATATATAGATATAAATACATTTATATGCAAACATATATATATACATATACATGCATATATATACATATACTGTACATAAACATATAAATGCACTTATACATGTATGTTTTACCATGAAATCTTCGGACTATCGAACCTTCGGACTATCGAACCTTCGGACTATCGAACCTTCGGACTATCGAACCTTCGGACTATCGAACCTTCGGACTATCGATACGTAACCGATGAGTTCACTATGAAAGTAGCAGGACCCACCCCAGATCCCTGAACCACGCTAGCCTATGCTTTCAACAGCCGATATTCGCCCAGCGAATCGAGTGGCATGTCAGCAGGTCAAAGATAGTAATGTTTGAGTTTGACGCCTCAAGCAGCATATAATATCGTTATGTATATATATATATATATATATATATATATATATATATATATATATACAACGAATAAAATTATTATTGAACGCTTGTAACACAAATTACACAATTGTTGTAGCATATTCAAATTTTAAAAAGAATTCAGCATTAAAACGTTAAACTTTAGTTAGGGTGGGTGATCGGAAAGTGGGACACTTAAGGGAATGACGTGCAGTCGTGGAGTCCATATATTAAAACAGACCAAACTAAATGCATATACGGACAGTTTAGACTGTGTCTGATTCCAGGAGCTGCTAAAGTGGGACAAAATAGTTATTAAAGTGGTCCATAACTTGATTGTTGCTTAGGAAGGCACGACAATCTATATTTTCTTCGGAAATCGGTAAATTGGTCCACTATTGCTACTAAAGTGGTCCAACACTGATAGTCTCTATGAGGATCAAAACTTAAAGGCCTATAGGCCTAGTTAACATACAAAAAGATAGTCAATGATAACTTAAGGCTAGAAGGTAAGTTGTTGCGCACAGAGAGCACAAAAAAATCATCATCATCTAAAATTCCATTTATCTCCCCACATGGCTCGTGGTACACAGAAAACAGCGGCTGCATTGTATCCAAGACTGTGCGAGTTTCTTGTCGGCTTTACTGTTCTCGACAGCACTACACTCGTAGCAAGTGGAGGGCTCATTTGTAGGCCTATAGTCGGTCCCAGCTTTCTTTTTTGCTTTCTTGTTTTTCGGCTTAGCTGTCACTTCATTTTCTTTCTTCTGTCTCTTTACTTTGCTTCCATTAGAAGTAGGGCCACTGATTCTTCTTACTTGGGTTACTTCTAGAGTCATGCCTTTTATCAAGTACTCTTCCCATCTAAAACAATCAACGTAATCGTAATCGAGGATTTATATAGGCTTATATTATTCAACAGGCCTATCAACACGTAGGCTATGCTTAGTTCAGCTGGAATAGGCTGTCCCACTTTAGCAGCAGATCGCTGTCCCACTTTAACAACACAGCTGTCGCTAAAGGGGGACACCTATATACACCAGCAGGCTTCGTAAATGCATGTTGACATTTGGTGATAAAAACCGTTGCTGGTAGTTCATTTCGTCAGTATATTTCAACATAAATTGCATTCAATATAATTATTTATCGTTAGTGTCGACAAGGGCCTTAGCAAGTTAAAGTTATCAAAATTATGAATACCGCAAATTCACTAACTTTCGAAAATCGAATGTTACACGCACAACCAAAGGCCATTAAATACTTGCAATAAAACGTGTGTACGCACATATTAAAGACGTCGCGTATATTGCCATAGACTATGTATTTTTAGATTTTGGATGTATTGGACATAATACGCATGTAAGCCTCACTAGCTTAGCTGTCCCACTATAGTGGCCTGTCCCACTTTCCCATCACCCACCCTACGCCTACTTAACTGATCTTTAAAGATACGGAAGTACTGATCAGCTACTCAGATCATCATGAACATGTAGGCCTATGTTAATAAGACGCACAACATTACAGAAACAGTCAACCAGACCTCTGAGACCTGTCTATAGTAATCGAGTATTTATACAGCGCTCCAGCCCGGGCCAGTGTCTTCACTGGTAAAGAGAGAGGTTTTCAGGCGCTGGCAGAACTGGTCAAAAGAAATAGAGAGAAGGTCAGTCCTCAAATGTCGGAGCAGCGATGATAATTCGATGAGAGCTCGAGAGTCTGGCGACGTGGGCCACTCAGGACAACATACGACTCAAGCAGATTAAGACCCGCGATCACCCGCCGCGGAAATGTGGAAGACCCACCGCCATTCTGCGATATCGAACGGGTGGCCTCAATGGTCATCCTGTGAGTCACCATCCCAGACGACCGCCGAGCTTCCTCACACATTACCCATGTCCTGGGGACTTGCTCTGGCTCTCTCCATGCGCTGATGGTTCGCAGAACGCACGGTCTGCCACAAGCGCTCCATGGAACGCCGCTAGGAGCACACCGTGCAGGGCACCCCGTCAAAATAGTCCGGTCAAAATAGCGCCGTCAAAACAGCCCCGTCAAAATCGCCCATGACCAAAATAGCCCCGTCAAAATCGCCAACCGACAAAATACCCGTCAAAACAGCCCCGTCAAAATAGCCCCTGTGAGCGAACAACTCTTGCGTTACGGTACCTCGGACGAATAAATCCGTCGAAGCCTGGCATAGGGCTTTCCAGCAGACTTTAGACTGCCACCGTCCTTGAACGGTCCTTCTGTGTATAAACTAATAGACCAGTTTCGGAAAGAAGTGTAGAAATCGCTATCGGCCGTTATAATTCAGGGTTTAGACATTTGGAAGCATCCAAGGCGAAGTACGTTAAGTTAAACCGCCGGTTGCAAACTGTCAGTGAAAATTATGGCGCTACTGCAATTCTGGAATACTATACCTTCGCGCAATATAGCATAATCTTAGTAGGCTATCTAGGCTCTTACTTAATACATTGACATTCGCTTTCATTTTAGATGGTCAGAATTATTACCTAACTACTAGAAACTTTTGTTCGCGTTTCGTAGAAAAAAAATTAACATTCCATGCTTGTAGTCTCATTCTTTTAAATGAATAAATCTTGTTGAATGTTGAATACATTTTCAAACTGTTTTTTTGTCGTTGGCGTTTACGACGGGGCTATTTTGACGGGGCTGTTTTAACGGGGCGATTTTGACGGGACTATTTTGTCGGTTGGCGATTTTTATGGGGCTATTTTGGTCATGGGGCTGTTTTGACGGGGCTGTTTTGACGGGTCACCACCGTGCAGACCAGAGCGACTACTTTTTCCAGCCTCTTGTATGCCGCTCCAGGCAGCATAGTGTGGCTCGCACCACACTCGATCGCTTTCTGCAGAAACTACAACGTATGGGCTTCCTACCACTGAAGTCACTGGGAGCGGTGGTGTTGGTCGGGGGCGGCTGAAGGTCTGCTAGCCTACTGCAACGGGGTAATATGGAGCGCAACCCATGTGTTACTAGGCCTGTTTCCAGCAGTCGTGAAGCGTCGGTACAACCTACGCGGCTACGCCCAAGTCCACACGACTTCTATTTATTGAAAAATGGCTAGAAGAACTTTCTCCCGCGAGTAGCCTACTGGGCCGTCGCTATGTCCCTACTACGAAAATCTGATAGAACCTCCAACTGTTCAATAGTCTTCTTTATTAGGCCTATTAGGCCTATTTCCATTTCCTTATAATTGTACCTGGTTCTGTTTGTCAACTTGTTATCATTAGGCCTAAATGAATGTGTTGTGTCCGTGCGTGTGTGTGCGTGCGCGTGTGTGGCGACATGCACCACAAGGTTCGTGGGTACCTAAGACAACATGGACTAACAAACCGGTATAAATACAGCGTACACGTATAGTTGGCGTGGCTACCAAAATGCACAAAGATGCACAAGGTCGGAAAGTTCATTTGCGTTGGTCGCACTCATAGTGCGTGACAGCATGACATTGTGTCAAAAATCGTTCTTTATATATTCATATTCTTTCTTGTCTCAGTTAGGCCTATATATATTCTTGTGTCAGTTATATATATTCTTGTGTCAGTTATATATTCATAGAGATCCTGAGTGGCCGAGTGGGTTGGTGCCCGCTCGTCACGCCGGCGCCCCGGGTTCGCTTCCCGGTCGGGTCGGTTTATCAGAGATTAATTTCTCGGATCTTTACTGCGGGTGGCTCGGTCGCAATTTAAACGTGGAGTACGAGGTTGCTTTCTGCCTCCGACACTAATCATCTTCGATCTGAAAAAGTGTCGTTAAGCCGGAACACTTTCTATATATTCATATTCTTTCTTGTGTCAGTTATAGAATTCTAAGACCTTTTGTAGAGTTTTTGCTAAAAAAATTCAATTTTACTCAGATTCCCTTTAAAAAAACAACTAATTTAGCATTCCCTTTAGACCATAATTTATCGATTGTTATGCAGTGACCATGTCAGTAAATATTTATCTTAAGCAGTTTTTTTTATGTAAATTTCATTTAGAGGCGTATAATACACTCCAATTTATTATGCTTGCGAGGCCAGGTCTAGTGACGCAGGCAGAGTCATAGTTTTGGTTAACTATAGCCCGCTATCTCTCAGAATTAGGAGCAGAGATCTTAACCTTCAAAATTATAGTTTTTACTATTTAAAACATTTTAGATTTTTTACTACTTGTAATAGAAACATGCAGCTTTTGCCTATTAATTATATTCAGACATTCAAGCTTATCCAATGCAACATAGAATGATAGAACTCAGTTTTGCTTTTCCAGCTTTGGCAGGTCTTCTATCTCGCATTATAGGCGTGACAAACAGCATTTTCAGAACCATGAGTGATAGGTAGAGGATTACGACGAGTACAACAAGGGTGTCCGCTGTCACCAATACTCTAACATCTACATTGAGCAATTGGGCGATGGAAGAGGTGAAGGAGGGTGTTAAGGTAGGAGGAAGATTGACAAAAGCACTAAGATTCGCAGATGACCAGGCAATGCTGTCAGGTAGCCAAAATGGGCTACAGAAAATGATGGATCGGCTAAATAAGATCTTGAAGGAGTACGATATGAAAATAAACACCAAAAAGACAAAGATCAATCAGGTTGATGCAGACCATGCAAAAGAATGGCTATTTGGCACCTGTAAGGAGGCTGGTGGAATAACTGGCCTAGCAAACGACAATAATATACTTCATCAATGGGCATGCACTGTCGTTCCATTTGCGTTCTCGTATCCAGAGGAAAACAATAGATTTGTTTGACGTACCGCTTCCTGATGAAACTTACAAAGAATTTACTCTCTCGACAGAAATGGGACGAAGGTGATGAAGAATCACTGCTTTGTCTGTTCAACAAAACGATAGCATGGCATAAAGAAACACTACTTCAGAATGCAGTAACAAAAGACGTTGCAATATCAGCAATGCTTGATTCACTTCTTAATGCAAAGAAATATGGACATGATAAAGTTGCAAAATTTGTTAATGATAGACTTTGTTTCAATGACACTGGAACTGTTATGAGAAATTCAATGATCCCTAGAAGAAGAGCAATGCTCCTACATTTCACGACTTGTACAAGAAGTGTTCTTCAACCAAGAAAAGAAACACCGATAAAATTGTAAAGGGAGATCGCGATATCATGCAGCGACTCGTCACAGCACAATCATGCAGACGATCGTCCCGTGGATCTTGCAACAGCACTGTGCCATGAACTTCTCTCAAAACCAGTGGCTTTGGTGTATGCTGAAGGCAATATGCATGAGAACGTTCGATATAAGGCCTCGATGTTGCAGACACTCTCTGAAAAAGTAGCATGTCAGGGTCAGCATTTCCCTAACAGAGGCAACACATTTAATGAACAAGCAATGGCACAAGCAAAGCAACAGGGAAACCTGCGAAAGCAAAGACACTTGGTGACCTGGCAGATACAGTGGTTACACATGTGAAGAAACTTTCGATTGGCTACAAGAGAAACGATATTGTCTTCGATCGATATTAGGCATTCAATGGCATTGTCAGTAAAAAGTGGAACCAGACAAAAGCGGTGTAAGACATTACGACCAATCCGTCACTGCAAACAGTGCCGAAGTGTTTCTTTGCCGGGAAATTGGCTGAATTTTCTTGCTATGCCTGAAAACAAGGCTGATCTAGCTGCATTCCCATCCGTTCAGCTCTCAACAGTCACATATGGCAATAGATATGCAGTTGTTGCTGATGGTTTTGTGGACGAAGATAAGGCATTGTCTACTGCCGGGTCTTAAGTGTCAACCTTGGCAGCAACACACGAAGAAGCTGATACCAGAATAATTGTGCATGCTTTCCAGACATGTACCTGAAAGCTATAGTCGTTTGCGCATGGGATACTGACGTGATTCTGCTGTTGCTGCATCACTATCAACGCTTCAAATGTGATGAAGTGTGGGTGATGGCAGGAACATCAGCAAAGCGGAAGTTAATTCCAATTCATACAATTGCTCTAAGTATGGAGGATCAAATAAGGAGAAATATATTGGCTTTTCATGCCATAACTGGATGTTGTCCATTTCGAATGTTACAGTCTGTTATAACAGTAATGGGTAACAGTTTTCATCGGCGCGGTCGCAAACGTGTATACCGTGTATGCAAAAATAAGGTAAACATCATGGCCGCCCCAGATTGCGATAAAATAAAATAGAATCTAGACATATAGAGTGCTACGAATTCTCACAGCTAAAGTGCTGAACTGTTAAAGTAAGTCAGTGTAACGGACATATGCTGTGAGAATTGGCCACACCAATTTTTTGCGACACACCATGTTTATGCGACACACTAGTGTGTCGCGAAACTCCTGTTAAGAACCTCTGATGTACAAAATGACGGTTTCACTGCAATAACAACCTCAATGTACATATAGAATGTTACTTTTTGGTATTCTTTGACCAAGAAAACAACTCCAGACTGGCTGCCATTTTGTCCGCCATTTTGGTTTTCTGGTAGTGCTACATTATGTGTCTTTAGTTTCATCACATTCCTTGACCCCGAAAATGTTAATTTAGACTCTAAAATCAGGTTACCATCACATACAATACCTCACTAATAGCATTTTGAACATAATGGCCGCCATTTTGTCCGCCATTTTGGTTTCCTGGAAGGGCTATGTATGTGTCTTTAGTTCCATAGTAGTTCTTAACCCCAAAAATGTTAATTTAGACTCTAAAATCAGGTTACCATCACATACAATACCTCACTTATAGCAATTTGAAGATAATGGCCGCCATTTTGTCCGCCATTTTGGTTTTCTGGAAGGGCTATGTATGTGTTTTTATTTCCATGGTAGTTCTTAACCACAAAAATGTTAATTTAGACTCTAAAATTATGTTTCCATCACATACAATGCTTAACTTATAGGCTATGTTTGAAGATAATTCCCGCCATTTTGTCCGCCATTTTGGCTTCCTGACACTTCTACATATGTGTTTTTAGTTCCATCGCATTCCTTGACCCCGATAATGTTAATTTATACTCTAAAATCAGGTTTCCATCACATACACGACTTCAATTATAGTCATCTGAAGATTCTGGCCGCCATTTTGTCCGCCATTTTGTCCGCCATATTGGTTTCCTGGCAGTGCTACGTATTTGTCTTTAGTTCCATCGCATTCTTTGACCCTGAAAATGTTAATTTAGACTCTGAAATTAGGTTTCCATCACATACAATACTTCACTTATAGCCATTTGAAGATAATGACCGCCATTTTGTCCGCCATTTTGTTTTTCTGACAGAGCTACTTGTGTGTTTTTAGTTCCATCACATTCCTTGACCCTGAAAATGTTAATTTAGACTCTAAAATCATGTTTCCATCACATACAAAACTTCACTTATAGCAATTTGAAGGTACATGGCCACCATTTTGTCCGCCATCTTGTTTTCCCATGCAACCGCTCAAAATCCAGGTTGCTAACAGCGATTTTCGTTTTCAGCAGGGTCAAATTAGTCTAGAAACACCGGTTAGCAAATTGTTACATGATTTGCTTCTAACAGTGTCGTTTTGAGATTCCAAGCCTAGTCTATAAGCAAAGGAAAGGAAGCAAAAGGAAAGGAAGCAACAGTAAAGATCACTATAGATGGTAAGGAACTGGAACAAGTCGGCAAATTCTGTTACCTAGGAAGTATGATCACAAATGATGAAAAGTGTCATGTAGAAATAAAGAGAAGAATAGCTATGGGGAAAGATGCCTTCTATTAAAGAAAGCAATTAATGAGAGGAAAGCTAAATAAGAATCTGAAGAAACGAATTATCAAGTCTATGATATGGAGTGTGGTGCTATACGGCTCTGAAACATGGACTCGGAAAGGAAGACATCAGAAGATTAGAGGGCTTCGAGATGTGGACATGGCGAAGGATGGAAAGAGTCAGCTGGATGGAACACAGGACAAATGAAGATATATTACACATGGAGGACGAAAAAGATTCCTGATAGGAATAATAAGAAGCCGACAGAGAAAATGGTTTTCCACATTATGAGGGGAGACTTCCTCCTAAGGACTATGATTGAGGGTAGAATGGAGGGCAAGAAAGCAAGAGGAAGACCGAGAATGATGTTGCTGGATGGAGGAAGTTGAAGTTGATGCAGCAAGTTGAAGGAGAGAACCAGACAACGGCGAATTCGTCACGTTGTCTGGCTCTCTTTCTAGTTTCAGTTTAACGATACTGTGTGATAACAAAGATCATTATCGTCGCCCTCCTCCTTCATCCAGGCTTGGGACTGGCACTGACAGAGTACGATCAGTGGCGGAGGTTGCGGTGCTGGTTGGGAATGCTCGTAGCTACTTATGGGAGCTCTACTATGCCATCTGAGGTTTGGCTGGGCCTGGCCGCGGAAATATTTATTCTGCGTCTCGATGTGAACCGTTTTTTCTTTGCAGAAACGTTGGAGATGCAACGTCGTCCCTTTACAGTATTTTGGCAGACTTGCGTGTTCTTATAACTAGGGACTTATAACTGGAGCACCCTAATGCATATTAGGGTGCTCCAGAATGTAATGCATTTTTAAAAAGTTCATAAAAATACTGCTCCCCGGCGATTTTCCCATTCCATTTATCACTTTGTTCAACTGTTCCAATTTTCAGACCAATTGAAAAAGGTTAAGCCTTGCCCCCGGCACAAAAATTTTAGAATATGTTAAAATATGCGAATTTGCTTAAAATCGGCAATATCATTGAGGAAAAACGTAATTATTTTCATGATGATTAACTTCTTTTGTGAACTATTATATGCAGAGGTGTAGTATTGTTACTTGTACTTGTACTCAAGTGCAATTTGAGTACAGTCTTTAAGTACTTTTATGTACTCGTACTTGAGACCTAAGTACTTGGACACAAATGACATTTCTACAGGCACTCGGATACTTTACCAGTAAGCTTTGTCTTTCCTTTAAGTCATTAATTCTTACGTTCTGGATATTGAATATTTTGGCAGTTCTGTATGGACCGCATCTTGATCAGAATTTCTTCCTGTTGTCTTGCTAAAATAGCGACCACGGACTGTGATAATGCTAACAATAAAAATACTAATATTCCTAGAGCGGTTAAGTTTGGTTATGATAATTTTACTCTCTTATGGGAAATGCTACTTCTGCTAAGTGCAAGTTTTGCAGTGAGAACACTATCATTTCAGAAAACAACTGGCACATCATTTGACTTTGTTAAACACTTGCAAAGACTCCATACGGAGAGGAAAGCAGTGACTAACAAATCATTTGAGCTCTATCGAGTACTGTAAATGTAAGTCGTCGAACTTTCTCAGCACCATAGGGCCTACGAAAGCCGCGATAGGGATACCAGCTTATTCACAGAAATAATGCATTTTATGAATTGTATTATAGAACTTCTACCAATAAACCACTGAACCTATGGCTTATACATGGAATTCATGTGTGAATGGGGCTCACTTGTGAAAATTGTGAGTTTTCTATGTTCTTCTGTGTTCTATATGCCTACCATGGTAGTAACGGGTAACGGGGAATCTGTAAAAAAGCCGACCATGACCTTTTAGAAATATCTTAAATAATCCCGGACATATCCTTCATTACCTACTACCCCCTGTCCTATATACTGGTCATGATTTGCGCCCACGCTCACATAACCGTGTTCTTTCTAGATTTGATTCCCTTACCAGGCGTGGTTTCCTGGCTAGGATGTTGTACAGCTAAGCCATATAGTGTTTTTTAGTTTACTATTTACTAACTTTTTCGCTACTATTTGATAACTTTGTATAACTTTGTATGTAGGCCTACAGCGCCGTGCGTTTGCCAGCGTTTAATAAAGAACACACTTACTTACTTACTTTTTACTTATATTCCTCTAGAAAACATATTCCGCTGCGTGTGCGAGATGGTGCATATAGCTCTGTTAAGGAAACATTGTAATCTGTATCAAAAGCGCTTAGGCCTACTTAATATCGTTTATTTAACGACGCCGTCATATCGAAGATGATAGGCGTATCAAACGCGCTTAGTTAGGCCACTTAAGTAGTCATTTGCGAATCACTTTTCTGTTTTAAGTAAAAAAGGGTAATTAAGGCATTTTCTTCTACCAATAAACGCTTATTAAGGCATTTTCTTTGTGTTGCTCCAATAGTCAAAGACAACTAGTATGTTCTTATTTAATGTGTGCAGATATGATTATGTCTTATGTGAATGAGACACTTGCTTTGTTGGGGACTACATTAAGTTTCTTTGGCAGTGGTGGAGCAGGTACTACAAAAACGTCTCATTTTGGCAGTGATAACCACAGATACGGTTGCAGCAACCGAAACTGCAGACCTCATGCATCAAAAAGTCTAAGCTATTTGGTCACTACTGTACACGATCTCCTGTGAAACCGAGCACCTTATCATCACAAGTGACAACCTGGTTGAATATCAGAGCCCATGATGACTTTGATGAAATTGATTGTTTGGACGTTTGGAATGCAGCAAAACTGTTCTTGACAAACCAGCGTTTAGAGTTGTGAGTGTGCCTGCATCTAGCACTCCGGTTGAGAGTGTGTTTAGTTTAATATTAAAACAGTTTCGATCGAATCTGAGTGACAAGATGCTCACATCCATTATATTTCTTTAAAAAAGCAAAATTATAAATGAGTGCATGTGGCTATACACCATTGCTTTGTCAACGAAGTAAATCCTTGTTCTTGCAGTAGCCAAATGTACTTGTACTCGTACTTGTACTCGAGACCTTTGTCACCTTAGTACTTGTACTCGTACTTGTACTTGATACTTAAGTATTTGTACAGGTACTTAAGACCTCAGTACTTGTATTTGTACTTGCAACCTTTCATGTTCTGGCCAATAAATATGAAACATATTAGTTTTTTCATATATACTTAAATACCGGTAATTTGTGTTTTCAATCGAAAAATTGCGAATATTGTTAAAACTTCATCGTGGTGGGGGCAAGGCTTAGCCTTAATGTAAAAGCCTAAAATTTGGATTTTTAGACTCATCTGTATGAGACGCATGGGAAAATGCCCGGGGAGCAATGAATTTTCAACTTTTAATTTTCTGGAGCACCCTACTATGCATGCATACGTCTTTCATGAGCATTTTAAACCAGTTCTTTTTAACCGAGACTGGCTACAGCATCTTGGAGCAGCGCCAAATAAGTTCTCTGAATGAATGAATGGATGAATGAATGAATGAATGAATTATATGAATGAATGAGTCCTCTGCCAAAATCTCACAAATCCAACTATGTTTGTTGTTATATTGCCAGACTTCAGATTCGAAACGATAGTAAACTAAGTTCACAGCTATACTAAGATCAATTTACACAGCTGACAATTAAGAAGTTACATATACACTGTGTCCGGAAAAATTCCGACCCCCACAGATGTGGTTAAAAAAACTATAGTAGATAATAATCGATTTAAAAAAATACAAAAGCATTTTCATCTTGACATACTTACAAACGAAATTCTTTGTAATGTATTAACGGCCCCGTTTAAACTTACGTCATAGTGACGTATTTGAGTTTTATATTTTGTAAACAAAGTTGCAAGAAAATGGCGTTTAGCGAGGAAGACAAAATTGTTATAAAATTTTTACGCCAAAACAAGAAATATGGAGCCAAGAAGTTTCTGAAAAAATTTCCGAACAAGGGTTGGACATTAGGTGGACTAAAGTACCTTATACGAAAAATTGATCTAACCGAATCGTGTAAGCGTCGCAAGGGTAGCGGTAGACCGAGAGTTGCACGGACAACTGAAAATATCGAAAAAGTTGAGGATCTCGTTTTAAGTCAAGAAGATCGACCTCAATCACATCTAACGCTAAGAGAAATCGCTCGAGAGACTGGAATTTCAAAAACTTCAGTGCACGAAATTGTCAAAAATGACCTTCATCTAAAGTGTTTAAAGAAAAGACGAGCGACTGAATTAACAGAAGCCAACAAGGAAGCACGGCTCGAGCGTTCAAGGATTTTGTTAGATCGCTATCCTGATGAAATGGTAAACTTTATTTGGTTTACAGACGAAAAGTTGTTTACCATCGCCACACCAAAGAACAGTCAAAATGATCGTCTGTACGTTGCCACCGGAACTCGGAAGAAAAACATCCCAGCTAATCGTTTGCTTAGTACTCGCCCAACATTCAGCCAGTCAGCAATGGTTTCAGTTGGTGTATCTGCTCTTGGTAAAACAGACATACATTTCATAGAACCTGGCGTTAAAATAAATGGAGCTTACTATCGAGATTCTTTGTTGTTGGAAAAATTATTACCTGATATCAGGCAATATTCAGATTACTACACATTTCAACAAGATGGTGCTCCAGCTCACCGAGCACGTGAAACTGTCGAACTGCTGATAAAGGAGACTCCAGATTTTATACCTCCAAATCTTTGGCCTCCAAACAGTCCGGACTTAAATCCTGTTGATTATAAAATTTGGGGAATAATGCAGGAGAAGGTATACAAGACAAAGGTCAGAAACATTGAAGAACTCCGTGAGCGAATTGTTAATGCTTGGGATGAATTTGATCAACTGGTCGTCGATGCTGCCGTTAGTCAGTGGCGTGTGCGTCTCGTAGCTTGTGTTGAAGCCAATGGCGGACATTTTGAACATAAATTATAGTTCACTAATATTTCAGGATTAAATTGTTTTTGGAATTTTAAAAATTGATGACAATTTACTAGTTCTCTCATTCGTATCTCAGGGGGTCGGAATTTTTCCGGACACAGTGTAGAATAGGCTAGACATTATTGTTGACAATTATTATTGATTGTTTGATTTCTTGTATGCAGTATGTTTACTTGCTTTCATCTGAAGATGTTAATTGTTTCTAATGAGTATAGGGTTTACAAAGGAAGTTAACTGCATTATTTTTAATCTTATCTTCCGTTTATCAAACAACCTTAGGCTTATTTAGGCCTAGCGCAAGCACACACCAGTTTAATGGGGAATTAAAAATACAAAAACCAACGAAAGTTGTGAGTTGACACGGATTGTGGAACTTAAATATTTAAATAGATATATTTAGAGAAATATTTAAATGGTGCCGTGATGTAGTAGTGTCCCGCTGTGCAATTAAGTCTGGTGGTGTAGGAGAGCACACTTCTCTAGAGTAGCAAGGTCGTCCAGAGAGGTGACGTGGTGGCTGTCCGTTTTGGACCAGTACATCGGCGGACACATGCCAACTACTTAGAAGCCAGTCAGCTCCGCAAACGTTGCGTCTAAGTCGTTGTTGATGACCTTGTACTTATCCTTTTCAGCGCTCAGTTCATCTGAAACGAAATGAGATAGGTGTACTGTAATTAGGCATTAGCATAAGCGATTATCACTGTAAACATGTAATTTATGTATGTCTTTAATGTTCAAGTTTGTATTCTGTATATCATCGAAGAATGTGTGGAGTACCAGCATCACAACCTATTCAAGGCATATTATCCTCCCTTCTTTGAAACAACTCGATACGCCTCCACATTTGTGACCTGAGTCGTATACGCAGTATTCTTCTCAATTATTGTATAGGCCTATGCCTACAAGTTACGCCTCCACATTAATTTTGCCCAACTATCTCCCTTCAGTCGATTATGAAATCGGCAGCTCGTCTCCCCCGCACATCTCTGCCTGATGTCCTACACTGGGTTCCCGCTGCCTCTCGTGTCCAGTACAAGGCACTGCTCTTAGTCTTAAGAACACAACAGGATTTAGCTCCTAAATAATTATCTGCGACTTAGTGCGCAAACCTCAGAGTCTGTCTGCTGTCTCTTTCCACCCTCTCTGGTCTGTGGATCGACTTGGTCTCCTAGTTCCCCGGACAAGGACTGCCGCGACCCATCGTGGGCCCTTCTATGTGTTATGACCTTCCCCCTCAATCCGTAGTAAGATTTTAGTCAGGGTCCCACCCTCATCTCTTCGTTGCTTGAAGACTCTTATTTCACGCTGAGAGCGCCTCTGAGGCGCTTTACAAATTCTCAGATAAGATACGATACCATACGATACTGATACTGTCCGTCTTTCTATACGAAGCGGCGTCGACGCTAACCTATGAATTGGACGCGCAACTGGACGTAGGCTATTTGAAATGCGATAATTGAGAAGCATATACAATAATTGAGAAGAATTCTGCGTATGCGACTCAGATCACAAATGTGGAGGCGTACAATGCATATTCCAGTGTCGGATATGATTCATACAAGAAGGATACGGCTATTTGCAACAGCGAACAGGACAATGCCATAGCTCCATGAGCATTGTCCTGGCCCCAAGTGATTGGAAGAGACCAACTGGACTTTCTCACCACACGTGGACACGAACGGTGGAGTCTGACAATGAGAAGAAGGACTGCAAGAGATTATTGATTCTGTGCAGATATAAAGTAGGTTATTACTAAATCTAGTACAGTTTCTTCAAAAGAACGACTGTCAAATTGTATATGCTTCTTATCTGGAGAAAGACGAACGTATTAAGAGAATGATCAGGTATAGACATTAGGCACCAGAGCCTTACAACACCATTAATACAACTGTAAGTAGGCCTACAAGTTGTCGGAAGATTACAATTTATTTCATCCCTCCATTCATTATAATATGTCAAAATATTTTAATGAGTGATAACTATCGAACCTATTTATCCGTCTTCTTCGTATCTAACCTCAACCCATCAAACCGTTGCATACATAAACCCAACGAAGAGGAAGAAGAGCAGTCCATTAAGCTAGCCCTGAGGAAGCCATGGGTATGAAGTGTTAGTGACTTCATTTTCTTAGCCTCGGCATATGAGGACGGGTGGCCAGTCCTCTCCCTCACTGTCTCATCATCTCACCGACAGTATGCAGTGTGGCTCGGCTGCAACCTTGCAGATTATGATCCCAGGCCTCTGGGTACCTGCTTACAGGTCTATCTCCAATTGTACTATATTAGAATAAATGCCATGATGAAGGCAAGTAAGTAAGTAAGTACCCTTTTGGGTGCTGCTACGAAGCCCTGGTGAATTTATTTTCAAATCAAGAACATTTGTTAAATGTAAATGCCATGGTCGCTAATTGGCTGAGGCTCTAATGATGCATATTGACATTCCGTACAACATGAGAATGATGTGTTTTGATTGACTGGCATTCAGTTAAGTCTACGATAATTCACTCAAGTCTAAAATAATTCCGTTAAGTCTAGAAATATTCAGTTAAGTCCCCAATGCTGTTTTTTTATTGGATGACATGCAGATTTGGTTTGTTGGGCAGTGTACTCATTATAGCTGAGTTGGCTAGGGGGTGCTGATGGAACAGAAATTTAGAACCAGATTTTCTGTCCTGACGGGGATTTGAACCCCCCGACCTCTCGATTGACAGTCCAGCGCGCTAACAAATCCAATTTGAGCTTAATTGTAACCAAAACATATTCAGATGTTGATTCAGGATATGCCTCACAGAGGACGAATCTGAGCCATCCCTCCTTACCTTCCAGTTTGTCGACCTCCTTCTGGAGCTTCTGGACAGTGTTCTCTGCATCAGTGCAACGACTTTCCGCCTTGAAATCAGCAACGAGAAACAAAACAAGCGACTTAAATTCTTATCTAAATTATCTATTCTACATTGGACTCATGAATATGCTGACGTAGATGCTGACACTGCGTTCTATTGCGCACTCTACTTATGCCATAGGTCACGTAAATTAACTGGCCATTCGGGCGCACTTTAATTAAGTAGCCCAGATCTACTGTACAATTTTGACGCTCATTCATGTGCGACTGAGTTGAGCAAATAATAATCTTCGTTTATTATTTCAAACTGACACCGCAGTATGATTACGATTCATAGTATGAGCGGATGATCATAGGTTATTACAGGAGTCGAATTTACCTGTTTGGCAGCCATGCAAGGCGCCCATCACGTCCTACTGCTCATTTTACCAACGCCATCTGGCGAATGAAAGGTTGAATCTACCCTTGGAAGTGTAGCGGGAAGCGATCCCGCGTCCATGTTGATCTGCTTTTCGTGCCAGTGTTACCATTATTCTAAACCCTAGTACCCGGAGTCGTTAACTAAAAAGGATTTAGCAACTGACTGAACGCCTCAGTCTACTAAGTCACATGTTTATCGACTGACTAATTTGCTTGGACATCCACTTACCGAATTGAGATCGACTTCTGGGGTAATCAGGTATAATGCATTTGACTGCATACTGTACAGTTCTGACCGTGCCGTTATTTCCGTGGGTATTATATTGGACCCATATGGGCTCTATATGGGTCCAATATGGGTTCCGCTCCATGTGGTCATGCTGACTGTGAACTTTCTCACCGGTGGCATAATTCGCCAAAATGGACCCAAAAACCGAATTTCTATCGGGAGCGCAAATGGCCGCCTATTTTTTACAATTTCACAAACACAGGCTATGAATTGTCATAGCTTCATCTGTAGTTATAACGCTGTTTAAATACATTGAAACCAGCGTATTTTCAACGAGACGTTTGCAACGAAGAGACACCATTTCGGTGAAAGAAGTTCGTGACCTCAGGTAACGTAACAGAATCTGAGTGTTTGTAGTACGTCAATGAATCTATTCTAGGCCCTTGGTAGTAGGCCTAATAAACTAGTAAGTAATTAGTCTAAATGTAAATTTACTCGACTTTATATAGCGACCATATATATTCGACCCTGCTCATTTTTCAATTAAGTGATCGGATGAGATCCTTCACCACCGTTTGCCCGTTTCAATAGACGCCACACCATTTAAGGTATCCGAGCAAGGACCGCACTAGCTGAAATGTCTCAAATCAATGGTAATCGTAATCGTAAACTCGAAACTTCTACAGCGCCCACAAAAGCGAAGTCGCGGAACCATCTTATTTACAGGCGCTCAATCAAAACAAAATCGATAGGCAGGGGGTAAAAATCCAGAGAGTCAGGGCGGGTCAGGCAGGCAGACTGGCAGGCGGCTAAGGTGGATGGTGTTTGGTGTTGAAACGGCGAGGTAGGTAGGGGAAGTGGAAGATTCAGGATAGGTTTGTCAGAAAGCAGTGTTTTCAGTTTCGAGTGAAAGACCTGTGGAGAGATGGCGAGAGGTGGGGGTTTGGTGACTTCGTAGGATGGGTCAGTTATTTGTCGTAGTAGGCTACTGGCGGAAGTTTGTTCCAAAGAGGTGGAACAGGCTAACAGCTATGGCTATGGAGCGATTTGCAAATTTTAGTGATGAGGTGACGGAAGGGCGGAGCAGTGTTAAGGAGGAGGAGGAGCGGGTTGGACGAAGTGGCTGGATCGTGAACAACTGACGGAGATAGGAGGGCTGGGAGGCTTGAAGTGTGTTTTAGGTTATATGACTTATATCCTATTCGTTCAGGAATTTTGAGCCAGTGTTGAAGATACAAGTTATATGATGGCGTTTGGGGGTTTTGGTGACAGCACGGGCGAGGGCATTCTGGATAGCTTGGAGGCGGTTTATTTTGGTGATGTCTATATTCAGAAAAAGAGAATTGCATGTACTGAATAGCGTGTACTGTAGATGCAGTTCTGAAGTCGAGCACAGGGCGGATTCTGGATATGCATGAAGCAAGTGCGAGAAAGATTGTATTGTATTGTATTGTATTTGAACACTTGTTATAGCGCCCCTACCAGATTTCCCATACAGAGGCGCTCCCGACTACTGCGCGAACGCTGAATCGGAGTTTCACGCCGAAGCGCATGAGCAATTGCGAGTGAAGGACTTGCCTACGCGGTCCCTACGCGGCGGCTTTGAGGTGGATTCGAACCCGCAACCCTCCAGCTGCAAGGCACCGAACCTACCCCTAAACCACCGCGCCCCAGTTGTATTGTGATGTGTTGTATTGTGTGTTGTATTGTACTCCACGTTTATAATGCGACCGAGCCACCCGCAGTAAAGATCCGAGAAATTAATCTCTGATAAACCGACCCGACCGGGAAGCGAACCCGGGGCGCCGGGGCGGAGAGCAGGCTACCAACCCACTCGGCCACTCAGGATCCTTATGGAGCGATGGGTGATGTGATCGGAGAAGCTGAGGTTTTATTCGAAAATTACACCGAGGTTGCGGACAGGAGAATTTGCAGTGAATGTGCAGAGTCGAGGTTTATGGAAATAGAGGGATCCGTGATTTTTTTAAGTTGCTCACGGAGGCCTATAAGTATAATTTCAGTTTTAGAGGGGTTCAGACACAGGAGATTTTATTTAATCCAGGAGGAGATTTGGGTAACTACATGGAGAAGATGAGTTATGGAGTCGAAGAAGCTGTTTGGAGAGAATGAGTTGAATAATTGGTTGTCGCACCGCGATCCGCACGCTGTCTTACACAGAGGCGGGTGAGACGCAGCCTACGCTCTTACCGATGTAACTAACTGGGCTAGGTGGCTGATGTAGTAAGTAAATAACTGGTGTTCTGACATCGACTGATTGTGAGACTGTTAGGACCTTGTAAGCAAGCTTTGCTACTGCCCTGCTGCTGAATAAGTGAACAGCGTCGCTAGCTTAGCACCTGGTTGCGACTTGAGGGCTTAGCGGAGGCGGCGGCGGGACTAGCTAGCAGTCGATAACTTAGTGACTGGTTGCGACTTGAGGACTTAGCAGATGGCGGCAGCGGCGTCGGGGACTAAATTGAGCATGTTCTACTAACGTCCTTCAGTCTTTCGGTGAGATCTCGAATCGTTTCTTCATAAGCTTCTCCGCGCTGGGCAGCCTATAAATAGAACAAAATGCAATATAGGCCTACCAGTCTATGAAAGAAGTATATAATAATTAAAATGTAAAACATAGGAAAGCAGGTTTAAAACGGTGTCTGCAATGGATGTCGTGAAGGTGATGCATTGACATCGCCGGTTGCGTCGGTCGTTAGTCGACGGATTATTTCGTTTATTTCGTAAATGCAGAATTTGATGCATAATTTTTAACATATTGGAGTTTACTGGCGCTAACTTTTCGCATCGGACTTAATAGTAGTTTCTGCTGCGCATTTGTGCACGTTTGGGAGGCATTTTGTTCGCATGTTGTCTTGCCTGAATTATGTCTGAATCATGTAGGATCGTCCTTCCCGGTAAAAGTCGAGTCTTCAATCTGCGGATCGTGAGTGAAGTGCGTAGCACTGGGTAATTTTCATCTCATGTCAAGTCAAAGAAGATATAAATCATCTGTTGTTACATTGTAATAAAGAAAATATATCAAATATATTAAGAGATAAGTGTACACTATTCAAGTTAGAATTTAGCATTAAGACCTTGCTTGGTGTAGGCTGCTTTCAAAGTGAAGTTTTTAGACTGGTCAACATTATCGGTAAGGGAAAGGTTTTGTAGGATGTAATATTTGTAATTTTGTCAATGGACGTCGACGGGTGGTTCCCTTTGTGTAGACTTTTAGTTGTTGGGCTGTAATATGAATAGATTAAATCTGTTATAAAGATCTTATTTTATTTTAATTTTGTTGTTGTTGTTTGGCTTTTTGTTGTTGTTTTTTTTAAACAGCATGTATGTAGCCTATATTATTATGTTAATATGGTTTGTTTTTTGTATTGATTGATTCCTTATGTAAACATTTGTAATTAAAGTAAGAATCTCATGTCAACATTACATGTATAATAAATAACCATTAAGCTTTATTAACAATTAAAAGTAAGAAATTAAGAAAATCTGGTGAAATTACTCTTTTATATTCATGTCTATAGCATAATTATGATAAAGAACTGTGATTTTAAATATGTGACTATACATGTATTTCTTTAGTAATATTTGATTGCAATGCTTGAAAATTCAAAGTAGAATAGAAATAAATTGTTTATATATTTTCTGCAAAGCATTGTATAACTTACCTGCAAGTATCATAGATATTAATAGCTGAGTTATATTATGATGTCAAACAATGAATATAACATATAACATATGATAAAGAACTGTGATTTTTAATCTGTGACTATGCATGTATTTCTTTAATAATATTTGATTGCAATGTTTGAAAATTCAAAGTAGAATAGAAATAAATTGTTTATGATATTTCTGCAAAGCATTGTATAGCTTGCCTGCAAGTATCATAGATATTAATAGCTGAGTTATATTATGATGTCAAACAATGAATATCAGTGACATTGTAAAATACTGTTTAGACGCCTTTAAATGGTGTCATTTGAACTCTATTAATTTTTTTTTTTTTTTAAATTGTATTGTACATAATTTTGAATTGTCGTCAACGGCCTTTGATGTCATATGATGACGGTAAACTTGTGAATAAAAAAAAAAAAAAATCTCAAGCGCGTGTCTTTGGTGTGACCTCAACAGTTAGCAACTGTCAATCTACCGACCGACATGCTACATTGCTACGAATGCCTTTTTCTACGTGCACCCAGTGCCTCGACGAGTTGTCGGACGTGCGTCAACTTCTACTGATGAGTGATTGCTCGGCGTCATCGTCATCGTGTGCTGAGAACGCTGCCAACTGCCGTCGCTCCAAAATATAGCCGTAACTTGGTCCAGAGACTCTGAAAAGATGCTGTACTTCAACTGTGGATGGGAATCCGTCCGATTTACAGTTGCTACTATTATTTTGATTTATGCATAATGTTTGTTTATGTATGATCGTTAATTGTTGTTCGTGTAATATCATAAAAAACCTCTTAGCTCTGGTTTTCGGGCTGTTTTCGCTGAGGCAAGTTTCTAGAATTTGTTATCTGCAGATTCTGAGGTGTCGCTTAGGTTGGTCTATTAATCTTAGATTGCTCTCTGAGTCCGGTCTCTCAGGCTTCACTGACTTCGATTGGTTCTGTCCAAAAGAGAATGATTTCGAAAGTCGGTTTGCCGAAGCGACCGATAACTGAAGCGGTGTGTGATACGATAACGACCCTATCGATGAATTGGATCCGGAATAAGTTAAATCTACATTGAAATCCAATGCAAGCATTGGACTCCTAAAGGGCCTCGGCCCATGGATCCGATGCCTACGGGCATTCGGCCCATGGATCCTGATGATGATGATGATGATGATGATGATGATGATGATGATGATGATGATGATGATGATGATGATGATGATGATGATGATGATGATGATGATGATGATGATGATGATGATGATGATGATGATGATGATGATGATGATGATGATGATGATGATGATGATGATGATGATGATGATGATGATGATGATGATATTTGACACACTTTATGATGCAACTGGGCTTAAGTAACGCATACAAATGCCGACTGCATTTTTAACTTTATGTTGGATTCTTGTTGAGCTTTGTTTCTAGATTAATATGCATGCAATTTTGTAAAGCTATTACAAGTGCAAAGGTACGAATGTTAGTAACAGCAACGTCAATGACGTTGCTGTTACTAACATTCGTACCTTTGCACTTGTAATTACGTCATGTGTGGAAAATATGAAGCTCTATAAATATTTTCAAATGGGCTTCATATGTCCTACATATGGCGATGCTGTTGGGGAAGGTCTTGCCTCTTGTTCGAAGATCTCAAGAGACTTCATATTGTTCGTTACGACTTGTAGTTCTTCTTCCAGTTCCACAGCTTTCCTGTAAAATAACAGCTGCATTGCCAGATCGCTTACAGATAGAGAGGCTAATTAATACAATTCACCGCAGAAGATAGCAAATGTAACATCAATATTAATAGGTTTTTGCTTCGTAATTTGTAGATCGCAGCTGAAAATTAATCGGTGCCCATGAAATGGGCACCGATTCGGTGCCCGAAATGTGTCAATGCGCAAAGATTGCCTTAAACTACCCAATCAGTGTAAGCCTAATGACTAATTATTCGAAATGTGACACATATTTGCGCGCGTTCGTCAGAAGATATCCAATTTTCGGCAAATTTATTCAGTCGGCTGTAGTATAGAACTGCTTTCAAGAATCCTCTATAGAGGCACTGTATGTGGGTATATTTCACAACCGGAGGCAAATTAGATAAATTTCCGTCTTCTTTTTTCTGCGGCTTACACAAAAAGTAAAATTATTATTTATAATTTTTAAATACATCATTGGGTATAAGTTAGTTATAAAAGATTGTTTCTGTTATATTATTTAGATGATTAGTATGACAAAAAATTATAAAGTCCAATTTTAACCCGAAATTGCATTGTCCTTTCTAATGGTGCGTCAATTCAACGTTACGTTAGGTTAGGGTAACAGTTGAAGCGCTGAACTGGTGTTTTATAATTTTTAGATCATTAACTTACATATATCCATTGCTCCATATGGTTTTTATTAAGTTATTAACGAACTAAATAATTAAAAAATAAATAAAACCATCTGTCTTCAAATATTGCTTACAACACCGTTACGAATGGGTTTCTGCCATCTGTGGAATAAATTGAAAACTCAATTTTTCTTCGATAGCAGGGAACATTTCTGCATTTATTTTACCAAAAAGAAATCAATATGGATGTTTGATTCTGTTGACAATTTTCGAAAATTTATCCGGTAATGTTATAGTATAAAAAAGATTTACAACTCCGTGACTGTAATTATTGCATTTTGCGTATAGGGCCTATATATATAATTTCTTTTCTTTCAGAAATAATATTGAAACTGACAGCCTGGCCACTATAAACTAACTATTTTTAATATCTTAACTGGCCCAGTAAGCGTGGAGACCTAATTATGAATATTTTACAACTCCGTTACTTTATTCTTATATTAAAATGAATTTATTTAATGGTACATTTATCGTCATAATAATTTATTTTGCTGTGTAATAATTTAATGCACACTTAATAAGCTTACTAATAAATCACTAATTACAAACAGTGGCGGTATATTATGATGTGTATTTATTACGTAACGGAGTTGTAAATGTTGTATGTGTTTCACATAGTAAAAAAACTAAAATGAAAAATTAGGCCAAATCTGTCAAATTTAAGCTCTGATCAATATTAAGTATGCTTCAGCACTGCTATGCAAATATGTGTGTAAGAATTTTTTTATTTTTCAGGACTTTTTTTCTCTAATTCTATTTCTGAATTTGCCTCCGGTTGTGAAATATACCCATGTAGGCTAACTCAAACCTCATTTTTTATATTTCGGTTTAACAGATTTCGGTCTCTGAGTTGACTTCGCTTGACTTCAATTTTGTCTAGCGGATTATGATTATTGACTTCTGTGCTAACTATTCAAATGCGATCGCCGATCATCGACCACAACGGTTTCTAGTATTATAACGGCACCATATAAGTCTTCAGATTCGACTGAAGCAGTGTATGTAAGCGCTCGTCAATAAGCTGGTGCCCTGCGCTTAGCTTTAGAGTGGCACTCTATAAATTTTGAGTTTACGGTTAGGCTACGATTATTTTGCATAAAAAATTGCAGACAGCTCTTATAGAGAACTTGTTGAATGCTTAGAGCCATAAAATGGACGTACGCTTCAGCAGTTTCAAGTCCAGCTTCCGCTCTGGACAAATCATTCTCGGTTACCCCCAGTTGTCGAGATGCCTACACGAAAAAGAGAGAAAACAGACAGACATAGAAGCCTGATTTTCCTATGTGACAGGCACTTGTTTGACACCAGGTACCTGATAACATGACGAAGAGCGACAGGCAGGAAACGATGGCCGTGTAGTCATTGCTAATTGATCAAGACCAAAACGCTCTAACCGTGTCATCCGATACTGGCTCAAATGACGTTCAGTACGAATTCCGATCAAGCACTACATACAGGTTTATCCAATCTGATCAAGTTGTGTCGATCAGTCATTATCAGTGTATTAGTCATGCTAGTCTGTTAGTACGTAGGTCTACATTCACTGTATCAAACGAGCACAAGATTACAGGTAACAGATTATTGTAAAATAAGCACTAGATCACTATAACGACAATTCCGTTCGCATGTGAAACTGACCTCTTCGAATTTTCGATCGGATTCTTCTCCAAGAAGAATTGTCTCTTCCAGCTCCTTCTCAAGTTGCTGGATTCGCTCGACATCATTGACGTTACGGTTCTCCAATACCTTTATTCCTCTGAGAAATTATGCACCATTAACTTGTCGCATACATGATTAGTTAGAGCACTAGTTTCGCCTTCGAATTCATAAACACATTTCGCCAATCGAATACATATTATAGCTTTCAGAATACATGATCACACCAAATGAACAAGAAGCAGCTAGTAAAGGTCGCGTTTCTAGTGTCTAAGACCTTGACACACGCACTTTGTGATCTACAGCAGGCATGGGCAACTTCTTTTCAGAGGGCCGCCCTAAGATCTTAAGGGCAGCTCAGAGGCCATGTGCCAGTTGCGGGCTAATTTCTGCAGATTCATTTGCTCCAGAAAATGAGACAATATTAATTTTATTCAAACTAATATTGCAGAATAACCGTTAAAGTAAATGATTTTTATGACGAAACCCTAATTATCCTAATATCTACAGTCCTACATTAAAGTAAAAAATATATTTATTAAGTTTAATCAGTTTTTGAAATACATAAAAACGGGTAAAAAGTTCCCAAGTGCCACGTACAATGCTGACATAAAAGACATATCATCCGGTCCCCAGGGGCCGGGGCCGGGGCCGGCCTCTGGGAACCGTTGCCCACCTCTGCTATACAGTGTAACATCGGTATTTGAAACTGCAATATTTTGAGAAGAAGAACAAGAAGTAGAAGAACAAGAACAAGAAGAACAAGAGCAAGACTGCTGAGGAGGATAGAGTGGTCCATTGTGCTGTGCTGATGACGTACACAGCGAGTAGGGTGACATGACCATGGTCAAGGGCTTGAAAGACATCAGTTCTTCCAAGAGCTTGGAAAGGAAGGAAAGGTTAGAGATGGGCCTTAAGTTAAATGGGGCGCTAGGGACTTGATGGATGAAACAACAGCAGCCAGTTTGTGTGAGGTCGTAATAGAACCATGCGCCAAAGAAGAGTTGCAGAGATAGGCCCCAAGTTATGTTAAGGGCAAAATCCGGTTGCCAGAAGACCAGAGAGAAAGAGGCAGAAGAACTTTGACGGTGTTGTGTTTCGGCTGAAAAAATTTAAAGGCGTAGAAGTTAACAAGTATAATCCAGTCGGTGGAAATAGCGCAGAGTTTGTCTTACAGCTAGGACTTATACATGAAATACAGTATATGCATAATTTTATAACAAAAAGCGCATTTGCCGTACATGTATTAAAAGTTTATAACTTCACTTCATGTGGTATCCGACGCAGGGCCGTTTTTAGGTCGTCGTAGGCCCTAGACACTCATGCTTTCGTAGGCCCCAACTGTTAGCTTCGAAATTGAAACCGAGTTAATGCAGGAAATTACAGCTGAAGACGTTGTAAGTCAACCCGTTTTTAATGGCGGGCCAGTGGCAATATTTTTCCAACAAGTTGTGGGTCACGGTGTCGAAGGCTTCTGGGCAAAATGGGATAGAGAGCTAGGAGGGAGCTCGGTGAGCCCGTCCCCGGAAAGTTTTTGCAAAACTAAATCTTAAATGGTACAGTCTTTTAGGATTCAAACAGTCAAATTAGGTTTAAACTCTTAATTTTGACCTTATAGGCTTCATTAAAAGTCACAAACAGCAAATAAAACACATTAAGCCTTAATAATGACAAATTTAAACATTTATTCTGAAATTGTTGTCTTTAGGCATTATTCCGTGGGCCAGAAATGGCCCGCGAACGGCTCTTTGACACCTCTGTTATAAGAGATCTTGCAAATGCAAAGAGCCGTGAAGTTCACATAGTATACGCTATTGCACAGATCAACTTAAAGTTTTTATTAATGTCTTAAAGATAAACTGTTTCAGTACAATTAAAAAAAATATTAAATTAGAATTTGAAATTTCCATTTTTTCATTTTCGCATCAAATTCAATCATTAAAATTGTTTTTTTTCAATATATCATTTTCAGACTTTCGTAGGCCCCTGAAATGTTCGTAGGCCCTAGGCACAGTGCCTACTGTGCCTAGTGTATAAAACGGCCCTGATCCGACGGTACTTTACATGAATATTCATCTTATTTCGAACCCAAGAAAGAACGAACATGCGGAACTTCGATTTACAAAGTTTAATGTAATGTGTGTATATGGAAAATGTTTTGCTCCTGATAAACACGGTTTTGCTACCCTTAATGACAAGAATGACGATGACGCGGGAACCATCTTATTCGCAGGCGCTCAATCAAAACAAACCCGATAGGCAGAGGTTAAGATCCGGAGAGTCAGGCAGACAGACAGTCAGACGGCTAAGGTGGATGATGTGTAGAGTTGAAATGTCGAGGGAGGTGAGGGGAAGTGAAGGAATCGAGATAGGATCTGTCAAAAAGCAGTGTTTTCAGTTTTGAGTGGAAGCCCTTGGAGAGGTAGTAAGGGTTTTGGTGAGTTCATGGGATGGACCGGATATTTGTCGTAGCACTGGTGGTATGTACCGCCAAAGAGGCGGTACATATGGAACGATTTGCAAATAATTAAAGTGATAAAGTTAAGGAAGGACGAAGCAGTCAGTGTGAGGATGGAAGAGGAACGGGGTTAACAACTGGCGGAGATCGGAGGGCTGGGAGGGTTGAAGTGTGTTGTAGGGGAGTCATTTGACTTTATATTCAAGTACTTTATATAAGTACTCTCCTGTCTCTGCATACATGCGTGATGTGTTGCATTGGCTGCCTGTGTCTCAGCGGATCTCATATCGCATTGCTGCTCTGGTTTCTCGTTGTGTTCTTGGCTGCGCTCCATCTTACTTGCGTGATCTTTGCCGCCCAGTGAGAAAGCGCGTCGGGTGCTTCGCTCTGCGATGAGGGGTGAGTTCCTTGTTCCACGGACTCGCTTGGCTATTAGGCAGCGCCGTGCTTTCTCGGTTGTTGGCCCTTCCATCTGGAATGACCTACCACTTAAGCTCCATTTTTTACTTGTAAGCCATCTGACAGGGTTCTACAAGTCCCTCAAGTCTTTTTCTTTAGTCGTGGCTGGGCTGGGAGCGCTCCTGAGTAGTTTCTTGAAGGGGCGCTATATAAATGCTCTGAATGAATGAATGAATATTCGATTCGTTAATGAATTTTGAGCCAATGGAGTGATTTCAGGTCAGAAGAGATGTGGTGGTGTTTGGGGGCTTTGGTGACAGCACGGGCGAGTGCATTCTGAATAGTGTGGAGGCGGTTCATTTGAGTGATGTCTATGTTCAGGAAAAGAGCATTACAGTAATCTAATTTGGAGTTAATTACAGATGTAGCGATTGTAGATGCAGTTTTTAAGTCGAGTATAGGGCAGATTCTACGAAGGTCACTGATGTGCATGAAGCAGGAGCGGGAAAGATGGGTGATGTGATCGGAGAAGCTAAGCTTCTGGTAAAAAAATCACAGCTAGTTTGAGGACAGGAGAATTTGCAATGAATGTGTGGGTGGATACAGAGTCAAATTTTAGGGATTTTTTTTTGAGTTGCTCTCGGACGCCTATAAGAATTAATTCAGTTTTAGGAAGATTCAATAGCAGCAGGTTTAAGGTCTTCCTGGAGGAGATTTATTTAACAACATGGAGAAGATGATCAATGGAGCTGTAAGCTGTTTGGAGAGGTCGTCTTCTCTTCAAGAACTCATTGTTGATTAGAGCAGAAGCAGCCATGATCTATGTTCGTAAACCGCTCGTTGAATATTAATTTAGTCTAATATAATGAAGTATAATTAGACGACTTCTATAGCGCCGTTATCATAATTTCAAAGGTTTCGATGGTCGCTTCGAGTAAATTTGCGACCGAAAATCATAATTCACTGGATAATCCATTCAGAGCACTGCCATCTAGAACTTACCTCTCACTATCATCGGCCGCCTTCGTCGCTTCCTCGAGCTTTTCAGATGCGGATTGAAGCCTGGTTTCCGTCTGTTCAAAGTTCTCCTCCAATTCACGCACTTTCTTCGTAAGTGTCTGTACTTCGCCCTCGGCCTGGAGTACAAAAACATCAGTCGTCATAACAAGCACTACGGTTGCAACACTTGTGATCGCTTCGAAAACTTAAAATTATCATCAGTCATTCGCAAAACACTTCCCAATAGTTTAAATATCTGTAACCGTTAAAGATATGCTAAGACTGCCATTAAACAAGTTATTGGTTCTACTTCTTGTAGTTCACAGATTGAACTACAGTAAGCGAACGTTTGTTTGTGTGCAAGACGTTTTTTTTCCTGCTAAAAGATGACATTAGTCACATGCATCTGGTCTGATATGAAGGTAAAACAAAGCAATCACGATGCTTCTGATGTATCAGTGAGCCTAACTGATCAGGCGACTTCATTAGTCGACAACTTTATACGTGCTATAAACTGTATAATTACATAAAACTACTTGTATAGGAATATAAATTATAGGCTATGGTGACTGATCTGCTTAAGAGCTGTGCTCTAAGGCTCTAAGTTTGGTAAAATCAGAAGATGGTTTGAACTGAAAAGGTCAGACATTTAGATTTAACTAATGCCAATGCTTTTCAATAATTGACCGGAAATCGCCTTCATTTTGTTTTCTTAATAATCTAAGACGTCGTATAATAGTTATAGTTCGGCTCCCCCTACCTTCTGCAACAATACATGTGTTGCACACATAGTTGATAATAAACCAAGCATATTATCTTGTTCATCTACTACAAAACATGTTGCTCACGGAGGTGAGGGTAACAGATAAGCATACTGATAATGGACTTTATGCGTTGGCCGATCGTTGTAGAAGTGATCCTGCTAATCCATCCATGATTATCATGCTATAAATGTAATAAATGAAGCGCTGAAATTATTTCTGAACTAAAACGGTAGACAAGTGAAGAACAGACATCACATGAAAAACGACCATAGAACGATATAAGCTAATTCAGCATAATAAAGTACTATAATATATATGGATAAGCATGCGCTGTTTCTGTATGCATAATATTTGTTGTGTGTCTATTTATGTGTAATTATATGCATAACTGGACCTGTCGTCGGTTGTCAGAAAGAAGGGTTAATTTTATGAATTCAGGTTAACCCTAGGGCTACCAAGCTTTTTTTGTAACACTGACTACCAAGGGGGGGTGGTTACCACCCCCTGGATTTCGTGTTTAGTTTCACATATCATAACTTGTAATATAGCATTGGATTCAGCATTCATTTCTGCACAGAATGGTATATTTAGTTGTACATTATGTGAATGCACCTCGAAATTACATCACTTTTAACAATGGAACCCATTAATTAGCAATATTTTATATTATTGCGTACATTTTGTACTTTTTGGATAAACAAATGTAAGATTATGTGTGTTTTGAAACTAATCTATGTATAAAAGATACACATAATCATCCCTAAACATGTTTATATAGTATAAATGTACATCCATACATATATATCCATAAATATATATCGGTTTACGTTGTAATGCTGTATTCAGCCATTTTCACACAGATTACGCGTATTATTATTTATTTTGATCACTTCCGGTATTCACAAGACAAAGATGTAGGTATGCAAATGAAGCCCTACATTCCCTCTAAAGAATGGTATCTTTGTTTCTCTTCCAGGAAGACAAATGAATACGCTACAGACAAAAAACAAAGGGGGGAGTGCTTCCATTTAGCCATTTTTCACGCATGTTACGCGTATTATTATTTATTTTGAGCACTTCCGGTTGTCTCAGGTCAACTCAGTGACCAGAGAAATGTAGCCCCACATTCCCTCTATAGAATGGTATAATTTGTTTCTCTTAATATTAAATGACGGATAAGATATATTCGAAAATCTAGGGAGGGGGTGGTATCCACCCCCCCTGGTGCCTCGGGTATATCAGGTATAACTTTTGAATGGCGTGGGCTACGACCATGATGTTTACCTCAAAATGTGCGCCAATGAATCTGCTACAGCTACCTAAAATGCCAAAATTATATTCCATATGGAAACAAAAAAATTTCATAAAAACGTAGGGGGTGGCAACCACCCCCCCTTGGTAGCCCGAGGGTTAACCTTCGCGATTTTCAAAATGACACAACGCAGGATGATTACAAATCATATTATGAACGGATGATCACAAGTTATTACAGGAGTCGAATTTAACTGTTTGGCAGCCATGCAAGGCGCCCATCACGTCCTACATCTAATTTTACCAACGCTATCTGCAAGGCCTCTGAGGTCGTCATCCAGAGAAAACCTTGTAAAGAGAAAATAAGAGTTGGGAAAAAGTGAGGAAGATGACAAAGAAACCAACAAGGGAAGGAGGAATAGCAGTAGAGGATAGGGAAGGTAAGATGCTGCAGGATCCAGAAGAGATCCGAAATCGATGGAAAGAATGTGTAGAAGAACTATACCAGAGTCAGGAAAAACCGAAGAACCTGGATGATGGACCGTACATGGGGACAGGGGAAGATATTGGGCCTGAGGTGTTAAAAGATGAGGTATTGGCAGCAATCAGTGACATGAAAAACAACAAAGCAGAATGGGCAGATAACATTCCAGCCGAAATCTTAAAAAATCTAGGAGAAAAAGCAACAGGAGAACTAATAAGATTATGCCAATACATATATATAACACTGGGAAGTGGCCCGAAGACTTTCTAAAGACCATTATGATACCCATAAAGAAGAAGAACAATGCAACAACTTGTAAGGATTACAGAACAATTAGCTTACTGCCACACTCAGCCAAGATTATGCTAAAGATAATAACAAAAAGAATACAGGCAAAGGTAGAAGCTGACAAAGGATTAGGAGAAGATCAATTTGGGTTCAGAAAGGGTCGGGGTACAAGAGACGCCATCGGATCACTGAGGGTCCTGGCAGAAAGAAGTGTAGAGTATGGACAAGAGGTTTACATCTGTTTTGTGGATTATAAAAATGCGTTTGACAGGGTAGATTGGAGGAAACTGATGACTGCATTGAGACGAAGAGGAATCGACTGGAAAGATAGGAGGCTTATAGGGAACCTCTATATGAACCAGAAAGTAAAGATAAGAATAGATGGAGAATGCTCAGAGGAAGGAGAAATTGGAAGGGGAGTGAGACAAGGATGTCCTCTGTCACCACTCCTCTTTAACATATATATATATAGAGGAGCTAATACAGGAGGCAATGGAGGAGATAGAGGAAGGAGTAAAGGTAGGAGGAAGGCTTAAGATTTGCTGACGATCAAGCAATGCTGGCGACGACACAGGCAGGGCTACAGAAGATGATGGACAAATTAAATCTGACCTCAAAGACATACAACATGAAAATCAACATTGGAAAGACAAAGAGTATGAGGATAAGCCGAGAGGAGGGGGAGGTAACAGAGAAAATAAAAATCAACGGTGAGGAGGTGGAACAGGTCAAGAGCTTTTGTTACTTGGGAAGCATGATAACAACAGATGCAAGGTGTCAAAGCGATGTGAAACGAAGAATAGCAATGGGAAAAGATGCATTCACGAAAAGAGGAGAATTGTTGAGAGGAGGGCTAAATAAAAGCCTAAAGAAAAGACTGGTCAAAACACTGGTATGGAGTGTGGCACTGTATGGGTCAGAGACCTGGACCATCAGGAAAGTAGAGATTAAGAAATTAGAAGCTTTTGAGATGTGGATCTGGAGAAGGATGGAGAAGGTGAGCTGGGCTAAGCATATAACGAATGACGAGGTGCTACAAATGGTTGATGAAAAACGATCGCTAATAACAACAATAAGAGAAAGACAGAAGAACTGGGTGGGGCACGTATTAAGAGGAGACTCCCTTCTGAAATAAATCATAGAAGGGAGAATGCAGGGGCGGAGACTTAGGGGGACAGGGGGGACGGTCCCCCCCAAACTTGAGGTGGGGGGACGGAGCTGCTTATATCCCCCAATATTTATGAAATATTTCATGAATATAATAATAATACCTACGAGTGACAGCTGGTTCTTATCAGCACTCAAACTAATAAAGCAATTTTGTTCAGATGACATCTTAAAATGCTACCATTACAGTGTGGAAATTCAAAATATTTTAGATGGGGAGGGGTCACATCCCCTTCCCAAACCCCTCCCAAACTCAAACACGACTCAAACTATATAGCAATTTTGTTCAGATGACAGCTAAAAATGCTACCATTACAGTGTGGAAATTCAAAATATTTAAATGGGAGGGGCACATCCCTCCCCAAACTCAAACACGACTCAAACTACATGTAAGCTACGAGTGACAGCTGGTTCCTACCAGCACTCAAATTATAGAGCAATTTTGTTCAGATGACAATCAATCAATCAATCAATCAATTTCGTTTATTCACAACACCAAGCTGACAGGTCGCAACTTGTTACAGGTAACAGCTAGGAAAAATTGTCTAAGCTCTGACAGTTAATTATTAAATGGGTTGAGATAGCAAATATTATCTCTGCTCTAACATTTAGTTACTAAAGAAGAATTAGGCTAGTGGCAATGTTAGTTAGGGCGACAAACGAGGTAGCTAATATGGTATAAACCGGAGATAATGTATTTAGTAGATATTTTTAAACAATACACGTGATATGAAATTGCGATCGTCCTTGGTTGGGAGGAGGAAACCGTGTGGCCTCGGTCTTAGCTCATAGCGGAGGTGGGGGCGGCTTGGAGGAAAGAGTCCTCGCAGAACATGGCTTTCATTAGCGTTAATAGCCGCGAATAATCGGCCATCAGCTGAATCCGCCAGCTCCGCAGCGGTGGGAGCGTCGGGGCCAATAAGGCCTCTGCGCTTCATCCTGGCTATCTGCTGTTCTATTCTTCCTCTGTCTTCGGCGGTTGCATAGCCCCACCATGCCGGGGAGGCATACATGAGTTGTGCTATGGTTGTCATCTTGGCAACAACATGCAGTGATGGTGGGCAGAGGCCATGCGATCGCAAGACCCCCAGGGCATACATGGACGACGAAGATGCCGCTATTACTGAGTCCACGTGTGAGGTCATTCTTAGGTCAGAGCGGAGGGTAATTCCCAAGACCTTGATTGCATCTACTCTCTCGGCTTCGGGAATGACCTGGGGGACGAAGATGCCCTTACGACCCCTCCTCATAATGACCATCTCTCGTGTCTTTGATTTGTTGAGTCGGAGATTGTTCATTCTTGCCCAAGTTGAGATGTTTTCATATTCGCCGATTGCTGTTTGCAAATGGGAGGAACCAATTAACAAATAAGTGTCATCGGCATATTTGTTGAGAAAGTTGGCGCTGGTGCGGGTTTTAAGATCCGACGCCCCCACTACGTACGAAGACGGACCCAGACCAGAGCCCTGCACAATACTAGCGTTAATCTCAGCGGGGTCTGAGACCACTCCAGCAAAGCGTGTGACATGGCTTCTGTTGTCAAAGTAGGTGACGACCCAATTATAAATGTTATCAGGAACTTCTAAGGCTGCTAGCTTCATGGCAAGCGTAGCGTGGCGGAGCGTGTCGAACGCTTTGGAAACCGGTGAAGGAGCGGCCGAAGGACGATCGGCGAGGCGCGCAGCGCCGAGCAGGGGCAGGGTTAAAATGCTACCATTACAGTGTGGAAATTCAAAATTTTTAGATGGGGTGAGGTCACATCCCCTCCCCAAACCTCTCCCCCAAACTCAAACACGACTCAAACTACATGTTAGCTACGAGTGACAGCTGGTTCTCATCAGCACTCAAATAATAAAGCAATTTTGTTCAGATGACAGCTTAAAATGCTACCATTACAGTGTGGAAATTCAAAAAAGTTTTGATGGGGAGGGGGATGTGCCCCCCCCAAACCCCTCCCCTGCTCGGCGCTGCGCGCCTCGCCGATCGTCCTTCGGCCGCTCCTTCACCGGTGCCCCCAAACCCAAGACCAAGTCTCCGCCTATGGGAGAATGGAAGTGAAAAGAGGGAGGGGAAGACCGAGGCAGATGATGCTGGGGTGGATGGCCGACGGATACAGCGAATTAAAGGAAAAGGCACAGCACAGAGAAGAGTGGCTTCATTGGAAGTTGGAACCTGCCGAAGGGCAGAGAACTTAAAGAAGATCTGCCGAATGAAAGGCTGAGTCGACCTTTGGGAGGGTAGCGGGGAGCGATCCCGCGTCCGTGCGCTCTTCGTGCCAGAGTGTAATCCCCTCCCCATATGCAGAGAAAGGTGCGTATATAGGCTTGTCTGGAAAAGTGGAGTTTTATTAAAGTTAGCTTATATCATGAATATGTAGTGCTATATATAAAAAGTCATATGTGCCCGTAACAAAATTGTGCAAGTTCAGTAGATTGTGTCAAAATATCGGGTTTGCAATTTTGAGTATTTGGGGCATAACGGGATACAGAGAGTCAATCTTGCCATATCTAAAGATCTGGTAGCTGTTTATTTTTGTGCTCGGCTTATTTTGCAACAGAACGTGCTTACTATCAGAGGCGAAAATCTGTACATATCTTTAAGGAACAGATTTTTTGGGAAACTTATTTTCATTTTGTGTAGGAGAACAGAGACGACAATTAGCCTAAACATAAATGAGGGGACACAGACTGCACATTTCACAAATGGCCATAGTTCATCGAGTTCATGCAAATTACAGAGTTCATATAAGGCGTAAATATATGAAATACAGAAGGGTCATTCCGGGTCAGTTCAACAGCATCACCATCTCCGATTTTGATGAAAGTTGGAAAGGTAATAGAACTAAATGAGAAGCTATCAAACCCAATTTTTTAAATTGTTGAGTCAACCGTTGTAAGATATATGGGTTACTGAACCTCGACCCAAACGATCCAATTTACGCTGACCGGATGAGGGCTACACTGCTGTATCTCAGCTCATATTGCACATAGAAACAAAAGTAAAATACAAAATTAAAGCTGAGTGAATGTTCCATATGGGCAAGGCGTCTACAAGTAGTTATTTTGAGTAACCAACAAAATATAGCAACTGTAGCTTAGTAACCCTGACCCAGGTCACTTTGTACTCTCGTAATTTTATGAACTTTTTTCTGTTCAAAGATCTCATTGTTCTAAACAACTGATGAAAATCTTTGAGTGCGATCGTCTATAGTGTTTTGTTATGATTTTTCGAATGGTCACATGAGGGCGCTGTAAATAAATGTAGAAGGTGCTAAATGATGTCTTTTTCTCTTTGATAGTGTGAGAATGTCAATTTTAATAAGTATAACAATTCAAATCAACATTCCCGGTCCTCCCAGTTTCAATACTAGATATTCTGTCTTTCCAATGCTATTGTAGGAGCTTGCATATCATGGGCATTCAGTGTGTGTATGCTCTCACAATGCTTGTTGCTGGTTGAAGTCCTGCTGTCAGTACACCCACACAATATACTGCCAGTAGATCACTTGGATGTGGATAGTGGATAGAGGCAGAAAGTTTATTTCCACTTCATTCTGTTCATAAAATGTCATCATTACACAGCCAAGCCACCAGTGGCCATCGTAATTGGTGATTTGGTGGTGACAAATAGTTCAAGTCTGCAAATGTCAAAGCTTGATGGTCAGTATTGACATACTGTAGATTAGAACATCAACAGACTGATTGTAGAACATGTTCAACTCTGGACTCAATATGACGATTTCATGATTCCAACCAACATGAATTATTTAAAGTCAAAAATTGTTGTAAAAAAAGGCAAAGAAAGCATAACAGTTGAATAAACACAGGACAATGCTTGGTTTAATACCAGGTTTAATAATAAGTACCTGGCTTAGTGTTTAGTACCTCTTTTAATAATAATAGTACTTGGCTTAGTGCTTGGTTTAGTACCTGGTATAATAATTTGTACTTGGCTTAGTGCTTGGTTCATTACTTGGTTTAGTACTTGGTTTAACTGATGCATGGTGTCGCTGTCTCATCTGCTGTACCTCATTATAAGATTTAACTTGGGGTGGCAAAACTTTCGGGAAGTCGTTCTCTGTCTCCCCATGCTTTCCGCCAATGCTTACTTAATGTGTAGAAATTAAATAAATTATTTAATTTCTTCTGCTATTAGGCGACGTGCTTGTTTCCATATTTAAAATAGTTCAGGCATGCATGGAGACGAAAGACGACAGCAGTAGAACGAAGCAGCTATTTTAGGCACTGTTGATTAGCTACGAAATGGAAGACATGGGTATCTCGCCGTAAGTAAACAATACAGAGTGCCTACAGAGTGTCTCGAAAGAAGAGTGAAACAGAAAAACAAGATGGATCAAACGACGGCAAGTGAATTTGAACTACGAAGAGAGAGAGAGTGGCAGTCGATTCCATTCCTTGGGAGCAGAGGCATGGAAGGTGCACACGAGCCCACAACTGCTCTGCATCGTGGCTCAGGTGCTGAGGGCTTTGTAGTTCAGACAGGCCAATTTAAAGTTTAGGCTGAATTCAACAGGAAACCAATGAAGCTGGTGGAGTAGACCTGAGGAAGCTCATCAGTTCTACTCGTAGTGAAACACGCAGCACTACGCGAGCCAAGGAGTTTTTGATGCGTTGCAGCCTGTTGAGCTCGAGGTCTGAGAGACCCACAAAAACCGAATTAACATAAACAAGACTATAGGAGACAAGGGAACAGGCTATGGTTTGCCTGCTGTTTTCGGTCACACACAAAGGTATGAAGCTAGCCAGTTTAAGGCAGTCCCAGAGACACCGAAGCTTTTGGTGAGTCTTGTAAGGAGAAACTGATGGATGGTCTGTGGTGTCGAAGGCATAATGAGATGCAGTCTTTTGCAATGTCAATAGACGAGAAGATTTCATCCAATGTATGAAGAAGAGCAGTTTCAGTGGAATAGCCTTCGCGGTAAGCTGACTGATAAGGACTGAAGTTGGTAGAGAAAGTGATGTGTTTCTTGATATGCGCCATAAAGAGACGTTCGATGATCTTGGAAATGCCATTGAGCTTTGAGATAGGTCTGAAGTTAGAAATGTTGCCGGTGTCAAGGTCAGGTTTTTGTAAGTAAAGGAGATTTGAAGCAAGAAGGAAACACCCTCTAGCAAAAGACAGGTTGGCCAAGTGTGCAATAAGGTGGGAGAAAGCATCAGAACAATAAAGAATAAGTGGTGTAGGTATGAAGTCCATTGGGAATGATTTAGGGACAATGCCTTTACGAAGATTAAAAAACTTCAAAGTAGGTGACAGATGGTAAGTCATAAAAGGCAGCGCCAGAAAAGTTAGAGTCGAGTTCCATGCTAAATTGGTAGTACATCTAGCAATTGTACATTTTATATGGTTAATTTTGTTTACAAAAAGGCAGCGAAGTCAGAACAAAGAGTCTGATTCTCAGGGTCTGAGCGCTGGCAGTTGGCAGTCTCCTTTGAGTGCAGAAGACGCTAGGAGATGCGCCATCGGTCACGTGAACTTTGAGCACTATCAAGTTGGTTCTGGAAAAACGAACTTCTAGAATCGTTTATGAGCTTGTTTGTTACACGGCAGTAACGACGATAACGCTGTCTGTCCTCCTCACGCCCAGAACTTCCTCATTTTCTCTCTAATCGACGACGTACCCTCTTTGCCTGGATTGCCTCCGTTGGAAGCCATCTAGTGATAGGTCTAGACGGTCGCCTGTAGCAGATGACACGGTAGCGGATTGGTGCGCTGGATACTGAGAATGAAGGAAGAAACTGTTCTTTGGTTTGACATTGGTAGATTCGAGGATTCTAGGACAATCGCTCATTGGACTATCACTTACAGGACCATCACTCATAGGGCTATCACTAGCCCTTTCAGTCACAGATCAATCTCTCGTACGCAGCCTGCATTTCTTTGCAATAAGCAAGGTTTGTTTAAGCTAGCAATTAGCTAACTAACAATATTATTAACAATTTAAGACCTTAGAGCAGGTATTAGCGCCATACCCGGCAAGTAAGTGATAATAACCAGGTATGTCGACATATTTCTTTATTGTATTGCTAACAAATATGCCAGCGTGATTGGAATAAAGTAATCTATATCCCCTGCGAATTCGGCATAGATCTGAATATTTTTTATTGTCATTGTCGAAAAACGTTATGTCAACATAATTGTGGTATTGTGCATCCGGCAGTATTCTACCATTACTCCGTTGCAATATCCAGGTATGATGACAAGATTGTCCTTTTTTCTTGTAATCTTCGTAATGACACCTGAGCAACACTCAGTTTATTTTACATATCCGCTTCTTGCATGATTTTCGCACTGTGTAATAGCGACCATCTCGTGCAAGAATAATAATAAATAATAATAATAATAATAATAATCTTTTTCTTTATTAAGCGCCTGACAAACGCACTGCGCTGTACATTTACATGTTATGCAATTGAAATCTTAACTACTAACAGAACAGGCAGCCATGTAATACAACGGCGCTAATAGCAGCCTACAAAGCAAATCCGCCCAACGGGGGCTCGAACTCGGTACCTCTCGCTCTCTGTGCCAGCTGTTATCCAAAGCGCCACGGGCCCCCCAAAGGTATGTCGACTAACACCAGACGACGTGTGTGGTAATGCAGCTGCTAGAGAACAAACTTTCTGCACATAACCTGTTACTGCACCCGTAATGATACTGATGGTTAAGTGTTTTTTTGTGTCAATAACCCAATATGAAGCAAAATGTCGTGTAAAAACAATAATATTATCTTTCGCATTGCATTATGTACCAATTTTGTTAAAGACAATAATAGTTACATGGTGATTCAAACAGCTTGTCGATGTGTCCTCAAGTGGCTTAGAGTTAGATACAGCAGTTTGAAGTTTCAGATCTTTGAAGCCATTTTCCAGAAACTCATAATATTCGACATACCTGGTTATTGCTCT
This sequence comes from Aporrectodea caliginosa, assembly GCA_020284085.1. NCBI lineage: Eukaryota > Metazoa > Annelida > Clitellata > Crassiclitellata > Lumbricidae > Aporrectodea > Aporrectodea caliginosa. The sequence goes on along the minus strand of JACEVL010000483.1, from coordinate 845,070 downwards.
AAGGTCTTCAATTAGCAATTATTTAAAAACCAAACTTCTTAATCAAATATTGATTGTAGCCAGCAATTAATTAAAGTAGTCAACAATGGCTAATTTCTAAATAAGTCTAATTTACTTTATTGAGTAGGCCTATTAGGGATTTGCGGGAAAAGATTATGTAGAGAGGTTTTATGCGATGCCATCCAAGCCTCTCGGTACGGACTCCAGACGGTTTTGGAAAAAAATCGAGAATTAACTACATTTCCGTCAAACTCGACTGTTTAATGTTGATGAAACAGTGTTAGATGACAGTTTTACAGCTTTATCAGTAGCCTGCCAACCTGTACCCACATCCGTCTATGAAACTTCAGCAGTCGGTCTACATGTATACGGATCTATACGAGATAGCGCACGTTAACGCAAGGTAACGTGCGCATGCATGCGCGTCTTTGCTCTGTGTTACGGAAATCACTGTGTGTGCGTCTATCGACAGTAGCCACTGGCAGGCGATAGGCATCTGCAGGTGCAGCAGATTAGAGTAGCAGCCTGCGTCTGAAAATAAGTATTTTATCGCCACAGTCGACCACGTGGATCTCGGCAAGCATGAATATGAACAACTTGCGAGAGAAACTAATAAGCCGAGACTAAAATTATCTCGCCATATCATGATGATTTTCATAGGCGATGCTGGAGCAAGTTGAACGCGGCATAGACACCATACACCAATCGAACGAAAGACCGATAGACGTCGCACACAAGATAAATGCTATAACGCATAGACAGAGGCTACAGACAACCCAGCGACGTCAGCTACTATATAGTACACGATAAACAGGCTGGAACAATCTGTTCTTGAGTTTCCACTTGATTTCTGGACAGCAAGTTATCAGTTCCCTTTAACTATTTAGCGTTGCCCACTAAACAGATAAAGTGACATGATTACGCTGGATGAAACAAAGAAGCCCTCCAAACGACAGCAGACGTCTTTTAACTGCGGGCGTCCCGGAAATACGTACAGCAGTTCATAAATATATGTTGTAGTAAAACTAGAAGTTCAACGAGCTAATGCTTAATGCTTAATTATGACAGTAGCTTTAGAAGTTGGATGAGCATAGGCTATTTATAGCAGAAGTAGAAGTTGGATGAGCGATGAAACCATGGTATTGATCCTAAATGTTTGCAGTAAAACTAGAAGCTGGATGAGTGAGCGATCAAAATATTTATAGTAGAAGTAAACGTTGGATGAGGGATGGAAATGTGTTATAGTAGAAGTAGAAGTTGGATGAGGAATGAAAAGAAGGCTGAAATATGTTTTTAAATGATTTTACGATGCTGTACGATTTGGGATTTGGGTATGCGTCTCGGAATGGCAAAATCAAAAGTTGGCAGCCCTATATAAACTTGTAATAATAATTACACAGTACAATTAGGCTACAATGCCTAATACCTATAATTTGTTTCAGTAAATGTGCTTTTTCAGTTGCTGGAACTAGATGGTGGGATGCTCTGCTCAGTTTGTTCTCAACTTAAGTCGTGTCTTATTGAAATTGCTTTTTGACTACTGGATGCCTCTCCGTGTTAGAGGGGACCGATCATCATTAAACGCAGTTGTGGCTTGATTTTGGTGCACCATCGGTTTTGTCTTGTGCATATCTCCTCCTCATCCCCTCCCCAAACGGTTCTCCTCATCCCCTCCCCAAACGGTTATAGGACGATTGGTCATAGGACGATTGGTCATAGGACGATTGGTCATTTGGACGATTGGTCATAGTGCCTATTGGTCACAGGACTATTGGTCATATGCCGCTAGTAAACCAACATATTTGGTTGTAGTCGTTAGTTATGGACATTCTTAATTTTAAGCTTAACACACCGAACGCAAAATAAGCAGCAGTTAGGGACATTCATCGTTTTTTAGACAAATACAATCAGTGCCAATCAAGAAACTTATTAGGATAATTACTTACAGGCATCAACAGTACTCACTTCAAAGAACTTAACGTTCGGTCGAAATAATAAACGTTTGACCCGTATGTTACTCAAGTATAAAAGGCATCAATTGGGGACACTGATCGTTTTTAGACAAATACAATCAGTGCCAATCAAGAAACTTATTAGGATAATTCCAGACTTTTAGGTATTGTTCGTATTTCGTATTACGTATTTCACAGTAAATCACTGTAAATGATCCAGTAAATGGTTGTTCATGTTTTAAAAACTTCTCTGTTTTAGCCTTCCATAGCCTTCGATAGTCCCATCGCCGATAGGACCTATGACCGACAGGCCCTATGACCCATGTGACCTATGACCGGTAGGCCCTATGACCAATAGTTCTATGACCAATAGGTCCTATGACCAATCGTCCTATGACCAATCGTCCTATGATACCCCCAAACACAACCAAGTACATGTAGTTTGCTATTAAGTTTCTACATTAGGTTGAGTAAATGTAAATGTAAATGTTCGCGGTTTTCTCTAGCGACCGTATATGGCCTCGAGCCTACTCATTTTTCAATGAATTGATCGGGTGAGATCCTTCACCACCGCTCATCCGTTTGAATGAACGCCACGCCATTTAAGGTCCCCGTGCAAGTACCGTGCTAGCCCGATATTGAAATCTCTTAAATAAGCCAGCATCGCGATCCGCGATCCGCATGCTCTCTTTCACAGAGACGCATGAAATGCGCAGCCTACGCTCTTACCAATGTAGCTAACTGTGAAGCACTTTCATGAAGCACCACTGGACTGGACTGGGCTGTAAGGCTTTATGCCAGAAAGTGGCTATTTCAGATAGTTATGGAATGCACGTTTCATAGCAAAGATGTGCTAAAGTTCACTGTGTTGTCTTGTACTTTCAAAGTGATATCCTGCTACCTCTATTTGACGCGTGATTGTGCATTCTTCAAGACCTGCGATAACATGCACCCTGATCCGACAGTCGCAGAATAAAGTATGATTAGGTCTATCTAATCGCTTCCTCCTCGTGACAGCAAACGTTCTAAAATAAGTCTCTTTAATACCCTTCCGTACCACGCCATTTTAGGGGTGCCTCTACCGGGATTTTCGGGCAAAATTGACGGATTCGTAATCGTAATCATAATCGTAAACTCGCGATTTCTACAGCGCCCACAAAAGCGAAGTCGCGGGAACCAGCTTATTAACAGAATTTGCATAGGCATATATAGGAACATTGAAAACGTTAAATACGTATTTTCTTCACTTTTAACATGTTTGTCGTGCAAATTTGTATAATTTTTAATAAGTAAAGCTTTTGGAACTATTTGTTTTATTGTTATCAATACTGTTGGGAACGTTCGACTGAAATTAATTATCAACTCTATGCATAGGCCTACAAAGTAAGATCAGTCAAATTCGCCAGATAATCAACGGTATCAGATGTAAAGAAATACACCAGTTCAGTAGGCCTAAGTATATGCACGCCAGTCAACAGTACTCCACTTGCGTGTGGTATGCTCACAAGATCAGTCGGCTAGTATAGGTGGCAACATGTCATCGCTCGAGGAATCCTTATCACTATAGACTCGAAACTTAGGCAGTGCTTGAGTCACAGGCACAAAAGAGCTTCACCCCGAATTGAGACATATTTAGCGACGGGAATTACTGGTAAAAATACACATATTTCCCATAGGCCATAGGGTTTTTTCGAGCCCCCACATTTTATTTTTTATCTGACTGCTGTCCCTCGGACAAATGTTGATCTACAGACCGTTACCTTCAAATTGGTAGTTAAAACGAAACTTTGACATCAACTTTAAATGACTGAGTGTCCGGGCCCCCCGCTAGTAAGGCAAAAGAAACACACTGTAACTTTTACCATAACACGGGTCAAGATAGTTACTATTTCTTATATTTATTTGATGATGATAATGAGTTGTCTGCGCGAAGGCAGGTACATTGACTTCTATGTCCCCCGGTGAGCTGTAAGGTATTTCTGCAATGTGGAATACCAAGGAATTCATTTGCAAAGCGAATGAAAATGTTGAGCATACACCGCTTGGCTAGGTTTAAACGTCTGTATGATTATACTGAAGAAGATGAGATAATTACGTCACTGTGCTGTTGAGATCCAACGTCGTTTTATGGATTGTTACTTCTTGATTTGAGGTCTATGGCATTTAAATTTGCTGAGTGTAATGAGCTTGGTCATCCTTTCATCAGAAAAGAGAAATTGGCTGGATAAGACTGAGCGTCTGATTACATAAGACGGCGCAATGAACGAAGCCTAAGCCTAAGGATCCCTGAGGCAACCAGTAGCCTACAGCTCGTGCTTTAACCAAATACAAGTTGTATAGTTTTTACAACCATTAAATGAACACCTAACAGGGCTTGACTCGCACCAGATTTTCAACACAGATGAAAGCGGTGTTATTACTGTACAAGAGCCGGCAAATAATTTGGAGATTAGTTGCATGAGATTGACAAAATTGTAACTAAAGAAACAGCAACTACAAATACGGTTGCATGTGCGATGAGTCCGTCAAGTATTTATGTGCTACCGATGATCCTCTTTCGGCGAAAAATATGAGCGACAGATTGGAGTCTGTTCATGTTATCAGCCAATGTACGTCGCTGACGACTTTGCGTTATTTCGACGATTCATTAATTTCGTCTAAGCGCAACATTTGCTCGGTCTATCTATCTATCTATCTGTCTGTCTGTCTGTCTGTCTGTCTGTCTGTCTGTCTGTCTGTCTGTCTGTCTGTCTATCTATCTATCTATCTATCTATCTATCTATCTATCTATCTATCTGTCTGTCTGTCTGTCTGTCTGTCTGTCTGTCTGTCTGTCTGTCTGTCTGTCTGTCTATCTATCTATTAAATTTATATAGCGCCCCTTCAAGACAACTACTCAGAGGCGCTCCCGACTACAGCGCGGACACTGAATCGGAGTTTCACGCCGAAGCGCATGAGCAATTGCGAGTGAATGACTTGCCCAGGGTCCCTACGCGGCGGCTTGAGGTGGATTCGAACCTGCAACCCTCCGGCTGCAAGGCACCGAACATACCTCTACACCATGTGCTCCGTGAAAGACAGTTCCTGGTCCAGGATAAGTTGAGGACAGAGGTGGAAAAACCGAAGGTAGGGAATTCAGCGGAGAGGGACTCCAAGTCCAGCTTATCCAGTTGCTGGCGAGTACCAAGCTAGATATATTGAGTTTTCAAAGGATTTAGGCGCAGACGATTAGATTGCATCCAGGCAGAAAGGCAGTCAGTTGTGCAGGATAGGTCTCGGACAGGATAGGGCTCGGATAGCAGAAGCAGCTTGGGACGCGCTGAGCAATGAGTGTAAGATTGAACATCATCAGCGTAAGAATGATTCATGAGAGAACAGGATGGCAGTAGAGACTCCACATCAGCTGTAAAGAGGATGTAGAGAAGGGGTCCAAGAACAGAACCCTGGGGGAGACCAAAAGAAGCCGGATGCCAAGGCGAGCGCGAAGAGTGAAAGATGGTAGAGCTAGAGCGTTCCGAAAGATAGGAAGTGATCCAGAGGAGTGGTAAATCCCTTATCCCAACAGTTATAGAACGCCGACTCAGGAGGAGGTCATGGTCGACCGAGTCGAAGGCAGCGCTGACGTCATATAGGGCAAGCAGAGTTTACCTGAGACCTATCCATAGCGCCATAAATATCAAGAAGAAGACGGAGAAGAAGGGACTCTGTAGAGTGACCCTTACGGAACCCAGATCACGGTCATGTTGGACTTCTCTGGTGCTAGGTTTGTGTGGCGGACCTATTCGATGTCTTTATCAAAGATTTTATGCCTTCAAGATGTATTCTGTTCGCAAATCGCCTTGACCTAGTTGACTGCATCATGCCTATCGAATCTGAGCTGCTTTCTGATTGTTCCTCGCATGAGCGGCGCTACTGCTCAATCGAGAAGGTTTGCTTATGTCGGCCACTCTAACTGGAACCATCTTCCGCAGCAGCGTCTGCTTGAGCTCCTCAGCCTTCCTCTTCCTCTTTTCGGGAACGCCTGAAGACGATTGTGTTTGTTAGTGACAGCACTGATTTGGGTCGGGAGCGCCTCTGAATATTTGAGCGGCGCTATATAAATTTTCAATTACAGTTACTCTGCATTGTTTTGCTAACTTATGTGATTTTTCGCTCGTAATTACACTTGCCATCATAATACGCTAGCGCAGAGAGCGCCTCTTATTATATATCTTGAAGAGGCGCTATATAAATTCTCAGAATGAATGGATGGGAATGGATGTAAGCTTGGAATCATCCGCAAAGATTTGGTGCAGGAGCCCCTGAGACGTCAGCAGAGGGCAGAGATCAGCCGTATAGAGAAGATTTAGGACGAAACCATGGGGCACACCAAAAGAGGCGGGACCCCAAGTAGACCTAGAGGAGCCAACAACCACACAGTTTGAGAGTTCAGAGAGGATCTAAGCCATTCAAGAGTCCAACCAACCCAAAGGCAGTAGAGAGGCGCTGAAGAAGAAGTGTATCAGCTTTACTCTGCGATACTGGTTGTATCATGTTAAAAAAGTGTTTGTTGACATTGCTTTGGTTGATAAGGGAAAAGATGCTTTCGAAACTGAATCTGTCACCATTGACGACAGTTGCCGCTGGTTTACAACGGTTATTAATAGAAAGGCGTCGCGGCCGAGGAGGCATGGAAGGCCAGGTCACCAGACGGTGGTCGGACGCACACCGTGGGAACACCGATGACATCGATCACCGATGGCCTCACGTAAGCCGGCGTAAGATGACGACGTACAGGAGGCTCCCGCGATCGTGTTTCGCGCTTGTCACACTCTGAACTGCACCAAAGATGTCCAACAGCTCGGTCGCGCGCAGCGTCGTCAGATCGTAAGGACGGTCGCCACGGATGTTGAGATTTCCAGCAACCGGCGAAACTCATTGAAGAAGGCGACCGTCACCCTGACAAAACCAGAGTGATAGACCACCACGAAAGCGAACAAGCCGCCAGAAACTGACACCTTGGCGATAAGAGACCGACTCGAACGGGGCCGTGAACTTCGACAACCGGACAGCAGATCATAGCCACACCGTCGCGATTCTGGCAGAAGACGTCGTCTATAATCGCCGCAGTCCAAACAGGACGAGCCCGTACATGCAGTTGGACGTTGACCGGTGGATCTCAGGCACTGGAAAGCACCCCGTAAAGGCCGAAAGATGCTTGTGAAGGGGCCCTTGTAACAACCGAACGATGCTTGTGAAGGGACCCTTGTAACGACCGAACGATGCTTGTGAAAAGGCCCTTGTAACGACCGAACGATGCTTGTGAAGGGACCCTTGTAACGACCGAACGATGCTTGTGAAGGAGCCCTTGTAACGACCGAACGATGCTTGTGAAGGGACCCTTGTAACGACCGAACGATGCTTGTGAAGGAGCCCTTGTAACGACCGAACGATGCTTGTGAAAGGGCCTTTGTAACGACCGAACGATGCTTGTGAAGGGGCTCTTGTAACGACCGAACGATGCTTGTGATGGCGCCCTTGTAACGACCGAACGATGCTTGTGAAGGGACCCTTGTAACGACCGAACGATGCTTGTGAAGGGGCCCTTGTAACGACCGAACGATGCTTGTGAAGGGGCCCTTGTAACGACCGAACGATGCTTGTGAAGGGGCCCTTGTAACGACCGAACGATGCTTGTGAAGGGACCCTTGTAACGACCGAACGATGCTTGTGAAAGGGCCTTTGTAACGACCGATCGATGCTTGTGAAGGGACCCTTGTAACGACCGAACGATGCTTGTGAAGGGGCCCTTGTAACGACCGAACGATGCTTGTGAAGGGGCCCTTGTAACGACCGAACGATGCTTGTGAAGGGGCCCTTGTAACGACCGAACGATGCTTGTGAAGGGGCCCTTGTAACGGCCGAACGATGCTTGTGAAGGGGCCCTTGTAACGACCGAACGATGTTTGTGAAAGGGCCTTGTAACGACCGAACAATGCTTGTGAAGGGGCCCTTGTAACGACCGAACGATGTTTGTGAACTGTGAAGGCGCCCTTGTAACGGCAAGTGCTGTGTTACGGCGCCCTATAATTGTCGCTGTTATTATTATTATTATTACTACTACTACTGCTACTACTGCTACTGCTACTGCTACTGCTACTGCTACTGCTACTGCTACTGTTACTGCTACTGCTACTGCTACTGCTACTGCTACTGCTACTACTACTACTACTACTACTACTACTACTACTATTATTATTAACTGAACTGGCAGGGACATTCAAGGTCTCGGACCAGCGAGCTGAAAATGCCCGAGAACTCAATACTGTTCATGTGTCGGCACATCATGATTCATGAGTGACAGCATCCAATCGTGGAACAGATATATAAGTCGGTTGGCTAAAAATGTGGTTCTTTACGAACTGTAAAGCAGTTTTTTTTAAGTGGATTGTTTCCTCGATCGGCAGCTAGTGCAATTAATGGAATATTAGCATAATATATGTAAGGGGTCTTTGTTTGAATCCTGGCGACCAAGTTTTGAACCATTTGCAGTTTGCGCAGATTTCAGACACCAATGAGAATTGAGTTACAGTAGTTAAGTCTCCTGTATTCAAAAGTATTAGCCAGTGGAATTGAGACATTATGAGGTCAACGAGATATGAATTTACGAATATTCCGTTTGTGAAATTGAGCTGATCTGTATTATAATGCCAGACAAAAATTGTTAGAAAATTACACGATGTAGTCAAACGCCCAAACTGCATGCACGATCGGTGCAGTTAACATGTATATGCAACCCAACTGAAGAGACGTAAGCCAATCAAATCTGGGGAACGAACATTGTCCCCTTGGACATAATCCCGCCCGGACATAATCCCCCGGGACAAAAGCCCCCAAGCTAACACATAACCTCCTCAGGTTACGACATAATCGCATAATATTCTTGATTCCACTGGAAAAGTTGACAGTACTATACTAGTCTCAGTCTGCTCAAAATTGTCAAAAATTGTTAAGAGCAGCAGCAAAATTATGAAAATAATTGTTGGCCTAAATGGAAGTTGATGAAACTAATTTTAACTAATATATAATTGTTTCCGTACATGAGTCATTTTCCGCTATTGGATTAATGAGACATTTTGTTGTCACAACGATTTTTTACATCAACCTCGCCATAATTTTCTTAAAATCAATTATTATTTCTATGAATTTACTATTGAGAAGATTACTGTTCCATGGCTATTTTGGTAATATGCTTTACTATTTATTTTATCTGGTGAGTTTTATTTTGAAAATGTCCACTCCGTTACCGTCACTTTCACACATTGCCGCAATAACATTATAGAAATACGACTACAAATGATAGTTTTTCCAAGGATTTAATGTGGGTCGTAAACAGCATTGAAACGCCCTTCATTTAATAAGTTTGTCATTAAATTAAACAGTACTTATTATGGCTAAGTGAATTATTTTAAGCTGTCACCTGAAATAATGTCCACTCCGTTACCATACATAATTCCTTGCACTACTACCTACTTCAGGGATGGCCAACCCGCAGCCCGCGGGCCAAATGCGGCCCGCGGGCTGCTGATTGGCGGCCTGCACGTTCCTTTCTAAATATTTTTGGCCATTAACAAGTCTTTTAATTAACAACTGAACGACATTTACACCTCTTAGCTTTAAATCTATATGACATTAACCAGTTTTCACTTTATAACTGAATAACTGATTTACACTAAGTCTTAACTTTCGAACTGAATGACACTAACAAGTCTTGAGTTTAAGCCTACAGTAGTACAACTGAATTACATAGTGAACAAAAAAGGGCAATTAAGGTTTATCAATGACATGCAGAAATTGTCTAATTGTACAGAGGGGAACGTCTGGGGAACGGGATTATGTCCTACGCAAAATCGAGGGGGATTTGTCCGGGGGCTTTTGTCCGGGTGGTTTGTTTGGCGATTATGTCCAGTGTATAATGTCCTACACTAATAAAATATACAGAGTGTTGCCTTATACGGAAGAATTCAGTCTCATAAGGATTCCTATCAGTTACGCCAGTTCCGCACTGTTGCTCGCTCGCTTACTTCAGACTCCACCGCTACACTCATCCACTCTTTTATCTCAGTCCGACTTGATTACTGTTGTTCACTCTATGCTGGCCTCCCAGCTGGTCGGTTGGGGTGCCTGAACCGGGTCCTGCGCTCTGCCGCACGCCTTTGCGGACGTATTCCTAAATTTGGCCACGTCTCAGGTTATATTCTGGATGTGCTTCATTGGCTCCCCCTACTGCAGCGGATCTCGTATCGGATCATCGCTTTGGTCTGACGGTCCTTGCTCGGCCTAGCCCCTACCTATCTACGCGACCTCTGCTGCCCTACCTTGGGTGCTCCGGGTCGTCGCTCTCTCCGCTCTACTGAGCGGGGCGTGCTCATGGTCCCTTTTGCCCGCACAGCTACTAAGCAGAATCGAGCCTTCTCAGTGGTTGGCCCCTCCCTCTGGAACGGGCTCCCTTTGACGCTGCGCTTGCATCCCAGAATCCACTCTGAATCTTTATATACTTGCCTCAAAACTGTCCTTTTCAGCCGTGCTGGGGTCGGGAGCGCTCCTGAGTAGTAACCTTGAAGGGGCGCTATATAAAACGTCATAATGAATGAATGAATGAATGAATGATGAGACAAGTAGGCGGATTTAGCTGCTGATGCAAGTTTACGGACAATACGATCAGTTATAGGCACTAACTAAATTTTTTAGTTAAACTATGACTATTTTTCAACTCAAATAAAAAGTTACATTTTAACAAACTTTTTTCACAAACATTTTCACAACGACAGAGGTTAAGTGAACTGTAACAATGTCACACCTGTAGCAATTTCTCTTTCAAACTGCGATGTGTAATAGGCTACTAAGGTTAGTACAGTCATGAAGAAAGTTACTAATCGTGCAATGCAGTTCACTTGACTTGAGTAATAAAACCAGTTACTCATGACAATCATTGCGGAAGATAGTTGCTGATTTTGTTACTTAAATTTTCTACGTAATAACTAACAAATATTAGTTAAACTTTGTAGTTAATAACTAAAAAAATATTAGTTACACTTTGGTTTTAACTAAACTATTTTATTTTAGTTAAACTTCTGCTTTAACTACATTTTTTTAGTTAAACTAAAAGTTTTCCAATTTTTAGTTAACTTTTTTCCCATCACTGAACACGATACTGGCGCCTGAATATGAGGAGATGGAAATGTAGATGAGACCGTCGCCAACATCTCTCAAGCCAACTATGCAGCCTTCTGGCAGCTGCAATATCTGAGTCGTACCAGGGCTGTGAAAGGTGTGCAGCAAAACTCACTTTCATGAACCTTTAGTTTAGATCGCTCAATCTTTTAACACAACCAGACTCAAATCGGTGACATTCACAATAATTTATACCTTAGAGCAATATCCAAGTATTTCGGAAATTATGAGTTTCGGGAAAATGGCTTTAAAGATCTGATACTCAAAACTGCTGTATCTAAGCCATTTGACGACATATCGACAAGCTGTTTGAAGCACCACATGACTATTGTTGTTTTTAACGAAACTGTTAGATTATGCAATGCGAAAGATAACCTTATTGTTTTTTACACGACATTTTCCTTGGTTCCGGGTTATTGACATAAACAACACTTAGCCATCAGTATTTTTGTTTTGTATTGTATATTGACACAACAGTGTTGAGCAACTGCTTCAGTTTCGCTTTCCTTTTCTTGTTTTCCTGTTTTTGGTTCATTTAGTTTCTTTTCTGTTTTTTTACTTTAACATTCACTTGGTCACTGCAATATGTTTTCAATTATAATCTTTCTTTAAAGGCCACCATTAATTTTCTAATGTAATCTGTAATTTGGTGTCCCTACTTAGCGGGATTCTTTATCCCTTTAGGGCCTCCTTTTTTGTAGCAGTGTTGAAATTTATATGTAAACCTGATGATTTTGTTAATTTGGTTGCAAAATAAACACGTTGATTGATTGATTGATTGATCATTACGGGTGCAGTAAAAGGTTATGTGGACATAGTTCGTTCTGCATTAGCAGACATCTCATCTTGTGTTAGTCGACATACCTTATTCTTGCACCAAATGGTCGCTATTATATACACAGTACGAAAATCGTGCAAGAGCCGTGTATGTCAACTAACCTGACTGTTGCACCGTTGTCAATGCAAAGATTACAAGAAAAAAGAACAATCTTGTTATCATATCTGGATATTGCAGCGAAGTAATGGTAGAACACTGACGGATGCACAATACCATATTATGTTGCCATAACTTTTTTTAAAATTACAGTCACAAATATTCAGATATTTGCCAAATTCATAGGGTATATACACTACTATATTCCGATGACGCTCAGGGCCGCATTAAGTGTAGTGCTAAGGGTGCTGCAGCACCCGGGCCCGCAGTTTTGAGGGGCCCGCATTTTCTGAAGTGAAGATAATTTTAAGGTGCTCAATTGCTATTGACTTACTGTTAGCCTAACTCTAGCGAAAATGCTGCAACATAAGTAAATACGAAGTAATAATTAATTTAATTATTTGTAATTATTTGACATAAATAAATACGAAGTCACAATTGATTTAATTACTTATAGTTATTTACCTGACACTAATCATTGCGTGTACAGACTATAGATAGTAATGAAACGGTAATTGTGTATGATGTCTTTAGGCAAGTTTAGGCAGTTAATACTCACTAGTAAGCATGTTATAAATTTATATGTGCGTGGTGAACCGGTGGTTGTCACTGTCAGAGGGGCCTTTGGAAGGCAATCACATTATCACAGCACCCGGGCCCGCACTAGCCTTAATGCGATACTTTTTCGAAAGAAATAGGTATATCGACATACATGGGTATTGCTCTAAGGTCTTCAATTGAAGGGTTCAGAGCAATAACCAGGTATGTCTGAAATTATGAGTTTTGGGAAAATGGCTTCAAAGATCTGATACTTCAAACTGTTGTATCTTAGCTATTAGACCACATATCGACAAGCTGTTTGAAGCACCGTATAAGTATTGTTGTCTTTAACGAAAACTTTGCATGATGCAATGCAATAGATAACATTATTGTTTTTTACACGACAATTTGCTTCATACCCGGTTATTGTCAACACAACACTTTACCATCAGTATAATTATGGGTGCAGTAACAGGATATATGTAGACAAAGTTTGTTTTCTAGCAGCTGCGTACCAACCATGTCATCTGGTGTTAGTCGACATACCTTATTCTTGCACCAAACAGTCACACTATTACACAGTACGGAAATCGTGCAAGAAGAAGGTAACAGTACATACATTATTTTCTTTATAGCACGGATATATAGCCCAATTTAGAGCAAGTAAGTGACAATAACCGGGTATGTCAAATAACCTGTCTGTTGCGCCGGTTTTAATACAAAGATTACAAGAAAACGACAATTTTGTTATCATACCTGGTTATTGCAATGGAGTAATGGTAGAATACTGCCGGACGCACAATTCCATGTTATGTTGACATATTTGTTTTTCAAAAATGACTATCAAAAATATTCGGATCTGGACGAAATTTGCAGGGTAAATAGACTACTATATTCCAAGCACGCTGGCATACTTTTTAGCAAAGAAGTGGTATGTCGACATAACTGGTTATTGCTCTGAGCCCTTCAATTGACGCTTGACATCAGGTAGTCTCAGTGATTTTCGGCCAAGGTTGGAGTTCAGAAATCTGAGAAAATAACACAGCTTTGAGCTGAAGAGAGAAGCTAATAATATAGGAACGTTCAAGAGGAGAAGACAAACGGAGAAGAGCTCAAATCTTTAGGTGGAACAAAGGAGAATAGCTAACTGACGGAGGAGGTCACGTGGGTGTTTTATCCCACCGAGAAAAACGTAACGTGAAAAAACAGTTGCAGAATTTGAGAGAGCAAAAGATTTACATGGAGAAAGGAACGAGTAAGAACAAAAAGACATGGGCATTAAGAAAGTTTGCAGCAGTTTTCGATGGTATTCTGTTTTAAACAGTTAAACTAGATGCTGGTCCGAGATTCATCTTGCCAGTGGCTGCAAATTCTGTTTCTCGAGACTATTAGCCGCGTCGGGCTCTGAGTTACAAAACGGAGAAATGGTTGGAGCGGATGAATCTGGGGCAGATAAGAGACAGGCTGAGACGCGGGATTCGATCAGGCATGGCTCCATTCAGCTGATTATAAATAGGTATCCACTTGGCGGGAATAATGACTACCAGGCTGCTGCATCAGCATCTCGGCTGCTGATAACGGCAAACTAAGAAAGCAGGAGATAACTATTTGCAGAGGCGCCGGCAGCAGCAGCAAGTGGTAAGCATCTTGTTGATTTTGAGCAGCTGCTCTGCAGTTGCCGACTTTTGTTGCTATATAAGCCAATGCCGTCGAGCGCCGCAACGAACCAAGCAGCGCTGACTTGAATATTCACACGCGCATACAGACGTACACGGTGGCGCTGGCAGCGTCTTGTAGGCCTATATCAGCACGATTGCAAAGGAAAAGAATTGGTAGCACGCGTACCACAATGCATAGGCTGTCTTTCTAGTCACTCTAGTCATTATGAACTCTGTATGAAGTGCACTGTAAATATCACATTGCCTGTGTGGAACTCTACCTTCCACCGGACCAAAAGAACGCATACATCAAACACACCTTTTCAGTGATTTTGTGAAATACTCAAAAATGCGCTATATCAAGTGCCCTAATAATACATACATACATACATATATACATACATACATACATACATACATACATACATACATATTGTATTGTATTGTATTCAAACATTTATAAAGCGCCTCTCATAGGGTGAACCATTCAGAGGCGCTCCCAGTGCGCAAGGCCAAAGAGAAGAAAAAGGTTTTGAGAAAAGCAAAGGTGGAAGAGAGGTTACTAGCTAGAATTCGAGAGCGAGTAGATGGAGACAGCGCATTCCAAAGATACCTACATATATACATACAACCATAACCATCATTTATTGTTCCAAACATAGACAACGAACAAAGATCTGTTGTACAAAGAACAACGATCTGTTGGTCACAAAGGGAACCCAGAAGGGACCAGGGTCCCGCTGGTTAGGGCTGGTTAGGACATGCACACACAAGCAGATAGAAAGTTAAATAAACAGATATACAAAAATGCAGACAGATGACATAGATAAAAGTGAGAAGCACTGTCAGACAGACAGTGCTTATCGCCGAGACATATTATGAATACTGGTAAAATGCAGGAGGAACGCCTTCGGTTAATAGCTTTGTGTACAGTTTTGTCTGGATTGACGGTTACTATAATTTATTGAATTTCTCAGTTACAAGCGTTTGTAGTGCGAATGATACTATAGACGTATAGGTTACGCTCGTGGAATTCAAGCCACACTGATCCTTTTGGTGCCTCGAAAGTGTAATATAAGCAGTAAGTCATTTTTTTACATTCATTTTGCTGTATTGTAAAACTTATAACAGAATGCCAATATAACTAGCAAGAAGTACATGATAAGATAAAATATCGAGTGGACAATTTGAACTGAAGGTTGCATCAAAGACGCAAATGGTAAAGTACACGTAGATGATACAAGCATACAGAAACGATGAAATGAACAGTTCGACACACGTAACGACCCTACGGTTCTCCCAGAGTTGTCCATAAGCAACGCAGAAGAACAGATGCACACATTTCTACAATAATAATAATAATAATAATAATAATAATAATAATAATAATAATAATAATAATAATAATAATAATAATAATAATAATAATAATAATAATAATAATAATAATAATAATAATAATAATAATAATAATAATAGGGTCAATTGTAAACTGTACCCTAAATGACATCCAGTGGTTGCAGGCCGCGCTTCCCATCAGAGATGGTGGCCTCGGCTTACGTAGAGTCGTTTCGCTGGCTTCATCCGCCTACTTGGCTTCAGCCGCATCGACTCTCGAGCTCCAGGCAGCCATTCTCGCGGCTTGCGCTGCGATGCCGGATCAGTTTATGACTGACTTACTGAGTGCGCGGCGGGACACCTTGCCGACCACAATGTGCCCCCTACCGGTCAGACAGAGCGTCTGGGACCGGCCCTTAATTGAGAGAGATAAGGCAGACATCGGCCGTAGCTCTGTTGGGCTGGTGGATCGGGCCAGGCTCGTCGCGATAAGCAGTCCACATTCGGCGGACTGGATGATGGCGCTCCCAATTGCCGCGTGTGGCCTGGCCCTCGACAACGAGGCAGTCCGGGTGGCGGTTGGCCTACGCCTTGGCTTGGCCTTGTGTGCCCCCATAGGTGCCAGTGTGGGGACTTGGTCGGTTCGGAGGGCCATCACGGCTTTGTGTGTAGGAGGGCATCTGGGCGCTCTCTGCGTCACCATGCCATTAATGACATCATATGGCGCGCCCTGCTCAAGGCGGACGTCCCCAGTACCAAGGAACCAGCGGGCCTGTTTCGAGCGGATGGTAAAAGACCTGATGGGGCCACCCTCATACCGTGGATGGGAGGGAAGTACCTGGCTTGGGACGCAACGGTCGTCCACACTTGTGCGGCATCTTACATCGCAGCCGGCTCGGTCGGGCCCGCTTCAGTGCAGGCGGCCAACCGTAAGATCCAGAAGTACCAGGGTCTTCCTACATCTCATCTGTTTCAGCCCGTGGCCATCGAGACTTTGGGCCCGTTCAATCCTTCGGCTCTGGACTTCATTAGTGAACTAGGCCGTCGTATGTCTTTCACTGGTGGCGACAGACGCGAGACATCATTTCTTTTCCAACGTCTGTCTGTTTGCGTCCAACGCTGTAACTTGGTCGCATTCAACGGCACTTTTCCTGCAAACCCTGAAGACGAGGCCTGACCCTCCAGACAAATTTCCTGCTCCTTATAGCAATTTTTCATAAATCCTGAGGGATCCTTGATACCTCGGGTAAAAAAAAATAATAATAATTAATAATATAAACGCACAGAAATCTCTCTGCATGCGTGCCTGCATGCGTGCGTCCATCTGAAGCCTGTAACGCTTACGTCATTCAACGTCATCGCTATAACCGAATACAGAAGTTGTCATAGCAACGCGAGATAATGCAACACGATATGTGGAAGGGAGAGGGACGGACGGATTTTGAAGGGTGGGAAGCAGATACAGACGGCCGGGACGGACGGCAAGGAAGTACGAGGGAGGGAGGGAGGACTGACGGACGGAGAAAGGGAGGGAGGGAGGAGGAGGGAGGGAGGGAGGGATGGAGGGAGGGAGGGAGGGAGGGAGGGAGGGAGTAGACACGCACGAGAGAGGGAAGGATGGAGGTAGGGATGGAGGGAGGGAAGGAGGGAGGGAGGGAGAGGAGGGACGGAGGGACGGAGGGACGGAGAGGAGGGAGGAGGGAGGGAAGGAGGGAGGGAGGGAGTGAGAGGGAGTAGACACGCTCGATCGCCGCGAGAGACGTGGTGGAGGGAGGGACGGACGTTGAAGGGAGGGAAGGAGGAGGGAGGGAGGAGGAGGGAGGGAGGGAGGAGGGAGAGGAGGGAGGGATGGAGGGAAGGAGGGAGAGGGAGTAGACACGCTCGATCGCCGCGAGAGACGTGGTGGAGGGAGGGACGGACGTTGAAGGGAGGAAAGGAGGTACGGACGGCCGGGACGAACGGCAAGGAAGTACGGGGAGGGAGGGAGGGACTGACGGACGGAGACGGAGGGAGGGAGGGATAGCGAGGGATGAAGGGAGGGAGGAGAAGACACGTACGATCGCCGCGAGAGACGTGGTGGAGGGAGGGACGGATGTTGAAGGGAGGGAAGGAGGTACGGGCGGCCGGGACAGACGGCAGAGAAGTACGGAGAGGGAGGGAGGAAGGGAGGGAGAGAGGGAGGAAAGTGGAAGGGGAGGGAGAGTGGGAGGGAGCGACGGACGGAGGGACGGAGGGAGGTAGGGAGGAGAGGGAGAAGACTTATGTCAATCATAGCACGAGAAGACGCATCTCTTGACATTTTCAAATTGTTTTTAACCGTCTTAGGACGGGCAAACATCTAGTAATAATAATAATAAGACGATTTGTATAGCGCCGTAGCTCAGCCGAGGCCGAAGGAAAGGGCGCTACAGGAAGAGGCAAACGATCCTATCAACAAAATTAAATGATAAAGCACCAGGCATGGATGCAATCACTACGGATTACGGAACTGTAACGCAGGTCCTTGAGACCATACGGAAATCGTATTATTAAATGCGCATATTGTATTGTATTTGATCATTTATAAAGCGCTTCTCATAGCATAAGCCTTTCAGAAGCGCTCCCAGTGCGAGGTACTCCAAGGAAAAACGAAGGTTTTAAGGTGAGAGAAAGAGGTAGAGATGCTACTAGAGAGGATTGTAGAGCGTGGAGAAGGAGGAAGTCGATTCCATAGAGAGGGACCTATGCACACAAAGGACTAGGATTGAGCCATTGTGGTCCTAACACGGGAAAACAAAAAGGTCAAGCCGGTCAGAGGATCTGAGAGGACGCTTTGACATAGCAGAGAGGGGGCGGAGAATTTGGTGACAGATATTTTGGAGATATTTTGGAGATTTGAGCATGAGAATGAGAACTTTGAATTGAATGCGCACAGAGAGGAAGCCAATGAAGTGTATATAATGCATATGCATTATATACATTCTAATATTTATATATAACCATAACCATAACAAAAAAATTTATTGAACACTTCTTTCACAGACAAACACAAGTAATCATTGAAACAAAGCCTTAGGGAACAACAGGGAAGAAATGGTTTATTTTATTAAATAATCGAACCAGTGTCTCAACCAAATTTTTTTAATTTGTTTCGAAGGACGGTTAGCAAGTTAAGAGTCGTAGACACACTTCGTTGAGACAAGGCAGTGACTCGGGTGACTCCAGACGGCTGGAGTCGACGTCGTCCCGTCAGCAGAGAGGTAGCGCGCGGGAGGCCGTCTCCACATATATCTTAGCTTAATCAGTCTAATTTAAAACAGGCCAATAAAGTGATTTAACTACGGGCGTGATGTGTACATATCTTGACTTCTCTGGCTCTAACAAAGGAATTCTAATGTCTTACTTTCTTGCACAAATTAGAGAAATCTGCGTGATTGAAATCGAGTTTGATAGACGTAAAGGCGGCAACGCATTAACATTTATTAATTTTATATAGGCTATCTGAAACATAATTCGAGTATATGATGGTTTAAACACTTATCTAAACGAGGCCAAGAATGATGAGGCCGGGCCAGGATCTTCGAGGCCAAGGCCAAAACCAAAGTCAATAATTTCGATACGAGGCCGAGGTCAAGGCAAATTAACCCAAGTTTGATCTTTCGCCGCATAGTGTTCTATCTGCAGTTTTGTTTACTTTTGAGTTAGACACACTGTCCGATTCAGGGTAATTTGTTCTATCTTCGTGCATAAATGGCGCTTGTTGAAATGGCGCCTTTGCTGGGAAAAGAACAGAAGTATTTTATTCTATTTGCATATTCTTACCAACTGATAGGCATTATAATATTCTATGTGAACCCCAACCAATTATATTCTAGAGATTTTATCACGTGGATATTACAGAACCCGCTGTTTCTTGATTATTATACACATGGTTCAGGATTATCGTGTTCTATTACGGTCACGTGGTCTGAACGGCAAACTGTGATTCGCACATGCATATAGAACATTATAATAGTAAGCGTGTTCCGTTACAGAAGGATAATCAAAATAAAATACAGCCCGTAAAAACAAAGTTTTTTACTATATCCATCTAGTATCCTATAATGGGTCTTACGAAGCAGTTACCTCTACAAATATATAGTCCGCGTTCATTTTACGACATAGCATGCGTTTAATGAGGCAGCGCGCCCGTTTTTGTTGCGGCCAATGGCAACGCTGGCCAATGGCAACGCTGCGTATCGGAAAAGGGTATTCCCCGATTCGAAAATTTGAGTCCCCGATTCTATAAGCTAGCCTTTTTTGGGGAGCTGAAATTTTGATAGAATGAAGTGTCTGCGAGGGCGAGTCTATCTGCCAAGTTTCAGGACGATTGAATGATTGTAAGTGATCGAATTAGTCGTCGCAAGATTTGACTTTTTAGCCTGTGGCTCAAGCAAGATTTCCGTAAGTTAAAGTAGATGGATAAAAATATTACATAAAGAGACAAAATGGAGAGACTAATTCGAAAGTAATGCACATATAGGGCCTATACAATGATAGCAAGTATCACAGTTAAAAATGACATTAGAAAAATAGCTTTTTCTCTAGAATTATTATAGCCTATAATGTACTTTTATAAATAACTAGATGTTTGCCCGTCCTAAGACGGTTAAAAACAATTTGAAAATGTCAAGAGATGCGTCTTCTCATGCTATGATTGACATAAGTCTTCTCCCTCTCCCTCCCTACCTCCCTCCGTCCCTCCGTCCGTCGCTCCCTCCCACTCTCCCTCCCCTTCCACTTTCCCTCCCTCTCTCCCTCCCTTCCTCCCTCCCTCTCCGTACTTCTCTGCCGTCTGTCCCGGCCGCCCGTACCTCCTTCCCTCCTTCAACATCCGTCCCTCCCTCCACCACGTCTCTCGCGGCGATCGTACGTGTCTTCTCCTCCCTCCCTTCATCCCTCGCTATCCCTCCCTCCCTCCGTCTCCGTCCGTCAGTCCCTCCCTCCCTCCCCGTACTTCCTTGCCGTTCGTCCCGGCCGTCCGTACCTCCTTCCCTCCCTTCAACGTCCGTCCCTCCCTCCACCACGTCTCTCGCGGCGATCGAGCGTGTCTACTCCCTCCCTCCCTCCCTCCCTCCTCCCTCCCTTTCTCCGTCCGTCAGTCCCTCCCTCCCTCCCTCGTACTTCCTTGCCGTCCGTCCCGGCCGTCTGTATCTGCTTCCCACCCTTCAAAATCCGTCCGTCCCTCTCCCTTCCACATATCGTGTTGCATTATCTCGCGTTGCTATGACAACTTCTGTATTCGGTTATAGCGATGACGTTGAATGACGTAAGCGTTACAGGCTTCAGATGGACGCACGCATGCAGGCACGCATGCAGAGAGATTTCTGTGCGTTTATATTATTAATTACAGCGACAGTCATAATTCATTTCGCTAATAATTATAATGTTCCACGTAATGACGAATCATCATAACATTTAATTGTATAGAGCTATTTCTGTAATATTTTGTTCTATTTGAAAAAATTCCAAAAGTTGCCTTCAAATTATGTTTTCTTATGCAAGAGGCTTCAATCGTCGTGATTGCTTAAAATTGCCGATGTCCACATAAATGTTTTCTAAGCATTCTTTCTCTATTTTGTCCCACCAAAGAGTTTTCAGTACTAAATTCTAAGTCACTAAACTTTCTTTTTCGATTGTCTCCATTTCACCAAAAGTGCGCACAGAACAGTCTACTTCTCATGCGGCGCCTTAATAATTTTTTTACAATAATGGCACACACACATATAATTTTATTCGTCAAATTAATCAGTCAATCAATCATTTATTTCTGTAACCATCAGAAGAGAAAACGAACAATTAAACAATAAGGCAACAATCTGACATGTAGTTGGCTACACGGAGTAATATTAGTAATAATATTAGTAATATTATTATTAATAACTAATATTAGGCCTACTATTTACAGGCTGATCAGTCCGATAAGCTGACCAGTCTTTAGTTCATCAGGTTGGTGTAAAAATTGGATGAAATTTGCCACATACTAACAACAAAGCATGAGGAAAACTTATCTGTAGGGTCATCGCAGATTTGCTCCCTTCCTTCAATGGCGGCCATTTAAAAATGGCCGAATTAAATAGAGATGTTTCAATATTTCAGCTCCTATTTCATTTAGAATCGTGATCCTAATGTCTAAACATACATACTTAGGGGCGAAGATTCAAACAGAACTAATTGCAAACACTTATCTAAACGATATTTGCAGCGAGTGACGTCATTTAGGGAGGTGGGGCCAATGAGATATATTATTAACGCTAGAGGGAACATGACGTATATTCCCTTTGCACATTTTTTAAACCAACAATCATAGATATAATAACACCTTAAAGAGAGTTCGGCAGTTAATGGAAATTGAAATGACGCGTTTTGATTGGTTGAAATTCATGGACGCAGTCAAGCTTAAGCGAGACTTTAATTTCTTTTCGAAGCTTGGGCCTACGCCTTGCAAAAAGTACAACAGACACAAAATAACAACTTATCCATTAAATAATATTCCAGCGGCCTCGTTTTCGGACTTTAATAAGTTGCTACATCCACGCACTACTCAATTTAACTTCGATCGTTTCCGCCATTTTGAGCGGCCACAGGGTGAAGGCCGTTATGGTTACCCGTTGAGCGGCCTAAGGGTCACAGCCTCACCATAGACGGTAGATGCGTGCTCTAGTGATATATTTGGAGTGGAGTACAATACAACGTGGAGTACAATACAACACACAATACAACACATCACAATACAACTGGGGCGCGGTGGTGTAGGGGTATGTTCGGTGCCTTGCAGCTGGAGGGTTGCGGGTTCGGATCCACCTCAAAGTCGCCGCGTAGGGACCCTGGGCAAGTCCTTCACTCTCAATTGCTCATGCGCTTCGGCGTGAAACTCCGATTCAGCGTTCGCGCAGTAGTCGGGAGCGCCTCTGAATGGGAAATCTGGTAGGGGCGCTATAACAAGTGTTCAAATACAATACAATACAATACAATATATTTATATATTATACATCTCTATGGGTGGGGCAGTCCGTTGCCGACTGAAATAGAGATGTTTTAATATCTCAGCTTCTAGTTCACTTAGAATCGTCATCTTGTGTCTAAACATACATATTTAGGGGCGAGCATTCCAATAGAACTAACTGCAAACACTCATCTACACGAGATTTGCAACCAGTTACGTCATTTGGGTGGGGATTCCACCGTTTCAAAATCAACTGATAGGCTCACGACGCGTCGCCTATAAGTAGGCTATGGCCTATTCCAAGCTACGCTAATTTACTTTATTATACTATTTTATAATGTTATTTGTATTTCCAGATGTTGGTTATGGTGGTAAAGTGCTATTGGTGGTAGCAAAGACAATGTCCAAAGTTTAAAAAATAACAAATCCGCAGCAGCCTAGCAGGCTAGCACATGCATATGTGGAAATGAATGCAGACTGGAATAAATGTGCGTGCGCTTTGTTAAGAACTGGCTGGTTAAGTGCTTAAATCACCAGCAAGTTCCGGACGACTGCTTCGTCTGCGAGGAACGTGCTAGAGATGGGGAATAATCTCACCATTCCTCAACGTTTGGTCTTAGAGAATGTGCTCTGCAATTACAAGACAAAAATCTGGCTGAACTTAGCACAGGCTAAGTGTCCCGTTGCACTGGAGGCCAAGTACCATATCCAGTGCCTTGTGTTCCTGTACAGCAGAGCCAGACAAAGCAAAGACCTCATGCGCAAGAAGACAGCAGCGCCATTAATCTTGCAGAGCTAGTTGCATAATTATATCGAATATGCCCGAGGAGACAATGAATATGTTGTCGCGAAATCGGAGGTCTTCTTAGTTCCTCCTCTTTGTCGAGTGGTTCAGAGCTCTACCAGGATGCCCGAAACCCCAGATCTCAACAAAGGTTGTCCTCGGTCCGGCTCTCGTGGTCTATCGAGAGGCTTGAATAGGTCACCAGCAACACACGCACACACGTAGAACACCGCTTTATTGTTTTTCACCGACAGACGATCGACAATGTCACATCTACAGGCATCGAGAGAACTGCTCAGCTGCTTCCCCGTCCTATCGTCGAGCATGCCCTCAAGCGACAGCGTCTGAGATGGCTGGTCCGTAGGTCGACGGCAGGTCCCCTTCTCCGTCGAGACTGCTAGGCCGATGCTTGCTCGAGGCCGAATCTCAAGGCGGTCTTCTCCAGACTCTCCCTTTCACGGCCTGTTATAGCCAATTCTCCATGAGATGTCACTTTGCCCTATAACTCATCCCTTTTCTCATGAGATGCTGTTTGGAAATGGCACCCATGTATTATTTAGTGCATCCCCGATCCCGGCGATCCAAAATCGTCATCTCATGGGTGCCAATTTGCCAATTAAACCCATGCAATTCGGAGGGCAAAATCCCAAAAACGACATCGGTCCGTATTGAACCAACGGCGCCCCATATGATGTCAATTTAGCAGGTTACCTAGTGCAATTGCCATGGTGCGCGGGCCCAAATCGTCATCCTGCAGTTCTCTCGATGTCAATCATTAAACAGTGTAAAAATACAGAATATTACAACAGTGACACCCCATACCTAGAGGTTCTCAACAATGTGCCAATATTCAAACTGGCATGTCTTATTAAAATGTAATGGGGAATCCCCACCTTCCCACAGATGACGTCACTGGCTGCAAATCTCGGGTAGATATAATGTTTGCAATCAGTTGTATTGGAATCCTCCTCCAAATTAGATCAATACATGTTTAGACTAAGTGAACTAGAAGCTGAGGTATTAAAAAATCTCTATTTCTGTCGTCCATTTTGGAAAATAGCGGCCATTGAGGCCAGGGGCAAAACTGCGATGGCTCTATAATAGCTAAAACATTTCCCTTATTATGTACAAAATGTCACGCTTAGGTTGTGCGACTACTTAGCGGACTGGCTTTTTGTGTATTGACCTGATTACGGGTTGGTTTAGTGATCAATCGGATGACGTCTTATGCATTAGACACTGGAGTGATTTCAGTTACTAGTTAAAACTACAATTACAGTAGTAATATTAATTTCGATTATTAATCACATTCGCATTAGTCATAATAATGTGTAGGTTATTTATGTCTCTTATCGGATTTCTCCCTTGAATGTTGAATAGACTCTTCCTGAAATTCGGAGATTTACACCAACTTTGCTAGGTTTTGACCATCGACAGTGTCGTGAGCATCATTGAATTGGCGCTATAGAAGTCTCGGATTACTACATTATATACAATAATAATAATAATTAGTAAAAACATATAAGTCATGAGGACTACATGTAGGCCTACATCTGGTAAAACAAAAATACCATGATTATTATTATTTAAATTTTGTTATAGTTTGTAATACTGTTAATATAGCGGTAGATATAGTACCAATAACTACAATAAAGGCATCCACAGACGTTATTGATATTCTTAATTTAGTGTTTCTGACTGACTGACTGACTGACTGACTGACTGACTGACTGACTGACTGACTGACTGACTGACTGACTGACTGACTGACTGACTGACTGACTGACTAAAAGGTCTCTATCAGAAAGGGGTCCGCCCATAAATCTAATGGCTGTCCATCACAGATCATCGGAGTGGCTCAATTAATGTTCGGACGAGGCGCCTTGCACCAGCAACGAGGGACTGCGGCGATGTCGAGTGCCGTGGACACTATCGCCCCAACTAGCATAGCCAGACTCAGGTCAATCCTATTGCTAATAAACGCGTGGCTAGTGGCTACGCGTAAGTGTAGCAATTATTGATGAAGGCGAACGAGATATGGCGCAAATGGCGCAGCTGACAGAAACAAGCGACATATAAAATTTCGCCATCCTAGTTGGTATAAGAGTTAAGAGAGTGAAGGAAAGAAGGGAACCCATCCCTCTTGTAGTGTTAGCCTCACCAGCAGAGCAAGGCAGATTTTTGCAGCAGAAGGATATGCCGGCTGTCACCGCTACGATTCAATATTTGTACAGAAGAGCTTGTTTAGAGAAGCAGTAGGCCGAGTATGGGATCTGGAAGAGGAGATAAAGGTCGGGGGAGATGGATCGAGGCTCGCATATGACCAGTCAATTCTGGCGGGAAGCCAGATAGACTGAGCGCAATATAAAACGAAAACGAAATTAGAATAAATATAAAAAATACTAAGGTGCTGAAAATGGGTATGCTAAGGGAGAAGAAACCACAGTGAGAATACACATTGAGGGAGAAGAAACAGAACAGGTTAAAGAATTCTGCTACCTGGGGAGTATGATCACGACATATGCCAAATGCCACAGGTAAGCTAAAAGAAGGATAGCATTAGGAAAAGAGACGTTCACAGTGCGGAGAGAATTATTGAGAGGGAAATTAAACAGGAATTTTAGGAAACAGATGAGAATGACACTAATATGGTGTGTAGTGCTGCATGGATCAGAGATATGAGCCATGAGAAAAGAGGACATAAGAAGACAAGAGGCTTTCGAAATGTGGACCTGGAAAAGAATGGTAAAAATCAGCTGGATGGAACATAAATAACACAAATTAAGAAGCGATGGGAAGGATTGGAGAAGAAAGAACCCTACAGAGACAAAGGAAAAGGATTGGATACACGCTGAGAGGAGACTCACTTCTAAGAACGGTCATGGAAGGAAATATGAAAGGGAAGCGGACAACAGGAAGACCAAGACAGATGATGTTGGATTGGATGATCACAGATGGATGAGGAAAGCTAAGAGAAGAGGCTCAAGAGCGAGAGGAGTAGCGACATCGGGCATTTGAACCTGCCTAGAGGCATAGAAATAGAATATGACAACCAGGGATGTCTGATAAGATAAGTTCCTATTAAAATAATGTCTCGCTTGACGGCTAGAGTATAGATTGCCTCAGAGTAGTTTATCCAACACAGGTGCCATATAAATGTCTATTTATAAATACAGTAAAAATTACAATTAAATACAAGGCGCTGAGGCATTCTGCATCAGGTATTAAATTTAATGCGTTTCTGTATCCTTAGGCTGAGGCATTCTGCATCAGCCTTAATGGTATTAAATTCAACGCGTCTCTGCATGGGCAACCAAAGCGGCCCAACCGCGCGTATTTAGATTTTTACACGATTTGTCATTTCCATTATAACACGATGGCTTAATAATTCGCGTTAGCCCTATACCAAAACGGGCATGAAAACCCCGTTTTGGTATAGGGCTAACACGAATTATTAAGCCAACACAGCTAAAAATCTGTTTATTAATTAAGTTTCCAAACCGATATCGCAAAGTTTGAGGTCAAATAAAATTGGGTTTAAAAAACTATCTGAACACAGTGTAAATGTAGGATAAGTCATCTTATATTAAAAGCTTAATTTTGTCTATTTTTATTTTACATAGCACCAAGAATTTATTTTTAGCATATATCTATACATATATATATATATATATATATATATATATATATATGACAAATTGTAAGAATGTTTTAAAATTACCATTGCATACTAGGCCTATAACTAAATCTTTCATACCAGGCATCAAACGTTCGTTGTAATTATTAGTTATCTCGCCTTTTGCCCGACGTTATAGGCTAGGCCACGTGTTGTCCAATTTTTCACTCAATCAGTCATTAAGTAAGCTACATAGATAATAGATTCCGATAACAATCATTCCATGGGTGCAGCTAAGCTAGGATAGGCCTATAGGTTGATTATATAATCGACGAAGACGTTGCTCACTTTTGTACTTCGTAGGCGTGTTTCATGTGCTAAGTTTAAAATAAATTTGGTAAATTTTTAAATTCGTATCTAAGTTTTGCTCAAAATGTGCAACAGATTCGAATTGCTTGGTAACTATAGTTGTTAGCGTCGACGGGACTAAATATCTTAGAATTGAACATAGATTCAGACAACGCCTTGTAGATTTTATCGAAGCATTTTCCGCAATGTAGCCATCTATTTTTAGACAGGTAAGCGGCTTTGCATCTACAGCGCTTCGAAAATAATCCGTTTCTTATGCGTAGGGCATGCAGCGGTCGACACTGCGCTACACTTCTGTCGTAACCTAAGTATGACAAATTAAGTAGCTTACTGTGGCGAGGTTTTGGTTAACGGTTTCCAGTTTTCCAGTTTGTTCTGTAAGTTGGGTCTTGGCTGTTTCAAGGTCAGTCTCGAGCTGTTGTATCCGCTTCTGTAGACTCTGAATCTCTTCGTTTGACTACAATTTAAGTAAGACAGATCGTTTGGATAGTTTTAATTAAGACATTTGTGAAAGAGATATACACATGGGGAGAATCTTGCGACTTCCATAAACTGTGCGCATCACCTCCTAGGCCATATTCATAAATTTTTCGATCGTGACTAGAAGACTTCGTACGTATGGCCACTTCGAAAGGCCCGATGCCAGACGTGAGGGCGCTCAGAGGAGATGAATGCCAGTCGGACAACTAAGGCAAATATGCAACCAACCGGTGAAAGCGTGTCTTCGCCACCAATTGCTTGGTAACTATAGTTGTTAGCGTCGACGGGACTAGATATTTTGAGAACTGAACATAGATTCAGACAACGCCTTGTAAATTTTATCAAAGCGTTTTCCGTGATGTAGCCATCTCTGTTAAAACTTAAGCAGGTCAGCTGGCTACACATAACCAGTGACAACCTGAAGACAAGCACAGACCGGGGCAGTTGGCATAGAATCGCGTACACGGAAAAACTCTGGAGGAGGCACGCTTTTATGATGAATATGATGAATAAAACTGACAAATGCATAATGCATACATACGAAATTGCCCTCGAGGCTGTACTTTGCGACGGGGTTGGGCTGGGAGCGCTCCTGGAGTATGCATCCTTGAAGGGGCGCTATATGAATTCGATGCAATAATAATAACAATGATAATGTTGATAACAATGATAATGTTCTTCTATCGGTTCTCTGCCCTTAGGCAGTTTCATATGTCCAACGGCGCCATTTTTCACGATCCTGACTCTTCTTCTTCATTTTGCCGTAGCCGTTCTTCTCCATCGCCCAGTCCAGTAGCATCATTCTTGGTCTTCCTCTTGTCTTTAACCCATCCTCGATGATGTTTTTTATTTCGAAGTCTCACTTCATTACGTGTCCAATCCATTTCCTTTGACGTTTCCTAGTTGTCTTTATCATGGATCTTCCTTCCCCCAGACCCCCACCATTTTCAGTATTTCTTAATTTGTCTTGTGTTCCCTCCAACTCTCTCCATTCTACGCCATACCCACATTTCGAAGCCTTCCAGTCTTCTTATGTCCTCCTTCCGCATAGTCCATGTTTCGGATCCATACACTCCATACTAACGTCTTAGCCATTGTCTTCTTCGGACTTCTATTTAGTTTCCCTCTCATGAGTTCTTTTCTTGTATAGGATGAATCTCTCCCCATATTTATTCTTCTTTTTATTTCTATATGGCACTTTGCATCTTTTGTGACTATACTTCCCAGATAGCAGAATTTTTTATCAACTTGTTCTATATCCTCTCCGTTTATAGCAATGTTAACTTTTGATTTCTCTGTCCTGCTTATTTTCATAACCCTTGTATTGTTGGTACTTATTTTCATTTCGTATTCCGTCGAGATCATGTTAAGACGATCCATTATTCTCTGCACACCTTCTTGGCTATATGCCAGCATGCATCGAACATCCGCAAGTCTTAGCGCTTTATCAACCTTCCACCCACCATCACTCCCTCGTTTACTTCCTCAAGCGCCTCCCGTACGATCTCTTTGATGTAAATGTTGAATAATATTGGGGAGAGCGGGCATTCTTGTTTCACAACAACGACGATGACAATAACAACAATAACAACATTAACAACAACAACAACAACAACAACAACAACAACAACAACAACAATAATAATAATAATAATAATAATAATAATAATAATAATAATAATAATAATAATAATAATAATATTAATATTAATAATACTACTACTACCACCACCACCACCACCACCACCACCACCAACAACAACAACAACAACAACAACAACAATAACAATAACAATAATAATAATAATAATAATAATAATAATAATAATAATAATAATAATAATAATAACAATAACTAACGACGAGTAGGGTCATCTACAGACAAACCCATCTACAATAGTAATATTCAAGTCCCTGAGGGAATGAGGGATCATGTTTATCTCGGGGCACACAAAAAATAATAACAATAATAATAATAATAAATAATAAATAATAAATAATAAATAATAATGATAATAATGATAATAATGTTAATAATGATTATAATATAATAATGATAATGATAATAATAATAATAATAATAATAATAATAATAATAATAATAATAATAATAATAATAATAATAATAATAATAATAATAATAAGCATAATTTTGTGACTCATGAGGAAAAGACACTGACATCGGCTTAATTAACAAATAATAATTCAATGTCCCATGCTCCCATCTTGCCCAAGTATTCAGAGGTAATAGGGAGACTACTATATACGACAGCTATTCAACGCTTCACTGCTGTCACTTTTGCAGCAACTTATCCACCGATGTCACTATGTGCGAAAACTAACCATTCCGGAACAACGTTCCCCTAATTACCGTACAACCTACGGAACTGGCCGCACTCTCCCATAAAAAGACACCCGAGAGAATGCCATGTAAAGATATTTACTTGCGGGTAGAGCAGTATAGTGGAAAATAAACATTGCAATCAATCAATCAATCAAACCTAACACATGCAGAGGGCCAGCGTTCTGTTTGCCTCTGTTGGTTAAATAAACTTAAATGCGATACAATATGTACCTCGAATAAATAATAATAACTAAAACAACAAATAGGGCGCAGTTGAAAAGACAAGGTTGTAGTATTGGCGGCGTTTGGCGCTAATTTTGAAGATATATATAGACTTTACTTTACTATATCCAAGAAAGTTCGATATGTAAAACGCACCTATAAGCTGCGGGCTTATGTTGAGTTATGTTAGGACAAAGTAAAGTACCTTGTCACTCCCCAATTATCAGGCGTCATTTGGGTCTCAAGAGAGTCAAATGATAGTACCAAATCTTGAAAAAGATGCATTAAACCTTAGTATAATAGGCTATTAGAAGGCCTGAAAACGGTGACTTGATTTTTACCAAATATTTCTCAACAAGTGTTCACGTTAGCATTCGGGTATACCCGGATATTCTCAATTTAAAATAAATTATACTCAACGGACGATTGCGTCTATAGCTAGAGTTTCTAGAGTTCTAGACTACTTCAAGTTGCCTTATGGATGGCTGATATTTGCAGCGTTCAAATTAAATAATTTTGCATGGAATTATACGATAGTAACCTAGATGGATATAAAGAACTTGCTCACGTAAGAGTTCAAGTCGTATTTCTGTTCTAACAGATAATACACTTAAAGCAAATAACAAGATAGTCCGAAAGAAATCACCAGTCACTGTTTGCAATGATCTACAATTGGCTGCTCATTGTGAGTGGATAGCAAGACAAGATGGTTGGTTGTATGCGAGAGTCAATAACTGACCTTTTCATAGACGACCTTCTGTTCATTCAGCTTCTGTTCTAGCTGGTCAGCTTTGTCGAAGGCATTCTCTTTCTCAAGCTTCATCGCCTGCATTTTCTTCTTGATCGCTTCCATGGTATTGCCCGCCATCTTTGAGAATGTTTAGCGACTGAATTAAATGAGAGAAAGAAGTCGAATGCAACGACGAACCCCGAAGAGATCCTACTGCGTAGGTGGCAAACAAGACAGATGGACACCGAATGGAGGCACAATGACGATCGACCCAATCTCTGTTTGCAGAGCTCGACCGACCGACCAAGCGAGCAAGCGACCGAGCGATTCGAACGACGGTAGTAGCTATCAGAGGGAGCGCCGAAGCTATGCACTGGGCACTCAACCCCTATGGAAAGCCAAACGTCTAGATAACTAGCCGCAGGAAATGCGACTTGAGCCTGAGCATTTCACTGCATCTGTTTCGGAAACGCCTGAAGTCCATTATTTTTAGTTGTTCGTAATCGTAATCGTAATCGTAATCTCCAAACTTCTAAAGCGCCACTCGAAAGCCAAGCGCAGGGCACCAGCTTATTCACGAGCGCTGCGTCTAATCAGAGGGGTTGTCCAAAAGAGTAGTCCGAGGGAGGTCCGAGTCCGGTTTCCAGGGGATCAGAGAGGGCACAGCAGATGTTAAGGCGGGTGTCTTTTAGGTCGAGGATTGGAAGGTACAGGATCAGATGAGTCAGGATAAGAGTTCTTGAAAAGCAGAGACTTTAGTTTCGAGTGGAAAGCCTTGGGGGTGATGGATAGAGGAGCCTGAGGCAGATGATGGTGGATGATTGGCGATGATGGTGGAGGAACCGAAAAAGTGCGGAATTCAGGAGGTAGATCGTTCCAGAGACGCGGCGCAGTGTTGGATATTGCTCGGTTGGAGAACTTGAGATGAGTAGTGACCGGGGTCTAGAAAGAGTGAGAGTACGTCGCTTGGGACGCAACAACCATCCACACCTGTGCTGCCTCCTACATTCATCTGACGTCGACTAAGCCTGGGGGAGCAGCCGAACATGCCGCAGACAGGAAGCGTGCCAAATATTCATCCCTCCCCGCCACCCACGAGTTCGTACCCGTGGCCGTCGAGTCGCTAGGCCCCGTCAACCGGGAGGGCCGCGAGTTCTTGATGGAACTGGGGCGCCGAATGACAGCCGTTTCAGGCGACTCTCTGGAGACCGTGCACCTGTTCCAGCGTTTGTCCATTTGCACCCAGAGATTTAATGCCGTAGCCTTCAGGGGCACTTTCGCACAATGCACCGGGGACGAGGACCACTAACTCCAGATAGCACACCTTAGGACAGTTTCTAGTTGTTAGTGATAACAGTGACTTGGTTCAGGAGCGCCTCTGAATCGCCGAGTGGCGTTTTATAAATGTATGACTACAATTACAACTGGATTCATTGCGCAGATTTAAAATAAGACAAACTTCTTGTGTTGAGAAATGTAAGTGTACACGTTACCGACCGTCTGGCTTTGACCCTCCTCATTTTTTGATGAATTAGTCAGGTAAGATCACCGCTACCCGTTTGAATGGGTGCGACGCCGTTACAGTTCCCCATCTATAGACAGCGATAGTCCGATATTCAAATCTCTTAAAACGCGAACGCGAAATCTCCACACCCAGACGAACTCTTCAACCAACGTGGTTAACCAGGTCAGTGCAGAACAGGCCATGCAACTGTTCATGACTGTTTGATTTCAGCCTGTTGACCAATGTTCAAGACTTACTAACTTACTTAGTACTTACTTCTATGGCTAAATCGCGAGCATTTGCCTTCATTGGCCCTGCACTATGGAACCAGCTTCCTCCCTTGACTCGTTCCTGTTTATTTACTGGTGGGCCAAATGCCTCTTTTCGCTGTCTCAAGACAACGAAAAGATACACTTCTTTTCTCTGGGTCTTTCGCACTGGGAGCGCCTCTGATTGTTGTGCACTGCGAGAGGCGCTATACAAATTGATAGATACAATACAATACTTAGTCCTTCCCGTGCAGGACTGCACATCGGGCATCGCAGTTTTTATTTTCTGCATTGTTTCTGTTGCTGTCTGTTTTTTTTTACCTGGGTGGGCTGCAAGCCCACCGTATAACCCTCCTCTTTTATCCTGGCTTGGGACAGCCACAGGCTTCCTCAGCAGATGTAGCCTGTGGCGGAGTTTCAAGACTTATTAGACTAAAATGAAACCACTAAATGTATCACATTCATATTATTTAACACTACGATAGCAAGACAGTAAGGCGCTGCAACGAAGCTTGCTGCTTGCATAACCGACTGAAGTTGATATGCAGTCAATACAAAGCTTTGCAGGTACAGAGAATTGGAGCAGTATGCAGCGCGTTAATGCTGTGATGAAATGGTCTGTGGAATGCCAGACCATGCGGTGCACACTCAGCATTAACGCGCTGCACACTGCTCAGATTCTCCTTTTAGAGTCGACAAATGAATATCAACGCAATCGGGGCGATCGTAGGGTTGCTGTGGTCGTACGCTACTTCGACCTCAATAACCACATGGTTCTTTCGAGGTCTCGAGTCTATTTAAACATGCAAACAACTAAGTTGCCTCTGCTTTTGCAATATTCAAAACACACGGATATTATTAACAGCGGTTATCCGTAATAATGGTAACGTTACTTTTTAACGAATAAAATAATAATTTAGTGTGGTTCTGTAGTCTAACTGGTTGAAGCCATCGTCTTTGCGTTGGCTCAAAGAGGTTATCAGAGGTTTGGCCTGCCATACTTCCTGGTTGCCTCCTAACTATCTTTAGACAGCAACCGTTGCTGCTACTGCAGGTGGAAGGAGCCTGGAAGCGGAGGAATGGCTCAACGCTCGCTGCCCTCTCCTTCGAGCCACCATTTCCTTGCAGACGGCTGATGTTGGTAGACGCCTGAAAGGGAGGGATGCAAGCAGAAGCAAGTGTTGGTTGGGCCAAGTGACTGCAGATGCTGCGCCGCCGGCCTTCTCGTTTTCCTCCTCCTTCAGCTGTGGGGACTACCATTTAAGAAATATGATCGTTGGACCACTGAAGACCTGTGAATCTTGACTTTTAAATTTAGCCAAGCTCTCTCTGTCTGTCTGTCTGTCTGTCTCTGTCTCTGTCTCTGTCTCTGTCTCTGTCTCTCGCTCTCTCTGTCTGTCTGTCGCTCTCTCTCTCTGTCTCTCTGTCTCTCTGTCTCTCTCGCTGTCTCTCTCTCTGTCTCTCTCTCTCTCTCTCTCTCTGTCTCTGTCTCTCTCTGTCTCTCTCTCTCTCTCTCTCTCTCTGTCTGTCTGTCTGTGTCTGTGTCTGTCTGTGTCTGTGTCTGTGTCTGTGTCTGTGTCTGTGTCTGTCTGTCTGTCTGTCTGTCTGTCTCGCTCTCTCTCTCTCTCTCTCTCTCTCTCTCTCTCTCTCTCTCTCTCTCTCTCTCTCTCTCTCTCTCTCTCATACACACACACCCACCCACCAACCAACCAACCCACAAACAAACACACACACACACACACACGCACACACACACACACACACACAACACCATTATACTGTTTCTGTCCTTCTCTCGCTGTATCTCTCGTAATCTCGTTTGTTCTGCTGTTTGTTGATTTGTCTAACTCACACACACACCCGCACGCACGCACACCACAATACTCTCTCTATCTGTCTGTCTCTGTCTGTCTCTGTATCTGTCTGTGTCTGTGTCTCTGTCTGTATGTGTGTGTGTGTGTCTATAACATGTCTGTTTCCTTATGTTCTGTATATTCTGCTT
This sequence comes from Aporrectodea caliginosa, assembly GCA_020284085.1. Lineage (NCBI taxonomy): Eukaryota > Metazoa > Annelida > Clitellata > Crassiclitellata > Lumbricidae > Aporrectodea > Aporrectodea caliginosa. Next base: position 810,151 of record JACEVL010000483.1, on the reverse strand, counting down.
TCTTCACTTTCGCACTCTGCCGTACGTTATTCATAATTGTGTGTGCGTATGTAATCTTTACAGCGATCCTTTCTTAGACAAAGCATCTCTCTTAGGACTATAAATCTGTTCATTCTGTATGTTTAGTGTTTTATAAGCAAATGCAGAACGGCATTGTTTCGTTTCACACTACCATTTTTGTTTCACACTACCATTTTACAGTAATTAGTAAAATGGCACAGAAAACAGCAGAACAATGGACCGATGCGTCTGGTAGGGTAGCAACCGACAACATGACGTGGTGGGGACTTTGGACTACCCAGTTCCAGCATTGACTCATATTTCGGTCTTCCATGTGTACCCTCCTACAGATATACACACATATACGCACGTATGAAAAGACGCATGTATGCATGTATTGCTGTCGAACTCTGTTATATATATACACTGTGAGCCATAAAAAACCGGGCCACTTTATGTTTAGCTATATCGCGGTCGGTATTTTAATTTTTAGGCACTTTATTTTAATTTTCAGGCACTTCGGAGATCCAGTCGAACATCCTATGCGTGATGGCTCACACATATACGCACGTATGAAAAGACGCATGTATGCATGTATTGCTGTCGAACTCTGTTATATATATATATATATATATATATATATATATATATATATATTAAGACACACGGGAACATGTAAACACAACGCCTCGCGTCTGGCTTCCTTCCGGTGTCTTTTCCGACTCGGAACATGGTTAATGATGATGATGATGATGATGATGATGATGATGATGATGATGATGATGATGATGATGATGATGATGATGATGATGATGATGATGATGATGATGATGATGATGATGATGATGATGATGATGATGATGATGATGATGATGATGATGATGATGATGATGATGATGATGATGATGATGATGATGATGATGATGATGATGATGATGATGATGATGATGATGATGATGATGATGATGATGATGATGATGATGATGATGATGATGATGATGAGTGCGCAGACCTGGGCCAGCGGGCCCGAAGTTCAGGAGAGATAAATGCAATCTGATCACTAAAGACTCTGAGCTCATAAACCACAGTTCTTTCAAACACTTTACACACACGGATCCAGATTCAGCAACACTGCTGGGAGCACCGCTGTCCATGGGCGCGGCCTTGAAACAAACTCTAGAATAACGAGCGGTGGTTCTGTGGAGCTAGACAAAGCTCTGGCTAGACTAACCATAATAGCACGTAAGCTCTGCTGCTTCTCATGCACTCGCTGGGCACTCCCAACTTAATCCGCACTCTGAGGTGCTCTCCATGCGCGAATCACCAAGGATTGGCACCACATGATCAAACCCTGAAGAAGGGCCTGCAAAACTTCACAAACATAGACTTTACGGACACGCAATGGCTACAATCTACCTTACCTATTGCGTTAGGGGGACTGGGCATTCGAAGTGCGTCATCGCTGGCACTTCCCGCTTTTCTAACATCCGCCTGACCGCCTCAGGCACTTCGGAGATCCAGTCGAACATCCTATGCGTGCTGGACAATCAACCGGATTTAAATTACTTTCCACGCTCTGGCAGACAATAACTGGGTTGTCGTTGGCGGAATACTTTCCTGTACATATACAAGACAAATGGGACAACCCAATTCTTCGAGAGAGCTGTTAATCTTTTATGCGTAATGAGAACCCGTTTGCAAAATGACGTTGGTGAGTTTCTCACTTCCACTTAGTCATTCATTCCAAAGATTTATATAGCGCCCCTTCAAGGTTACTACTCAGGAGCGCTCCCGACCCAACCCCGGCTAACAACGATGGTTTTAAGACTAGAGATTAATGGGAGCCCATTCCAAACCATGGGGCCAGCAACAGAGAAGGCGCGATGCTGGCTAAGAGCAGTTCGCGCACGGAGAACAAGAAGTTCACCATGTGTGGAGGAGCACATCCAAATTAGAGCGACAGAGCTCTTGTAAATACACAGGAGCGGAACCTAAGACCAAAGCAGAAAGCCGGTACACAATCCGGTGCGGGATAGGAAGCCAGTGCAGGACATCCCTCATAAAAGCGGTGACATAGCCGAACTTTGGGATATGGCCGATGAGGCGCGCGGCCGTGCGCAAGACCCGCTCCAAACACCCCAACCGTACAACCGGGAGGCCGAGTAGATAGATAGATAGATAGATAGAGAGACAGACAGACAGACAGACAGACAGACAGACAGACAGATAGATAGATAGGTAGACAGACAGATAGATAGATTATATGTATTTATTGAAACCAATTGAAGCGTTCAGAGCAATAACCAAGTATGTCGGAATAATGAGTTCGGAAAATGGCTTCAAAGATCAAACCGCTGTATCTAAGCCATTTAACCAAAATAATATCGACAAGCTGTTTGAATCACAGTGTAGGCCTAAGTATTATTTTCTGTAACGAATTATTGTTGCATGATGCAATGCGAAAGATAGCATTATTCTTTTACGCAACAGTTTGCTTCATAGCCGGTTATTGTCAACGCAACACTTTACCATCAGCACCATTACGAGTGCAGTATCAGGCCATGTGGACAAAGTTTGTTTTCTAGTAGCTGCAAACCATACATGTGTAACATGTCATCTTGTGTTAGTCGACATACCTTATTCTTGCACCAAATGGTCGCTGTTACACAGTACAAAAATCGTGAAAAATGCCGGGTATTCCAGATAACCTGATTGCTGCATCGTTTTAATACAAAGATTACAAGAAAAACGACAGTGTTTGTTATCATACTGGGATATTGCACTGGAGTAACGCGCAGTGTTGGGTATGAGGAGTTGAAACTCACGAATTAACTCACTTGCTGTGATTTATGAGTTTGAGTTAACTCACCTTAAAGAGTGTGAGTTATGAGTCTGATTTAATTCATAGTTTATGTGAGTTTGAGTTGTAACTGTCAATTATTTTAAAATCAACTCACTATTCAGCACTCGGCACATAGGCCTATTATGTTGAAACAAGCCGTTTTTTATATAGTCGGCCAGTACTTTCTTGCCGTCCGTCCGTATCTGCTTCCAACCCTTCAAAATCCGTCCCTCCCTCTCCCTTCCACATGTCGTGTTGCATTATCTCGCGTTGCTATGACAACTTCTGTTTTCTGTTATTGCGATGACGTGATATGACGTAAGCGTTACAGGCTTCAGATACACAGATGCACGCACGCAGGCACAGAGATTTCTGTGCGTTTATATTATTAACTAGCAGACGGTGTCTCCATCTCGACACCGACGCGCTGAATGTCTGCGGGGCCCCGATACGGCCCTCGACCTCTGTGCGTGATCTCAGCGTCCTGCTGGAGTCTGATCTGTCCATGAGGCAGCATGTCGCGTGGACCGTCTGCTCTTGCTTTCGCCAGCTCCGTCTCATCAGGAGCTGCATCAAGTCCTTACCTTTTCAGGCTGCGAGAGAGGCCGTCGCCGCCTTCGTCGCTTCCAAAGTGGACCGCTGTAACAGCCTGTTGGCCGGCGCGCCTGCATGTCTCTTGGACGGACTCCAGTCGGTTCTCAATGCCGCGGCGAGGCTTATCTGCAATAGGAGGAAGTACGACCACATCACGCCGCTCCTCCGCGATGTCCTGCATTGGCTGCCTGTTCCGTTCTGCATCGAATTCAAACTCTGTCTGCTTGTCTTCAAATCACTTCACGGAGCTGCGCCCGAGTACATGCGCAATTGCTGCACTTGGACTCATTCCTCCGCATCCGGGCTCCGGCTCCGATCGCTTGCGAAGACTGATCTCCGTGTGCGGAGGATGAGGACGCGCTTCGGTGATCGTGCTTTCTCGGTCGCCGGTCCTCGATGCTGGAACAGACTTCCTCCTGCTATTCGATTGACCGACTCATTGGACTCTTTTAAATCCATGCTAAAATCACATTTGTTCGCCAGGGCTTATCCCGATTGTTGTTAGTTGTCTTGTAAGGCGCCCTTGTAACGGCATGGCCGTGTTACGGCGCCATATAAATTGTCGTAATTATTATTATTACTAGATGTTTGCCCGTCCTAAGACGGTTAAAAACAATTTGAAAATGTCAATAGATGTGTCTTCTCGTGCTATGATTGACAAAAGTCTTCACCATCTCCCTCCCTACCTCCGTCCATCCGTCAGTCCCTCCTCCCTCCCCCGTACTTCTCTGCTGTCCGTTCCGGCCGTCCGTAACTCCTTCCCTTCCTTCAGCGTCCGTCCGTCCCTCCACCACGTCTCTCGCGCGATCGTGCGTGTCTTCTCCCTCTCCTCCCTCTCTCTCTCCCTCCGTCTGTTCCTCTCTCCCTCCCCCGTACTTCTCTGCAGTCCGTCCCGGCCGTCAGTACCTCCTTCCCTCCCTTCAACGTCCGTCCCTCCGTCCCCCACGTCTCTCGCGGCGATCGTGCGTGTCTTCTCCCTCCCTCTCGCTCTTTCTCACTCCCTCCGTCCGTCCGTGAGTCCGTCAGTCCCTCCCTCCCCCGTATTTCTCTGCCTTCCGTCCCGTGTTGCATTATCTCGTGTTGCTATGACAACGTCTGCATGCGGTTATTGCGATGACGTAGAATGACGTAAGCCATTATTGTCGAAACAGCGTTACACCACAGATGCAGGCACGCATGCAGAGAGATTTCTGTGCGTTTATATTATTTATCATCTAGTACTATAATATTTAGATGTATTTTTTTCTATGTACACCTACAGCGTTATGTCTGTTGTTAACACATTAAACGAATATATGATATGATTGTATATATTGTGAACAGTTAAGAACAACATGGCTGAAGAACCGTGTATTCTTTATGGAAACTATTTTCTGTTACAAGTAGGCGTGATGGAAAAATTGTTGCTAAATGCAATAATTGCTTAAAAAATCTCTTAGCCGAACAACTGTGGCTACCAGTAACCCTCAGACATCTGAGGGTAAGTCACTAATATCGTAATATGTATACATTATACTGCTATACATATAGTGCATTAGCATTCAATGGGAACGTTATACGCGCTTTGCCACATAAAAGAAAATTGTAATACTTTTTTATTTTTATTTGTACAGCTGGTTCGTCCTACCGTGTACAAAGCAAAAACTGATGATACTATTTTCTGGTAACCGTGTTTTTGTACAACGTTCGATTAGAACGTGCTAGTATGAGACATGTGATTTAACTCATTTAACAACTGAGTTTGAGTTAACTCATTTCACTTAGGATGAGTTGAGTTTGAGTTTAAACTCATTTTGAGGTGCATGAGTTGAGTTTTGATTTAATTCACTTCTTGTATTAGTTTACCCAACACTGAGTAACGGTAGCATACTGCCGGCTGCAAAATGCCCTACAGTGTTCGTTTAATATCATACTGGGATATTGCACTGGAGTAGGCCCTAACGGTAGAATACTGCCGGCTGCTAAATGCCCTGTCTGCTTGATTATAGCGCCTCTCTCAGAATAACTATTCAGAATAACTACTCAGCACTAAAACTCCGGGGGAAAAGAAATGTCTTTAAGGAATGAAAGACCAAAGAGGAAACTGTCAGTGCCAGTCCCAAGCCTGTATAAAGGAGGAGGGCGACGCTAATGATCTTTGTTATCACACAGTGTCGTTAAACTGAGACTACTACTACTAGGAAAAACCAATAATTACTGTAGCCCTTAGTGAGGGGAAGGTCATTCCAAGTAGAGGGACCAACCACAGCAAATGCCCGGCGTTAAGCATAAAAACAATAAGATCAAGCCAATCAGCAGAGCGCAAGGAACGAGGTGAGGTCGCAGATAATGGCTTTCGCATATAGTCAGAAAGATATTTTGGGGTATTGCTCAGCTGTGCCTTGAAGACTAGAAGGACGATCTTATAATGGATGCGCGCAGTGATAGGAAGCCAGTGCAAGATATCAAGCATATATGCAGAGATATGCGCAAAGCGAGGGAGTCGGGCTATGAGCCTAACTGAAGCATTTAATACCGATTGAAGGGGGAAAGACGCTGTTTCGGGAGGCCTATAAGAAGTGGGTTGCAGTAGTCTCGTTGGGAACAAATAAACGTCTGTACTATGGTGGTAAAGACAGAGAAAGAGACCGATCTCTGATGGCTCTGAGCTGCCTCAGTTGAAATAAGCAGGAGCGAGTCAGGTTAGATATGTGCTCAGTGAACGTGAGGGAGGAGTCAAGCGTAATGTAATGTAATGTAATTAGCAACTTCTATTGCGCCGGTGTCTAATGCACAAGGAATCAACCGATGGCACACCAAAACCAAGCCGTAATCAGGTCAACATCCAAAAGATCAGTCCGTAAGAGACAGAGAGACAGCCTACGGTGGATAAGCAATTTGAAAGAGGTAAGTTTTCAGCCGCGAACGAAATGACCCAAGCGACTGAGCACAGCGTACAGACACAGGAAGAGAGTTCCAAAAAGTAGGTCCAGATACTGAGAAAGCTCGTTTGCCAAGAACAGTTCTTGATTTTGGTATGACCAGACAAAGATGATCAGATGACCTAATTGAATAATGATAAGTCTGGGGAATAAGAACTGATTTTAAATATTGTGGTTGGCCAGAATTTACAGTTTTATATACTATGAGCCCCAATTTGAAACGAATTCTCTGCTGAACAGGAAGCCAATGCAAAGATTTAAGCACAGGGGTTATATGTTCATATTTGGATGTAGGCCTATTAGTGACACCCAGGTCACGGAAGCTAGAAGAGTATGTGTACGCAGGGAATTTCTCAGTCAGTAGTGGTCCAGAAAGTTTCGTGGGATAAGTCTACGAATGACAGCGCACAAAGTGTGAGTTTTCATTCGAAGACGAAAACAAATATTAAGTTGCATGATAAGCCTAAGGATTGTTTGGTTGAAATGAACGAAAGTGTTTTCTCGTACATGTTTGATGACTCCAATGGGAGTGTACAAATTGGTCCTGATTCAGTGTCTCACACTGAACTAATTAACCCTCAGACTACCAGAATTTTTTTGATACACTGAGTACCAGTGGGGTCAAAAATGACCCCAACACAATTTTTACAATAAGTTCTTTGTTTTTTACATTTTTATTTATTGCCATAAAAACAAATATTAGTAAAGTATTTGGAACATGATTAGGCTGTTGAAATGAATAAATTTTTAATTTAATATTTTCAGATTAGTGTTCAAAGTGTTCGAGTGTTCTATGCTCAAAACTAGTATTGACAATATCCGGTCATTACAGTTACTGTTTACAGTTTATGCAGGTATACTCGGCAAGAACGACATAATTGCGCTTACTTTTTGCACAGATTATATTCGACTTCTTATAATTTTCTTATGATTTTGTCCACTTGTCAAATAAGTGCAAGTTGTTTAGGATATTGACTTTCTATTCTGCGCACCACATCGTCAAATCTAAAGGCACGTGATAATTTCTGGAACCGACTTCTAGTCATGCTGTCGCTGAAACAACGTCTAAACTCTACATTTTTGTTGTACTGCTTCATTTCTAGGTTTGTCAGATATATCACTCCATGTTTCACCATAAATGGCACTGCCTTCCTTATTTATCCACTTCCGTTTCCTTTAGAATTGCTTTTTCACAACTAGTTTGAATCTGTTAGCAGACTGTCAACATTTTTGGCAATAAATTTACTAAGTAAACAATATATAATAGTTTATATTTGTTAAAATACATTTAAAATCAATGTTAGCTAAATAGAAATGCATTTTGTTATTTTTACATATGTCAGAATTATTCAGTTTACACTGGAGTCAAAAATGACCCCACTGGTACTCAGTGTATAAATGGTATACCAGCGCCATCTGGTGATAGAAAATGTAAAATAAAACTTGGAATTTTGTAAAAAAAACGGGATTACCTATAAAGTCATAAAATTTCATCGAGATATCTCTTATGGGGGTGAGCAGCACTAGTGCAAACTACCTCTGGGGTCATTTTTGACCCCACTGGTAGTCGCAGGGTTAATTTCAGTTGTGATACGCAGACAGAGGAAAAGGTGCATGCGAACAATTTACAGTCTGGCTGTACTTTTCCCAAGCGTCGGTTCACAGCGTCAAATAGTCGTACTAAGAGATCAATAGGCTATGCACAGTTTCGCTAATTGGGATTCTCTGAATTGGTTGGAGGTTACGAATGCAGAAGAGGAGAAAGTAGCCTAATGCAGTTAGTGGCTGGTAAAAATGTCAGGGTTCCATTAGTGGATATTCAGGTTGACTGTGTGAGTTTGTTTCGGGAACTATTCGGCGTGGATATGGTCGTACGATGATACCTGGAGTTGACTTGATATTATTGGCAACGATGTAGTAACGGTTGAAGAGCCGTTGGAAGGGTCCATTAGTACAGCTGTGTGGCGGACAGGCCACAAGACAGAGTGAAGGCTGAATGAAGAATGCGTTAATTAATATTGATTTTCTGTTATACGGTTTCGCGCCTCTGAGTCGCTAGATGGCGTTTAATCAGCGCTCGATTCGAGTTATAATAGCCTAAATATGATTAAAATTATACGGCCGCTTAATTTCTGCTATTTTAACGTTTTAATCTATCAATTAAATAAAAGTACATCTTCCCACGTCCTATAATTGATGACTAAAGATAGGCATCGCCTAAATTAATCCTTAGGAGCCCTATCTCTTAGACACCTTGTGTTAAGAACTTTTGTAGGGAGGCATTTATAAGCGATGAGATGCTACAGCATACATGATCGATAGATGAATATAGGCTGCCTCACGGTGTTTTGCCTATAATGTAGAGTGGTGGTTCGTACTGCTCTACACACAGCGACACGGTGCTTTAGTGTCGTTGGTTACGGGAAAGTGAAATCAAACGGTTCGGGTGAGTTACGGACGCCCCTGCGTCTAAAAACAAGTCTAATCAGTGCGCTCCCGAGTGACAGCCGCTCACACGGTCGGGCCAGTGCCGGCTTCGCTGATCTGACGGGGTAGGGCCCATCTCGTTGTTGATCGCGAGCCGGTCCGAGCTTGTATCGTGGGAGGCTAACCGGGAAAAGACCGATCGTGAGAAATAAAGACTCACAGGTCTGTAACGGGGAAGGCGTCACCCCGTTGGTGTCGTTCGGAAAGTACGCGGAGATACCAGGAAACGACAGGTCTGTAACTAAATACGGGGAAGGCGAGACCCCGGGGGTTCGTACGTTCGGAAAGTGCGGGGAGAGACTGAGAAATCAGTTAACGAAAAATCAATGTCCGGTTTCGGGCAAAGTTCGGAGAGTGCAGAGAGACCGAGAAACCAGTTAACGGGGAGTGCGTAAATACGGGGAAATTCCCCACTGGTCCGGTTCGATAAAATACGGGGAGGGTGACTGGTGAGAGATAAATACGGGGAAAGCACCCGGAGTTACCGTTCGATTTACCAGTGTGGTAAAGTGCGGGGAAGATGGTGACCCCGTTGATACCGTTCGTTAAACAATTGCGGATCTACCCGCATATTCTTCTCAACTTGCGGGTCTACCGCACCTTTTCTACTTACGGGACTTAACGAAAAATCTCAATTCGCGGTTTCCCCGCGGATTATCTTTCTTTTGCTACCTAGCGGCGGTTACAGTTAGGCTATTTCCGCGGTTTCGACGTGGAATGTCTTTCGATGCGTACCTAGCGTCGTTCATAGTTACTTCCACGGTTTTCCCGTGGAAAATCTTTCTTTGCGTACTTACTTCAGCGGTTTCCCCGCGGAATATACCTCTACTCGTGGGACTAACCGCAATAGCTCTATTCGCGGTTTTCTAGTGTCATATCTTTCTTTGCGTTCTTAACGTCGGTTGTACTTACTCCGCGGTTTCCCCGCGGAAAATCTTTACTTGCGGGACTAACCGCAATATCTCTCTAGTCGCCGTTTCCCCGCGGATTCTTTACTTGCGGGACCAGCCGCATATCTCTCTGTTCGGGGAACTACCCGACAGATCTGACCGTGGTTCGTTCAGGTGTGAGAGACAGTACAATTCCCTAACAGGGAAATAAATACACGGGTCTGTGAGAAACAAAGGGGTAACGTTAGTGACACTTGCCCCTGATTCCGGCAACGGAATCGAGTCCGAGGATTCAGAAACGAATCCTGTGAGTCCGTGCGCTCCCGGGCACAACCGTAACGCTCGCTATCTGATTCGGAAAGTCTGATTCAAGGGATACCTTAGGCGGAGTAAGGGCCCACTTTGTTGGCAGGTCTCGGATCAGATTGATTCGGATAGCGGGAAGAAAGGTCGTGCAAGACTTAAGCCGGGGAAGGTACACGCGCGAGACACAGCGAGTCAACGCCCTTGGTGAGGAGTACGAAAACCCCAGGTGGGTAGATTAACGCAGACCAAGATAGTTACCGATACGAGAGAATCTGGATTGTCGGATATCCAGATCAAATTAAGATTAACGCAGACCAATAAAGTGATTGATACGTGTACGTTTGGGTAGTCGGGTACCCACGTAGATACATCTTTGCCTTCACTCTCAGAGTCCGTTGATACCTTATATTTTACGAAGCAGAATTTCTACTGTGTTGGTCGTTCTTTGCCTTCACTCTCAGAGTCCGTTGATACCTTATATTTTACGAAGCAGAATTTCTACTGTGTTGGTCGTTCTTTGCCAACACAGAGACGGGTAAGGGGACTTACTCCGTCAATTGTGGTGCATGACAATATACGTGTGAGGCCGCATGCCAAACACGGAAATGGAGCGAGAGACACATGACGGTAGGACATTGACAAGTGTCTAGGAAGAGTTGACGTATAGATCTGTCCCCTGTATGGTCTAGGGTGAGATGATGCAGAGATGTGTAATCAATATTGTCTAGGGCGAAATGGCGTAGCGACTTGTCTTAAGTATTCCTGGTCTTGGAACTTAGAGAACGTTTGGTGTCCCTTATTATTGGCGATAGTTTAAGAGTCACGAGATGTAGAGTGGTAAGTTGAAGTTCATATCAGGCAGAGAGGAAGGAGACCGTAGCTAAGAAGGTAAGCAAAAAGAGAAAGACTCGTGCTAGTAAAAGAACGAACCCTGTTCTGAGAGACTGCCATCCTCAGGACGACCGTGGAAGAGGCAGAGTCTGATCGAGATAAATCTGTACAGTGTTACCTCTCTTAGAGAAGCGGCCCATCCTAAACTTCCCCTGACAGAAACGGTCAACCTGGGTAGAGATCGAGAACACCCATTTACATTGAAGTAGACAAGGCAGTGACTCGGGCGGCTTCAGACGTATAGTGGGTTGGAGCCGACGCCGTCCCGTGAGCAGAGAGAGAGTTAGCCTGCGGGGCGGCGGTCGTCACAGCTGTAGTTGGGGTTGTAGAAGTAAATGACATTGGCGCTGTTAACGTTCGCACGAGTTTTGTGTGTACGAATGTTGAAGCCAAGAAAAGGGATGAGTGTACACATGTGATTAATGATTCTGAGTCGTGTGTTGACTTAAGTGAAATACAGTCAGGAGAACAATTTCATGCGTACGAGGATGAGTGTACAAATGAAGTGGATGCCGGTTATTTGTCTCAAATGTTTATTGACTCGAATGAGGAGGAACGAATGTTGTTTGGTTGTGTCTCTCGCGACGAACTGGTTGGGATTCAGTCGACAGAGAACGAATTGCAGCAGATTGTTGTACTGCCTGATTATGTCGCTGTTTTGATTGGTGCGAATGACATAAACGCACAGTTGAGTGTATCTGAGGTGTGTACGGATGTTGAAACTCCCGTTGAGATTGTGCACACAGGCGAATGCTTAAATGTAGGATTGGAAGTATCTCTGCGTGTGTTTGAATCTGCGTCTGAAGGTTTAACTTGCATGTTGCTCAAGAATGTTGAGAGTAGAAGTTTTCGTACGTGTTTTGTGGATGTGCTGTTTGAACATGATGACAACAGATACTGGGGCGCCTCTGAATGGTTCACCCTATGAGAGGCGCTTTATAAATGTTTGAACACAATACAATACAATATTGTATGACAGGTTGGTTGTCTGAGCAACAGGTCACTGATCTTGGTCAGTTACGGTTGAATGAATTTATCGAGAAGTTGGATGTATGCCTATGTCTTTGCAATTTTGCGGTTGAGGCGCAAGAGCAGTAGTTGTTGTTGAGTGAGGATGGAAATTCACGGGTTATTTCTGAATTGAATATGGATGTTGTCTCGGAAATGTGCCGTGTGCACAAGTCACAGCTGGTGCATGATTGTTCTAAAGCAGTATTGTCTGTAGAGTCTGTGATGACAGCCGTTGTTTGTGGAACTATTTCACATACGAGTTCTTGTAATGGGTCTTCTTCAACTGTAGCACTGATGTACATGAATGTAGACGTTGGTGAACGAGTGATTCTGGTGCGGACGGTTGTGTTGTTGCAACATTGTGGTCAGATGACTAATGGATCGACTGATGTTGTGGTGAATGATGTTTTGACGCAAGTTGTCAATAAAATGCCCTGTATACAGATGCACGAGGACATGGACATGTTTGGTTGTCATGTGTACTTGTCAGAAGATTGTGTGCTTGACGTATGCAATGACGAGTGCGAATATCTCGAAGGTACATTGAAAAGGGAAAGTGTTGTTGAGAATTTGGACGTTTGTCCAAATTCTCAACAGACGGTTGTACATCAGTGTGACGACATTTCTCTGGAATGTAATGAACTTTTACCAGATGTTGTTGAAGATTTTATGAATGAGTGTCCGATGAATGAGGTTCAAGATAATTACAATATTTCTCTACGCTTGGGTCTACTCGCTCGTCATCATACCTTTCTCTATCCCGGCCTCCAGTGTCATCCGCTCTGGTCTATGCTGCACCAGCTCTTTGGAACGGACTCCCAAAAGACCTCCGCCAATTTGCTCATCCTCCTATCTCGCCTCTTAACTCAACTTCTCCTCCGCTTGCACTCTTCTCTTCTACTTTCCACTCACGACTGAAAACCGAACTCTTCAAGATATCCTATCCTGATTCCACTCCTTCGCCACCACACTACCACCATCATCACCGATTGCCACCGTAGCACCATGCTGTCTCCTCGGCTTGACCTCCCCGGATTTTGACCTGGCACCGAAACGAACAGAGGAGTGTTGGCTATTGCGGACTGATTTGATATAGCGCCGGTGAATAAGCTGGTCTCCCTGACGTGACTTTTGTGGGCGCTGAGAAATTTTTGAAGATTTACATTACATTACATTACGGATATTGTTGATGTTCCTGTTGGTTGTGCCGAGTCTCATTTGTGTGAGAATGTTTATTTTCAGAATGTGTCTGCGATGGAACTTCCGGTCGGCGAGTAATGTTGGTTACGCAGACGCTTGACGAGACGGGGATCGAAGGGAGTGAGCGCCTTCGTCTTCCTTTGGATGGTTCTGACCGTTTTGGTGTTGTCCGCTCGTGATGCGTGAGTCACGAGATACACGGCCTACGTGTTTCTTCCGTTAGCGGAAATGGATGTCGCGATGGCTTTGGTAGGCCTACTCGCCACTGTTCGCGCCTTCGCGGTGTACCTTGGTTCTGCACGGTTGGTGTTGTGCACTGACAGTCGACAGTTTGTTGGGGACATGGGGAAATGTTACCAGAAACTTTTGCTTTGGATTTGCGGACTGCAACGATGCCCCTTGATCATTAGGCATAGGCCGAGTCGTCTGAATTTGTTCTCGGACTTAGTTTGTCGTTTCACCTTTGGTGATTGATACCACAAGCTAACAATATATATATATATATATATATATATATATATATATATATATATATATATATATATATCAATCAATCAATCAATCAAACTTAATATAGCGCCCCTTCAAGATATATCTACTCAGAGGCGAATATATATAGAATATATATTAGATATATATATATATATATATATATATATATATAAAAGTTATGCTGCTTGATGCGTCAAACTCAAACTTTAATTTTTTCGACCTGCTAAATAACTCCCATGACCATGACGCGACCTGCTGAAATTGTATAGCTGGTTCCGGGGCCAGGCGCCCGCCACTGCCTGGAACAAACTCCCCAAAGCTGTTTTGTTGAATTTCACACAACACGCTCTCTTGAAGGTCTCGTTGCTCTCCCGGCTTCCGTCTTTCTACTGCACTAATATTGCTCATAACATTATAGCAAAAAACCTCTAACCCATGTCCAACTGATTTCTATTTAACTCTAATCCTTTATAAATAATCTGTATACATCTAGAGCTAGTTTAGATTTGTTATTTCTTGCTTTGTTCAAGCCTATGCCGTTTCGATGTCGGGTGCATAGGCTACAATTCCAATTCTGGCACTTGGTATAGGCTACCATATCCTGTCACAGTTGGTTTCTTATACAGTAGGCCTAATTCTACTGAAACTCTACTGGTCCGCCTATTATCAGACTTCTATGGCGCCATGGATAGTGGTCAGATAACCCTTCTAGCTCTATTTGATGTTAGCGCTGCTTTTGACTCTGTTGACCATTCTATCCTCCTTCAACGCCTCTCTGTTTCTTTTGGACTGACTGGCAAACCATTATAATGGCTTCGTTCTTTCCTTACAGATCGTACTAACTGTGTAGTCTAATTGCTGGCTCCTCTAGGTCCCGCTGGGTCCCTGCCCTTTTTGGTGTACATCAGGGGTCAGTGTTGGGCCCTTTGCTTTACATTCTTTACACATCTGACGTTAGCTCCCTAATACTGTCTTGTGGACTCTTGCACCAGCTATATGCTGATGACATACAAGCATACGTCCACTGCCGTGCAGTTGATGCAGTGGCCTCTGTTGGGCTGATGTGCCGTGCCATTGATGCTCTTTCTGATTGGATGGCCTCAAATCGCTTGATTTTGAATCCAACCAAAACCCAGTTCATTTGGCTTGGTGGTCGCAGACAGTTGGCTGGTGTTGACCTACACCTGTTGGCCGAGACCTTCCCCCATATTGCCTGTTCGCTTACTGTTCGTGACCTTGTGGTGACACTTGATCAATAACTTAGTCTTTCGCAGCACGTCAACCTGATCACACGAAGCTGTTACTACCAGCTCCGTCAGTTGCGTGTTGTCCTGAGGTCCCTCTCCCATGATGCTGCTGTGGTACTTGTCCACGCCTTCGTCACCAGCAGAATTGATCATTGTTGCTCGGTTCTTGCTGGTCACCCATCTGGCTTAATAGGGCGTCTTGACCGGGTCCTTCGTTCTGCTGCTCGGCTTATTGGTCATATTCCCAAATATGCCCCAGTTTCTGCCTATATGCGTGATGTATTGCACTGGCTTTTTGCCTCGCAACGCATATCCTATGTTCGCTTATGTTCGCTTAGCAGCACTTGTCTGGCGGTGTCTCACTGGTAGTGATCGGTCTTACTTATCTGATCTCTGTCGCCCGGTTTCCGACTTAGCTTCTCGTCGAGCGCTGCGCTGTTCGACTAAGGAGGAGCTATTGGTCCCTCGGGCCCGCTCCTCGGTCAGACAGCGTCGAACCTTTTCGGTTGTTGGCCCCTCTACTTGGAATGGGCTCTCGCTTATGTTACGCTTACTGCCCCGAAATGATTTGCCTGCTTTCTACCAACTACTAAAGTCCTTTATGTTTGGCCGTGGCTGGGCTGGGAGCGCCTCTGAGTAGGTTTCTTGAAGAGGCGCTATATAAATATCCGGAATGAATGAATGAATGAATAATCCATTTATTCCATTAGGCCTACTTATGCACTATTCAGAATTTCTTTCCCTTGCCTTTTCAAACATTTTTCGCAAAGATTGATCCTCCTATTGTTGTTTGCAAATACATGTAGGCCTAGCATTTAAACCCGATTGTTACATAGAATGTTGCAATTGTTGTTGTTGTAGTAACTTATCATTTACTTATTTATTTACTTATTTACCTTCCTCACTTTCCTCTGCTCTTGCGCCACACACCTAATGTGTTTCAACTCTTAGTTATAACTAAGCCTACCACTACTTTATCAGTATCATAATTCATCATCATAATCATCATTAATATGACCTCCCGAGCGCCGAAGTTCCAAACTCAAAGAAGTTGAGTCTAGCACACGCGGAAGGAATCAACTTGTCGGCACCAGTCCATACTGTTATTCCGGGCACATACTTCGAACTATGCGAAAAAGGACTTTAAAAGGACTCTTTAACGACCCGTGCCAGGGTCAACTTTTCAGGTTTCATGGGCGTCCTCTTGTAGCCGAACACAGGCGTCATCTATCAGCCGAGGATCCGAAGCAATATCACTCGAGGTCCGCAAATCTCTCTGATCGAAGTCGCCCACTGCAACACATCTCGGAACGTCGAAAGCGATAATCTCGAGAAGTCGCCTGGGATACGGCTCGAATTTCTCCAGTCCCTTTCGCGACCGGCGTTGAACACATCGGAAGGCCTGGCGACAGATTGGCAATATCCAATGTGTATAAATAATCGTTTTACCTGCTTTGGAGGCATCCATAAATCAAAAGTCTCATGCAGTCGATGCGAAGATGACTAGTACCCAGCAGTAGGCTACCCGCTTTTGGCACCAGCTGTGAGGTTGCCCAGATTGAACAAATTACCAGAATGGCCAATCCGACAACACAATCCTTCAATCCGTGGAGTGAGGCTCCCGTGGTCTATCAGGAGACTCAGGGAGACAGATAAAACACAACTTTATTGAACAATAACAACCAACTGTCCATCGTAAATCAAGTCCGTAGACTGCTTCACCACTTGTCCCCTCGCAGAGTTTATCACGCTGCCGTAGTTAATCACACCGCCAGAGTTCATCACATCTTGATAGAGTTGATCGCACTAGGTAGTCGACCATAAATAAATTCAGATCGATCGCTCGCTCGGGGGGCCCGTGGCGCATTGGATAACATCTGGCAAAGTGACCGAGAGGTACCGAGTTCGAGCCCCCGTTGGGCGGATATGCTTTGTGTTTGCAGGCTGTCTGTTCTGTTAGTAGTTAAGATTTGTGTCTTGTGAATTGCATAATTGTACACTGTAACCGGTTGCGGTGTGTCAACCGGATTGTTGAATAAACGAAAATATATTATTAACTAAGGCAGACGTCTGTACGGCCCAATGGGTTGTACAGTGCACAAGGGCCCCTTGCGGTGCAAGGGCCCCGTCAGAGGGGCTTTCCTTTCAGAATGTAATCAACTTAACCAAGCCCAGTTAGCTACATCGGTTAGAGCGCAGGCTGCTTCTCATGCTCATCTATGCAAGAGAGCGTGCGGATCGCGGTTCGCTTCCCGAAGGTGGGTTATTTCATAGATCTAAAAATCTCGGGATGCATGGGGACCTTAAATGGCGTGGCTCCTATTCAAAACGGGCAAGTGCTTCTGAATCGCTACTTCGACTGCACACAAATTACGGCACTCAAATCTTTACTATTTATTTATTTTAATTGTTAGCTTAACAGTAAGGGGCCGTCCATAAAGTACGTCACGCTCCAGGGGGGGAGGGGGTTTAAGAAAGTGTGACAGTTTGTGACAGGGGGAGGGGGTCAGGCCATGTGTGACGTCACACATTTATTTTTTAAATTTTATTTATAATTTATTTTTTATTTTTTTAGCAGAATTTCATAGCTTTAAAAATAATTTTCAAAACTTTTCTGAAACATTTTAATTAGTTTTATGTCAAAATAGCATGAAATGCATATCTCCTGAATGTGTTTTCACGATTCCTCTCGCTAGGAGCGCTAGTAATAATGCTGTTGCGAAGCCTTGTTTATGTATTAGCCTTGCTTTCGGAAGTATTATTATTTCTATGTTGAAAGTGTGACGTACTTTGGGGGGGGGTCCGAGTTTTGTGACAGTTTGTGACAGGGGGGAGGAGGGGGGTAAAATGGTCAAAAATAGCGTGACGTACTTTATGGACGGCCCCTTAGCTAATCTGCTTGTACAGCGTACGCACTGGACAAATCAAACAGCGATTTCTCAGCCTTAGGCTGCAACGTTCAGCGCTCTGTTGCCTTCAGCACTGCTGGATGTAATTGTAATTAGCAACTTCTATTGCGCCGGTGTCTAATGCACAAGGCATCAACCGATGGCACACCAAAACCAAGCCGTAATCAGGTCAACATCCAAAAGATCAGTCCATAAGAGACAGTCTATGGTGGATAAGCAATTTGAAAGAGGCAAGTTTTCAGCCACGAACGAAATGACCCAAGCGACTGAGCACAGCGTACAGACACAGGAAGAGAGTTCCAAAAAGTAGGTCCAGATGCCTCGGACGACGAACTGTATGGAGCGGCCGAATTGTTAGCTAATCAGTATGATACCGACATTTCGTTTGCTTTTCCAGTTTAGCTGTTGTAATTATGTGCAAGCTTTTGTTTGAAGTTGTCAACGAGGTCAACCATCTTCGAAATTGCGCAACTGTTACTCATAGACTCTTATGTTCTGTCGCCTACATTCAGTGATGTATTCATGTTGCTTCTGACTTTGCCTGTGACTGTTGCGACATGCGAACAATCGTTTTCAAAACTGAAGCTCATAGAAAACTATCTTACGAAGAATCATGTCAGAACCTGAGTGACCTTGCATTATCAACAGAAAATCAAAATGCCAAAATGCTTGACACTTAAAAAGTGGTGGATATTTTTGCCCAAGAGAAAGATCGCAAACGAACGTTTTAACTGTTAGGATTCTTGTTATTAAACTACCGTAGACTTGACATATGTGACTTGGCCAATTTTATTATCTTACTTTATTTATGTTGTATGCTACAGCGCTTTTTGCACAATGTTTCTTTGTTTGAAATCAAAGGTGGTTCAAGGGGAAGGGCCCACCACCGAAGCTCTGCACAAGGGCCCCAAATACCGGTGGTGTACACTGGCAGGAGGCATGGATAAAACAGAGAAAACAAAAGAAGGCTGAACCGCTATAATAATAGTAACAATGACTATGATGATCAGGACTCATGACATCGATATGACAATTTTATGTGGATTTCTTCAATACAACAACTGTATTTTTTTATACAGTATTAACTTTTTGACAACCCCACTCCTCAATATTTGTAGCATGCTAAACTCTCTAGGCCCTCTGAAACTGATTTTATCATTTAGTTTTATGTTTATTCAAGTAACTATTTATTTATGAAGTCGAGAGAAAGTTGTTTAGCCAGTCAACAAGTCAAAGCATGTGTTTTAATCAACTAAGTTGTTAAGTTCGTTGCTAACGAACGATTCCTTAGCGATGGACTCTGGGGACTAGTGTATACATAATAATAACGACAATTTATATGGCACCGTAACACGGCCATGCCGTTACAAGGGCATTCTTGATCTCAGCCACAAACAACATTTGTATAAGAAGTCAAAATGCACGAAGTGATTGGCATATGTACATGGACATACTATAATTGAAACTAAATAATCATCATCAGGAAGCATATAAACATTATTAAAATCATATGTTTTCCAGAGACTTATGTAGCTTCCCATAACCTATTTGAAGCTGACTCCAAAAAACAAGACTGAGTACAGTGTGAGGTCCAACACGAAACATTGAGGCACCCCAGCCTTTGTAGAAGCCCCAGACGCCCTCCTTTTGTAAAGTCTTCAAAAAGCAGTCTGGTACATTTTTGTACAGTAAGCCTCTTCCATTTGCATCAGTACCCTGATTGTAGATGCGTGTAGAGACAACATCGAATGGTGTCATAAAGAGGACAGTAACTGCTCCACTGACAACACTAGCTGCCACAGAATTAAGCCAACTATCTTTGGAAAACATCTGCAAGCAAAATCAAGCAATGCAAAATTTAACATCAATAACAGTAAAATCTTAATAGAATAAAAAAAACAGAAGCACATAATATTTTTTTCGTTTTATAAACATGGTCTCAAAAATAGATATGGCCTGTTTCATAACAAATGCTTTTTATCATGAAGCACAAGAACTGAAGACGCACCTGTAATTTTTGCCTTTGTTCACCTCATGACTACGTCTACTTAACCTCCTTGACGTTAACCCCGAACGTTACTCGGGCCGGGAATTCTATGCAAAAGCGGTTAACCCCGAGTCACGTTCGGGCTCATACATACATACATACATACATACATACATACATACATACATACATACATACATACATACAAACATATACATATATAAATGCATATATACCTACATAATTATATATAATTATACCTACACATGTATATATTTACACACATAGATGTATATGTACATATATATACATATATATATATATATACATACATACATACATACATACATACATACATACATACATACATATATACATATACATATATAAATACATATATACCTACATAATTATATATAATTATACCTACACATGTATATATTTACACACATAGATGTATATGTACATATATATACATATATATATATATATACATACATACATACATACATACATACATACATATACATATATAAATACATATATACCTACATAATTATATATAATTATACCTACACATGTGTATATTTACACACATAGATGTATATGTACATATATATACATACATACATACATACATACATACATACATACAAACATACATATACATATATAAATACATATATACCTACATAATTATATATAATTATACCTACACATGTATATATTTACACACAAAGATGTATATGTATATATATACATACATACATACATACATACATACATACATACATATATCTGTATATATATACACATATATATATATATATGTAAATTTATACATGTATTTGTACATATATACATATGTAGGCTATATATGTAAATGTATGCATATATGGCTATGCATGTTTACATGTATACACATATACCTACACATGTATATTCATGCATATACATGCATACGTAAAAGAATGCAACGTTTTTGGCTCGTTTTTCTGGGAGAAAATGAAACGCTAAGGAGGTTAATGTGCATGCACATCTGCGAGTGCATGCACGTGTAGTGGTAAATGTGAAGTGATTGGAGATTTATGGAGACTCAATTCAAAAAACTAATTATAAGCATTCATTACGCCTGCTGAAATTATGTTAAATTTATTTAATTTTAAAAACAAAAAGGTTCATCACTTAACAAGCAATGCTCAGATAACTAGAAGTCACCAGTCTTATGTTCAAAAACAATGTGCACAAATAAACAAAACTGCATTCATGGTTGACAGATAAAGCCATGCTGAGAGTTGTAATTGTAATTGTAATCAAACATTTATATAGCACCGCTCAAAAATCAGCAGCACTCTCGACCTGCTTCAGGTAACACGAAAGCCTTAAGGCGTCTCCGGAACTGGAGAGGTGATATGGCTAGTAACTCAAGGCGAAGAGACTGGGGAAGAGAGTTCCAAGCTGATGGGCCAACACGGGCAAAGCACCTAGAGTGGACCGTAGCAGAGCGCATGCGAGGGACAACCACAAGGCCACGAGTCGAAGATCGCAGAGGCCCTCGCAGGTAAGGAGGAGACAAAGGTGCAAAAAGACCTCAGGTAGGATGGGGCCACACCAACAAGGCAGTTACGCATGAGGGAAAGGATTTTTAACTGTACCTGCTGTTGGATAGGGAGCTAGTGAAGGGTATCCCGAATATAGCCTGAGATATGGGCAAAACTTTGGAATGTCGCCTACAAGCCGAGCAGCTGCATCAAGAATACACTGGAGTTTGTGAGTATTAAAGGCAGAGAGTCCAATGTATGCAGCACTGCTGAAAAGGGCAGACAATAGTAACTGAATCTGCTGCTAAACACACACGGTCGCCTCACCATCCAGCAGTGTCTGTGTGCACAAGCTGTTGTTAAAGTGTAACTTGCAACAACTGTGTTACTCTGGTCAAAAGTAAGTTATTAATGCTACAATTACTTATAAATGATAATAATGTGGCACCATATATAAAGCCCAACCACATGCACTTAACTACTCACTAGGGTGGTCCACGACTACATGGCAAAAAAATAAAGTTTCAGTTTTTTATTATTAGAGGGTGCCAATGGAGTCCACTATATACAAAAATAATTCAGGTGCAATTTCATCCACATTTGAGAATATTTAGGGGTTGCACAATTGATTAGAAGTTTCACACACCTTGAGTCATTTTGCTCTTCGATGGGTGCTCAAAGTCTCATCAAGATTCCAGAAGACTGGGCTTTCCAAGTAGCTCAGAGAGAAGGTCAAAGGGGTTATATGGCAGGAGAGGATAGAGTCTTGATTCATAAAATGGAAAAGAAATTTATTAAAGCAAAGACCTACATAAGAGCAGCGTGAGAGATCAAAGAATGATATGGAAGTTTTAACAAGCACAGTAAAATTTGGAGTCGAGCAGCAGTGATAAGGACACACCTCTGGAAGGCAGTTACACATGTTGTGGTAGTCTATATAAGAGGATGAAAACAACAATCATCATCTACAGAGCTTAGCAAGAGAGCCTCCATGACTAAGCAAGAAGCTGCAGCTATGGATCAAACAAAAGTCACTAACATGGCAGCAACACATCCACCACATCCACATCTATTGGCTGCAACTGTTCAATCTCAAAGACATGAAGTTCGGGACTCGCATATGAGTCGCAGTTCTATTCGCCAAGCTTGAAGATTTTATCAAGAAGAGCGTGCTTCTATGATCAAAAATGAATGCTCTCCAGATTGTGCAATGGTTATTCAAAGACATGAAGTTCGGGACTCGCATATGAAGAAGATTTTGGCCGCGGACAAGCTAACCGTTCTCAGGACGTTCCATCTTTCACGGCGGAGGACTACCTATCCTCGTTCAACACCAAGGTACTTAACATCCGGAAGGACACCGCCGACTCCCCCCACCAGCTTATCCTCCTACAGCCTTCACTCTGTCAACTGTGACTCCAGTCACCACTGCTGAATTACGCCGAGTCATCCTCGCCTCCCCTCATAAATCCTGTGAACTTGACCCCCTCCCTACTTCCTTGCTGCAGGAGTTCGTCGATGTCCTTCTTCCGCTCCTCGCCGTCCTATGCAACAGCTCCATCCGTGAGGGCGTTCTGCCGGCGTCTCAAAAAAGATCCATCCTGGTACCAGTTCTCAAGTGTGAGGGACTAGACTCAAACAACCCAGTCAACTTCCGACCGATCGCTAATGTCTCATTCGTCTCGAAGGTCATTGAGAAGATAGTCGCCCTCCAGCTTACATCGTACCTTGAGACTAACAACCTACTACCAGCGATCCAGTCTGGCTTTCGGAAAGGTCATTCCACCGAGACATTGCTTCTTCGTCTCCTTTCCGATGTCTACGGTGCCATCGATCGCTCACAACTGACACTCTTAGCTCTCTTTGATGTCAGTGCAGCGTTTGACACTGTGGACCATGATATCTTGCTAGAACGGTTACATTTATCCTTTGGCCTCTCTGGTACCATGCTCCTCTGGCTAAGATCTTTTCTTAGTGAGCGCTCCTTTCGTGTGGTCCATGGGTCCTCTAGGTCCCAATGGGCCCCCGCCCCCTATGGTCTCCCTCAGGGCTCCGTTTTGGGTCCCCTTCTCTTCATAATCTATACCTCTGACCTCGCCTCTCTCCTCGCCTCCCACGCTATGCTGGCCCAGCTGTACGCAGATGATGTTCAGGCCTACCAACATTGCCTCGCCTCTGACGCCGTTGGTACCGTCCGCAATATGAGCTTGGCCATGGCGGCCTTGGGGGCCTGGATGTCGTCCAACCGTCTCCGCCTCAACTCCTCAAAAACTCAATTCATTTGGCTGGGCACTCGCCAGCAGCTGGCTAAGCTAGATATGGCTGCCCTTGCTACCGCCTTACCTCATTTTGTCTTGTCCTCTGTGGTCCGTGACCTTGGCGTTACTCTGGATCAGGAGCTCACCTTTGCTCCTCACCTTCACTCTCTCAGCCGTGCTTGTTACTACCAACTGCGCCAACTACGCACTATCGCTCGCTCGCTAAGTCCTACCGCCACTGCTACTCTTGTCCATTCTTTTGTCACTATCAGACTTGACTTCTGCTGCTCTCTCTATGTTGGCCTCCCGGCTGCCCGACTAAGCTGTCTGGTTCGCGTCTTACGCTCTGCAGCTCGCCTTATTGGCCGCATACCCAAATTCGACCACATCTCCAGCTATATGCGCGACATTCTTCACTGGCTCCCGCTTAGGCAGCGTATCGAATATAGGGTAGCTGCCCTAGTTTGGCGCTGCCTGCTGGGTCTTGCTCCTGCCTACCTTATTGAGCTTTGTAGCCCCACCCTTAGTGCTCGAGGCTCGCGCTCCCTCCGTTCAGCTGAACAGGGTCTTCTCTCTGTCCCTTTTGCTCGTACCTCCACCAGGCAGAGCCGTGCCTTCTCTGTGATTGGCCCCTCGACCTGGAATGGCCTACCTCTGACACTCCGCTCCCTTCCTAGAACCCCTTCTCAGTCATTCCTCTCTTAACTTAAAATGATCCTATTTGGCCGCGCTTGGGTTGGGAGCGCCTCTGAGTAGTTCCCTTGAAGAGGCGCTACACAAATTCAAGTAATGAATGAGATGGTAAGCTGTTGCCCGACATCACTGGCAGCGAGAAGGTAGATCAGCTGCCTATGATTGTGTCTGGCATTGGAACAGAGCAAATTCTTCGTGTCCCGAAGATTAACTCAGGCACTGGAGAAGCTCAGGCAAGCACCATGATCATCTACACAGATGACTGGTAGCTGAGAAGGAAGATTAAGGGGATGTGCTTTGACACCACAACGAGCAATACTGGACAGAAAGCTGGGACGTGAACTCTGATAGAAAAGGGACTTGGTCGGAACTTACTTCATCTAGCAGGTCGTCACTATGTGATGTTAATTGCTGCTGAAAGGCATTCAGTGTCACGAAAATTGTTTCCTCAACTGGTCCAGGCATTCTAATACTTCACCGTTTTCTTGACCATTGGCGTCAAAATAACTCGAGTAGATTTGAGACAGCAGTGGATAACTGATTTCGGGGAGCGAGCTATTGCTTTTGCTGAAACAAAGCTGGCGGCCAATCATCAACAAGATGATTAAAACGAGCCTCTTGAATTAGACATCTTTTTTGGTGGAGCACTAACTCAAGGAATTCACTTTATAGCGCCTGGAGTTTTATTCATTAGAGACGTGGATGTTTCGATCAGTAAAATGTTTCGATCTCTTTCAAACTGAAGCCAGTTGATGACAGGGGTATTTTCAATTTCCTTTCTATTTGTCTGTGATGTGTATGTCCAAGCATGGTATCAAACTTCCTGTCCTGTCTCGGCTTCTGCAATTGACTGAATACAGAAACCAAGAAATTCGACAGGTCACCACTACAGCATTCCACAGGAAAGCTAATGAAAACGAAGATTATCTTGAATCACAGGCAGTCGTCATGGCACTCAAAATAGTCAACGACACCGCAGAGAGAAGTGTAAAGCTAATCCAAGAGTTCAACTCAATCCTGACAATTGACGGAGATCAGAAACAGTATTGCTTCAGGGTGAGAACTGCCGGGGGTTGGGGGTTCAACCCCCCTAGTCTTTCTTAGGCTCCCATAGTAAAGTCTACATTTCACACCCAAACTGCACATAATTCAACGTCTAACCCCCCCCAGTTATTTTTTACAATTCCCATACTGATTGGCTTCAAGTTGTTGATGCGCATCAAAATCAATTTCTTGACTCGAAACAAGAACACATTGCTGGCAAGTTTGGATGGTGCCGCTGTCAGTGCTGAAACGACCACTCAATGAAGACAACTCAAAATATTTATGACGTTTTCCCTTTAAAACTAGCATTTGACCTACCCAAAATGATAAATTTAATCACAGACTTTAAACGCTGAAACGATGAATACATTGTCATGCCATTGGACTGATGTTTGTTTGCCATCAAGTAGGGCTGTCAACGGGCCCCCGCACACCCGGGCCCCCGTTCGTAGGGTCAAGCCCGGGCCGTCAAGTCAATACCCGAAAACCCGACCAAAGAAGCATAATAACGGCATGCAGGTGTAAGTTTTAACAGCTGTGTCGTTCCGCGGTTGAATAACGCGTGGGAAGCTGTGGAGTTCAGCATGAACTAGCCAGCTAAAGTGGCCGATTAGTCATCGGCGGTTGGCACCTGCCTGATTGCCGGCTATCATAAGACGAGCCATGGGCTCCTATTTAATAAGGGTTATTACGCAAGGACAACCTACCAGGACGCGCAAGCCAATGATGACAAACTTGAATTATGTCTTAGTGCAACGACCGCTTATATATATATATATATATATATATATATAACATATATAACTAGACAGAGCTTCCTACATTATGAAGCGTCGTTAAATAAACTTTACAACTGGTCCTAGGTTGAGCTTAATGACCTTTTATATATATAAATTGATGCATATAGGTCCTATTGAATAAACTAGGGTACGCGCAACATAATTTTCGGTTCTAACATTGGTCACTTGTTGAGTCGGTCTTTTGAGATATCGAGATCTCGTTATTTGCCGCCAATCCGTCATTGCAATAAAAGATTTTAACAATGCGTCCCAGTTTCCGGGAGGCCTACAACACCCGAAGTTAAAATTCCCGCCAGAAATTCGTCCCTTCTGCCGTCGGTTTTCGTGGGAAGACCACCAAGAGAGCCCTATTTCTGGAGCTGTGTCACGTACACATTCCACGGCGGCGTCCTTTGAACAAAGGCGACGACCAACGACTCCCTCTGGTCAGTGTATCTGTCTGTGTGTCACCGTGTCTAAATCCTATTAGGTATCGCTCTCCCTTCCCAATTTAGCGACTTTCGGTGACTCGGGCAAACCGTGAGAAAAAGACGAAACCGTGCTATTTGTAGCTTTTGGATGACGGATGTAATCGAAGCGACAATTTCTATCCCACGCTTTCCTGTCGATCGGCGATACGAGGCAACAAACTAAGTGGACCGTGATCGAGGTATTAATACCGAAAATCGCCGTTAGGCACACGCCACAGGTCTTTCAATGTAATTAATTAAATCAAATTTTGTAACTTCGTTACACTGTGACTCCGTAGCATCGAAGAAGAGGAAAGACGAAAGGCGATTAGGGTCGGAACCCATGCACCTTGACACCATGGCAAATCTTCTCAGACAGTAGAAGACGTTGCGTCCGGGCATACCTCTGGCACTGGATCTGCAGAGGACAACATTCTTAGTAGCCGGCAAATGGTCGAATAGTGTCACCGATGTAGAACGGAGGGCGCCATAACCGAAGGGTTTGTTGTACAGTTAACAACCTGAAACCCCCTCAGCGGGCGAAACCATTCTGTTGGTCAGTGACAAGCTCACTGTTTCAATGGTAAGCATCCAAAGATCATCCACAACACACCAGAAACAGCGACAATAGAGAGGAGCATCTCCACGGATGCATACTAGGCAATTTTGAAAATCGTATAACAAAACTAGTTGAGCAAAAACCAGTTCGACTACCCAAGTGGTCAAAATTAAGACGCAGATAATGACGTGGCGATTGTGGCCATCACGTGCACAGGAATTAAACAAACCTCAGAGTTCGTGTTTAAACACTCACATAATCTATTGCCCAAAGCTTTTGCAGACTTCTTTAGTTTATCATCCCATTTTAATCCTTATAATGTTAGAACCTCTGTCAACTTTAGACGAATTTCCATAAGAACAAGTACTCGGGAATTTTAAATCAGAAGCGCTGGCCCAAGAACTTGAAATAATTTTATGTTAACCATCCGGAATTCTCCCTGTCGTTCTATATTCAAGTGCAAGCTCCCCTGCTACTTGTTGGCAACCTATCCCTAATTCCCACCTAGCTATTTGTAAGCACAGGAGGATTTATGAAAAAGTTCATATTACTCGGTGATGATACACACTTTTAATTTTGTTTAGTCTTAGTTAACTAGTTAAGATATATAAGATTTAGTTGTACTACAAACACAATGTCGGTTTCTCCTTCTGTACTTGGGTAAACCTGCTAGCAGGACTTCGGTCCCTTAAGGGTTTCTCTCCCTTAGATTTCGGTTTCACTATAAATTCTTGCTTCACTGGGACGTTATTTTGCAAATTGAAGCAATAAAATTTGTGGTTATGATTATGGTTACGCATCTCAAGCCGGGTAGTTTTTGTCTTCATGGAGGAAAGCAACATGAGTCTTTGAGGTGACCTTGACCATTAGTCACTGGTGGCTGACAAGCGATAAATGCCTGTTATACATGCACACCTTGGTTTGAGGGATAGCTGGACCATTGAGGGACTGCTGGATAGAGTAGTAACGTGTCCTGTAAATGCTGCCACCCATCATCGCTCCACATTATTGATGCAGCTTGGTTGAGCTCTGCATGTGCGTAGGCGCGCCATTAGAAACTCTTCTAGTTTTCTGTGCATAGTTTTGTTTATAGACAAAATATCTATTCTTAACGACGCTAAGCATCATATCAAATAGTGCAGGAAGTGCTTTTGTGAGGTACTGAAAAGGCGCTTTAGCAATATCTAGTTACATACAAAGACATATATCCGTTCTTAATCACTGTTAACATTATTTAGGTTAGCATTGAGAGCAATTCTGAGTGGTGTTGTAAAAATTTCCAACTATAATCACCAAAAATTCATTACCTGAAAATTTTCAATATATTCCTTACAGAATGAGAAAGTTGTCAGTTGGGCTGCTGAACCAACTGTTACCCTGGCAACAGCACTGCTAACACCCCGCCAGAGCCCTCTCAGCCCATGCTGTTTGTAGATAATTTCAAATGCAGCTTGCATGCCATTGTGCTGATGTTGGTAGCCCACAGCAATTTCCTTCTTTGCCATTGCCTGCAGTTGGACTTTAATCTGCAATAAATCAGCACCCAGAAACAGTCATAACATAATGAATCACAGATGCATACATGTTGGTAGCATTAGAGGTTAAAGAACGGAAGACCACTCTAAGCCCAGTCCTGGATAGTGTTGTTTTAGTTTTGCATTGAGTTTTAGTTTTAGTTATTATTAGTTTTACATGCTAGGTGTTTTAGTTATTATTAGTTTTAGTTATTTCGCCAAGTTTTAGTTTTAGTTATAGTTTTAGTTAATAGAAACTTACACTTCCTCTTTTCAGTTTTAGTTTCTTCAGTTTTAGTTTTAGTTTTAGTTTCAGTTATTTGTTCACTGATAGTTGGCCGAAAACAATGTATATCAAATTACTGCCAATAGGCAATATAGGCGATTATTCTTACAGTATGACAACATGCCATGTATCATACATGATATAATGTCCATTTAATGATTAGTGTGGTAAAAATTTCTTGTTGAGCTTATGTGATTCCCCGATTTTCGCCCGTATGTACAAAAACATTGAATATTCAAGGACGCTAGGCTATCGTTGAGTGTTTTCATTAGGTTTTCGTTAGATGTTTTAGTTATTATTAGTTTTGACCGTTTTAGTTTCAGTTATTAGTTTTAGTTATTTCCCCAAGTTTTAGTTTTAGTTTTAGTTTTAGTTAACTATAACCCTTAGTTTTCGTTAACGAAGGTTTTCGTTTTAGTTTTAGTTAACGAAAACAACACTAGTCCTGGATCCGATCTCCAGTGAGGAAGTGCGACGAATTATCCTAGCTTCTGCCCCTAAAATCTGCGACCTGGACCCTCTTCCAACAATCCTTCTTCAAGAATTCGTCGACGTCTTTCTTCCTTTCCTTACAGTCATCTGTAACCGCTCCCTCCAAGAGCGCGTTCTTCCTCCATCACAGAAGTTCATCGTTGTTCCTGTTCCGAAAGGACTTGACTTGTCTGATCCAGCCAACTTTAGGCCTATTGCGAACGTATCATTTCTTTCTAAAATAATTTAGAAGATTGTTAGTTTTCAGTTAACTGCATATCTTGTTAGGAACAATTTGCTACCGACTTTTCAATCTGGTTTTCGTAAGGGCCACTCCACGGAAACCCTGTTAGTTCGTCTGCTCTCTGATATCTATGGGGCTATTGATAGGTCACAGGTCACCCTCTTAGCACTATTTGATGTGAGCGCCGCTTTTGATACCGTTGATCACGGTATCCTTCTTATGCGCCTTTCTGTCTCTTTTGGTCTTTCTGGAAACCTTCTTGACTGGCTTGGTTCCTTCCTCCATGACCGTTCTTTCTCTGTCCTCCACGGGTCTACCAGGACTCCATGGGTTCCTGCCCCGTATGGACTGCCACAGTGTTCTGTGTTGGGCCCTCTTTTATACATTATCTATACTGCTGATCTTGGTCCTCTCTTAGCCGCTCTTTCTGTGCTGAGCCAGTCTTATGCGGATGACCTGCAGGTGTATTTGCACTGTCCTGCATCAGCAGCTATTACCGCAGTCCGGTCCATGAACCGGGCAATGGAGGCTCTGGAGGCCTGCATGTCCTCTAATCGGCTACAGCTTAACTCTTCTAAAACCCAGTTTATTTGGCTTGGCACGCGCCAGCAGCTTGCCAATATTGACCTGGAGGCCCTTGCCCAGGAGTTCCCGCAGTTTACCTTCTCATCCTCTGTCAGGGACCTTGGTGTCACTTTGGACCAAGAACTAACCTTCACGCGGCATATCAACCAACTATGCCGTGATTGCTACTTCCAGCTGCGTCAGCTTAGAGTGGTCTTCCGTTCTTTAACCTCTAATGCTGCCTTAACGCTTATCCACTCTTTTATTGTTTCTCACCTTGATTACTGCAGCACCCTCTATGTGGGTCTTCCGGCGGCTCGGATTGGGTGCTTGGTTCGGGTCATGCGAGAGGCGGCACGCCTTATTGGACGCATCGCAAGATTCGGCCATGTCAGTGATTACATGCGGGATGTCTTGCATTGGCTCCCTTTCCCGCAGCAGATCACTTACCGGATCTCTGCCTTGGTTTGGCGCTGCCTCGCGGGTGTGGCCCCTGTTTACTTACAGGAGCTCTGCTGCTCCACCATGAGAGTCCAGCGCTATGGTTCTCTCCGCTCCTCTAAGCAGGCTGAGCTTCTTGTTCCCCGGTCATGGACCTCTATTATGCAGCGCCGTGCCTTTTCTGTTGCTGGCCCTGCAATCTGGAATGGGCTCCCTGTGGATCTACGCCTAATGCATAGAGCCCTTGCGGCCACATTCTTCTCTAACCTCAAGACTGTTCTCTTTAGCCAGGGTTGAGTCGGGAGCGCTTCTGAGTAGATAATCTTGAATAGCGCTATATAAATTTCTGAAATGAATTAATGAATAATAATATTTAATAATAATAATAATAATCTTTTCTTTAACCCATTACCTACCAACTTTTCTTTCTGAACAATACTATCATTTTCCAACACGTCCTGGCATGCAAACATGAACACGAGGTTTAAAATATTTATTATAGATACCTCCGAGCAAAATTGTTGTGTCAAAGTGATGCACCCTGGGAGGGTGCGCTAGTAGTGAGACAGTTCGCGACATACTTCATGGCTACTAAGGCAATTCAAGTATTATTTATCAAGTCATTATTTTTGGGACTAGATAATCAAACAATGTCATGACATTTATTGAGACTGTCTCACACATTGTCACGAAATTCATTGAATCAGTGCATATGAAGTCCAATATCACACTTTGTACACCACTTTGTTGTGTTTTGCAACAATGCACACAACATCGCTGAGTTTGGACATCAGCAAGAAGTGGACTTGTCTGACAAACTGAATCTCCAATAGAACACGTGGATTCAGTGGTAGTGCTTTGCCTGGTCACCTGATCTTAGCCGGTTGAGCATGTTGCATTATGTACATGCGGACGACGTCTCTCCAGACAGCAAGAAGATCCAGTGGTTGCTACTGGTACGATGGTGTCTTGCAATACAAGAGCCATGCATCATTACAACAAACATGTATGCAAACAGTGGCAACCACCATTTCTTTGTCCTCATTGTAGTTCTGTTGGTAGTCACATTTGGTCAACTCGATCAACATCACCTATAGTGTTGCACAATCTAACGATACTGAACTGGCCTGTTCCATCTCGAAGCTGTACCTGTGGGTTCAGCTCCAACGACATTTGATGCTAGAGTCACAACTTTATTGTCACGCCAAGTGCTATAACAGGTGACAAGTGCTATGACATTGGATGGTTTGCCCAATGCATAGACCTGCTCTGCAGTTCCACAAAGTGCTTTCTCAAGCGATTTGCACATTTATTTTAGCGGGAAATTTTCAAGACGGTTCTGCCGAATTGTACCAGTTGCCTCAGTGACAAGGCATCCAACATGTTCAAGTAGTTTCACTGATCTGAAAAAGTTGCCAAAAGCATGATTTGAAAGCGTTGATGACAGCGGACCAAGTACAAATGAGCTGCATAATACAAATTCAGACTGATATGGGTTATCTATCCTTGGCTCCATCTGCATAAATGTATGTACACGCCTGCATGGACGAGGTCATCATCTTCCAGTATTACCTGCACAGTATTTATGCAAATTAAGTTATCTACAACCCACAACAGTTACAGCAAACTATTAGGAATAACAAGAACACATACTAACATTTCCATCCCAATAAATCGTCCACCTGAGGGATCAGGACAATCGCTTTACACTCTTCACCATTGTTCAAAAACCCTGTACCCATTCGCTACTAGCGCATCCTCACAGGGTGCAGTAGTACTATCATCTGAACTTGGAAATAGCATTATTTTTATAATATAACGAATTACCATACAAACAGATGTAATTCTATCATATTTTATGCTTCCATTTCTTCTTCTTCACGTTCTCTGCCCTCAGGCAGGTTCATATGTCCAACGACGCCATTTTTCTCTGTTCTCTGCTTCTCTTTTCAGTCCGCTGTATCCCTCCTCTGCCAACATCCAGTCAAAAAAAAATGTAAAATGACGCTTCCATTTAAATAATTATAAAAACTTACCCTTTTACCCCTTGGAATTTCTTGCAGTTGTGAGATGACGTCATGTTCTTGATAAATCAACACCGATTTTTTTAGATAAAAACATTAAAACTAG
The DNA here is from genome assembly GCA_020284085.1 of Aporrectodea caliginosa. Lineage (NCBI taxonomy): Eukaryota > Metazoa > Annelida > Clitellata > Crassiclitellata > Lumbricidae > Aporrectodea > Aporrectodea caliginosa. Next base: position 777,380 of record JACEVL010000483.1, on the reverse strand, counting down.
AAAACTCTACATACATTGTTTAATAGGCTCAATACAAAGGGGATAATTAAATAATATATTTAGTTCAAGCCGGTTAAAAAAAATTTTGTGCGATTGTTTGCATGCAGGGTGCGCTAGTAGAAAATGGGTTAATTAAGCGCCTGACAAACACACCGCGCTGTACATTTACAATGCGCTTCTGAGCAGTTACCTTGAAGGGGCGCTATATAAATTTTTGAATGAATGAATGAATGAATGAATTTACATGTTATGCAATTGAAACAATCTTAACTACTAACAGAACAGACAGCCTGCAATACATGGCGCTAATAGCAGCCTACAAAGCATGTCCACCCTACGGGACTTGAACTTGGTACCTCTCGTTCACTATGCCAGTGTGTTATCCAATACGCCAGTTAGCCAGTATGTCTTGCCAGTCTGACTATGAAAGTTTTCCTCATGCTTCTGTTGGCTTGCATTAAAGCCATCATGGGATCTATAATCCAGTACCTCGCCTGAGGTCCGGTTTGCAAAATGGTGTTGGGGAGTTTCTCACTTCCACTTAGTCAGTGGGTCCCTAGGCATGAAAAATCACTGAGGTGCTTGTCTTCCATGACGCCACGAATGACGTAATCGCCAAATCCAATATGGCCGCCGTTGGCCATATTGGAAAATTTATCGTTCTTGTTTCTTACAGTATCTGCACGTGTAATACCTCTAATGTTACTGATTTAGGTATGTAGAATTCATTTTTGATGTTGTTTTGGTCATTCGGGGTCAAAATCCTGATTCGCTATCATTACCTTCCTGAGGACTCACCGTCCTTTGAGCAGTTATGCTTAAAGGCGGATTCCTGCTATTTATCTGCTGTTCTGACCGATAGAGGTCATGTGCTACATGCCTTGCTTTCTACGGTTAAAACTTCTGTTTATTATCTCCGCCCCAGGGCCCATGATCATGTCATTCCTCCCACTGATAGTCTGATGCGAAGAAACTGCATCACTCTCTAGGATGATTTATAAGACTTGAATAAGATTTAGATTATTGCGACTACTATGATGTGTGTACACCAAAATGCGGTGTACACACCAAAATCAAGGTCTGAAGCCTGTCCCTTTCACACTACCCCGCGAAACCCCACCAAACAGGCGAGGCATAAAGCATCCGTGCCAGGGTAGTGGCAGACACGACCTCAAGAAGAAGCAGACCTCGCAAGCCGTGAGCGACCAGAGTCCGCAAGGCATAGAGAGATTTGCGGGCCAGACAGCATATTCGGTGGATGTGGTCTTCAAATCCTAAGACATTGGAAATGGTGACTCCTAAAATCACCATACTGGTAACCCTAGTTAAGCCTGAGGTGGCGCATGGAGTTGTTAAGTTCCCAGGGCCCGCCCTTTTGCGGCGGATCAACATTTCACTAGTTTTCTTTTTATTCAGCGTTAAGTTACATTCTTCTCTAACCTGAAGACTGTTCTCTTTAGCCGGGGTTGAGTCAGGAGCGCTTCTGAGTAGATAATCTTGAGGGGCGCTATATAAATCTCTGAAATGAATGAATGAATGAATTCGGCAACCCATCGGGAGACATTGTCCAATTCAATAGAGACAGAAGCACTATTTGAAGAGGGAATTGTATTGTATTTGTATTGTATTGTATTTGAACACTTGTTATAGCGCCCCTACCAGATTCCCATTCAGAGGCGCTCCCGACTACTGCGCAGACGCTGAATCGGAGTTTCACGCCAAAGCGCATGAGCAATTGCGAGTGAAGGACTTGCCCAGGGTCCCTACGGCGGCGACTTTGAGGTGGATTCGAACCCGCAACCCTCCAGCTGCAAGGCACCGAACATACCCCTAAACCACCGCGCCCCAGTTGTATTGTAATGTGTTGTATTGTATTGTATTGTACTCCACGTTTATATTGCGACCGAGCCACCTGCAGTAAAGATCCGAGAAATTAATCTCTGATAAACCGACCGACCGGGAATCGAACCCGGGGCGCCAGCGTGGCGAGCGGGCTACCAACCCACTCGGCCACTCAGGATCCTCAGTATTCCTCAGGAATGAGAAGATAGTAGTCATCGGCGTATTTGAGGAGCCTATTTGTAGGGTAGACAGTGCTAAAACAGGAAATAGCATTAATGACGTTAACGGGCCCAAATCCCGATCCTTGGACAATGCTGGCGTTTATTTCAGTGTATGTTGATATTGCCCCTTGGAATTTTGTGCAATGCTGACGGCCATTTAGAAAGGCAATGACCCAGTTATAGATATTGTCTGGAAGTGGCAGTTTCGCCAGTATGCTAGCCAGGTACGCATGCCTGACGGTATCAAAAGCTTTGGAAAAATCTAAAGCTAGTACGTGGACATACTGATTGGAATTAAGCAACTCTGATATATTATGAGTGAGAGCAATGAGGGCAACCGATGTGGAACCAGTGGCCTGAAGGAATATTGATCAGAAAACATGCAATGTTGAAGGGGATTGCTTAGAATAGGGTAAAAGAAACGGCATAAAATCTGCTTTTCAAGTAACCTGCACAGTATGGGTGTGATAGATATTGGTCGAAAATCTGACTCGGACGAGTCACTTTAGGCACTGGAGTAATTATGTTTTTTTCCACTGCAGTAGAAACATGTGTAATATCTGTAATTCAACTAATTAAATCAGCTAATTCTTCTTGTTCTTGTGGTTCTCTGCCTCTTAGGCAGGTTCAAATGTCCGACGTTGCCATTCCTCTCTTTGTTGGGCCTCTTCTTTCAGCTTCCTGTAATCGTTTGTCATCATCCAATCCAGCATCATCTGTCTTGGTCTTCCTCTTGTCTTCCTCCCCTCCATTTTTCCTTCAATGACCGTACTTAGTAAAATTAGAGATATCACATCTGTTTCTACTGCTACATTTGGCCAAGTTATATAAGAAATCGTTGATGTAACAAAATGATGTCCTTGACCTTGAACTTTGAAGGTAAAGATGACCCCGAATGACGAAAACAATATCAGAAATGAATTCTACATACCGAAATCAGTAAAATTAGAGATATCACATCTGTTTCTACTGCTACATTTGGCCAAGTTATAAGAAATCGTTGACATAATAAAAATTATATCCCTGACCAGAGGCGCATTTGCCAGTAGGCGAACTAGGCGCGCGCCTAGGGCCCCAAATCTTGGAGGGGCCCCCAAACGAATAAAAATATTTTTTCTCAATAATAAAAAATAACATTTTAAAATTTAGAATTATTTAATTTTTTTTCTTTACAGCTTGGCATTCACATAAAAGAATAATATACTTTTATTATTATTGTAATTGTAAAAGAATATTTTTTTATAATTAATAATTGCTTTGTTCATTTGGGCAGCAATTGGGCTAATAATTCATTTTTGTGTAAAATGACATCAAACTTGTTAGCAACAAGCAGCAACGGGCGTCTGCTGCAGTTCATTCCTACGTGTCCGGAGGTTTCGAAACTGGGTGCACGCACCCCCAGGGGGTGCGACATGTCATTTCAGAGGGTGCGACAAAAAGGGAAAGTATGAATTATAAGAATGCATTGATAATAGGCCTACATTGTAAATTTTTTAGCTATCATAGGATAAGCATGGGTAAGACCGTGAGATTAGAAGTTAATTTCCATGTAGAATTATAAGATTTAAGGCTAGCCTAAGGCTTGTAAGGGGGAAGGGGTAGTAGCAAGACTTTTCCAAGAATTTTCGAGGGGGGTAGTAACAAGACTTTTCAAAGAATTTTCGACGGGGGGTAGATTTGTCTTTTTAAACTCAAATTCAAGAGGAGGCAAATTCACATACAACATATATGTCCTAGAACAATACGGACACGTATTAAAATTTCAATTACTTTTAATTACTGGTTATCAATACTAATAAAAGTTTTGAACACTACAAAATGACGGAATAATCAGACTAAAACAGGGGTTCCAAATCTTTTCTATGCCCGCACCCCTGGGAATTGTTTCACCAATGTTTGCACCTCTACAAAAGTATTATCACACCTGAAGACGCATAGGCCTACACGAAATTGTTACTACTGAAACTTTTGCTTACAAGCCAAGTTATATAAGAAATCGTTGATGTAACAAAAATGATGTCCTTGACCATGAACTTTGAAGGTAAAGATGACCCCGAATGATGAAAACAATATCAGAAATGAATTCTACATACCGAAATCAGTAACATTAGAGGTATTACACATGCATATACTGTAAGAAACAAAAACGTTGAATTTTCCAATATGGCCGACGGCGGCCACTGACTAAGTGGAAGTGAGAAACTCCCCCAACACCATTTTTGCAAACGGGTCCTCGGGCAACATAATGGATTATAAACCATGGACTCTGCATGTACAAGCTTTCAACAACTTCTCTTTTGTCAGGACTGAGCAGGGCGTGTTTCTGAGAAAAAGGTCAGTATCTTGGAAAGGTGCTATATGAGTGTTCCAAATGAAAGAATGAATGGATATGTTTTTCTGTTCATAGTTAGCCAGTCATGTCAGTGCTTCTATTGACAGATCACAACTTTCCGGATCAAATCTTCCGGAATAATGAAGTGATCTTGCTGCTTAGAGAAAATACATGAATTCACAATATTTGATAAAACATGTCTAATGTTAAAGAACAAGAATTACCATGTAAAAAGGACTGCCAGCAGTAGCACCGAGGCAGCCTGTTATGGCTCCAGCTGCCACTGCATATGGTAGGGAGACCCGGTTTTTTTTGTCCCTGGTCAAGCCTCTGCTATCTAGCCACTGGTAGGCGCCAAGTCGAATTCCGTTCATGACGAACTGGTACCATAAGGCTGGCATCAGGCCTTTCTGTAGGGCCAATAATCCATCCACCTTTGCAATTGTGTAGAAGGCATGCAGAACATTTTTGTAGTGAACAGTATACTGACACCTTCGAGCCAGTTCACCTTGAAGCTGCATTCTTGTCTTGGCCACTTCCAAAGGGTTCGTGAAAAGGCCAGCACCACATGCAGCCACACCACCGATTACGAATTCCATAATTTACGTCCTTTACAATCAAACGACTAGATACAGTTGTGCACTATTTCCTTATTGACTTGAAAATTAACAGCCATTTACGACACAAGAAAATGCTATATTTATTTGACGAAACGTTGATTAAACACTGTTACCGAAGACCATTGCCGAAGACAGCATTGTCCACTACAGTGCAAAGTTTTCGGAGCTAAAAATAGTTTTTTTGGGCGCGTTCCATTGGACGCGTTCCGGTCCTCTAATAATAACCTCTAGTCATAAAATAAATTGTTTCGGCTTAACGACACTTTCATATCGAAGATGATTAGTGTCGGAGGCAGAAAGCAACCTCGTACTCCACGTTTAAATTGCGACCGAGCCACCCGCAGTAAAGATCCGAGAAATTAATCTCTGATAAACCGACCCGACCGGGAAGCGAACCCGGGGCGCCGGCGTGACGAGCGGACTACCAGCCCACTCGGCCACTTAGGTTAGACCGTTATATATAAGAGGTCGTTGGGTTAGACTATATCTATGGTTGAGACAGAAGTGTATTCCATGGCTCGCATCTGAACCTTTTTATCTTCGATTTGTGCTTTGATTTTAAAACCGCCTCTACCATTGTGCGACACATTGGTCTACAGCTGGTAGCACGATTAGTCTTAGAAACTAACGCGTTTCCTTCAGATCGATCTTTGGAAAACTTGGAAAACTGTAAATAGTCTTCTCCATCGTGGCTCCTCTCACCCCCTTCCAAACTCTATCCCACATGCATCCATTGCCGACTCTTTTGCATCCTTCTTCACTGACAAGGTTTCCTCCCTCCGCCTTTCATTACAGACTCTCTTATCAAAATCAACTTCTACGCAATCTGACTCCTCCCCGTCAATCGATCACAATGACACAACTTTACCACCTACTGCATCTTTCAACCTATTCGAGCCTGCTACTGAAGCAGAAATCGCTACACTCATTCAAGCCTCTCAAAACAAACAATGCGACCTTGACCCAATCCCAACTTCCTTACTTAAAGACTGTGTAACCCTCCTCGTTCCTACTGTAACCAAAATCATATCAACCTCTCTCTATCGACTGGTACTGTAGAGCGGTAGGATTTACTGGCTTCCACTCTCTCTTCTCTGGGTGCTAAGTCAGAGCGAACTGGCTGAGCGGGCCAGTTCCTTTCGTTTCGATCGTTTGACGAGGTGGGTGCATCGTAGGCCGTGGCTTCCAGTGCATCGTCGCCCGCCAAGGCCAGCCTATGGTAGTTAACCTTCGGCCGTCCTTGAAGCCTCAGACTCCTGCGTGGCAACGTTTCGTCTGCACTGGCTTCCACGCCTAGAGCTTCCGAGGGAAGGCCGGCCCTTGAATTGTTAAGGGCCCCCGACGTCTCTATCTCCTGTCGGGGTGGGTTGGACCCTTGATAATCTACCTTTTTACTTATCCTTTCTTCCATTCTTTCTAAACGGGCCATTAATAGATCTGCCTGTCTCTCCTGTCTATCTTCTGCTTCGTCCTGTCTGTCTTCTGCTTCTCTCATCCGTCTATTCATACCTTCGTGTGTAGCGTTCAAATTATCAGACAGTGTAGCCACCGTCGCTACCAGCCTAGTAATTAACTCCAGTTGGTTTAGGCCTGGGCGTTCCTCTAGCATTGGGCCTACATCGCCTAACCTCTCTTCCTCTCCTTCTTCCATTCTTATCTTACAGTATAATGCACAAGACAATCAATTCGATTATATATTTGAACTGACAATTACAACAATGCTAAAAGACTACAAATATATGCGGCTAACAGTTCTACAATAATCTATCGTTAGAACAATCCATTACCATCATCACACAGTGACACAGGCAATCACATTCATGCGTGGGCCTTAATTATGATTACGACCTCGTTAGGCGAGTGTCCGTCTAATTATTACGGTACCCTCAGCAGTTCACGGTTACTCTACTGGGGTTTTCCCTGCAGCAACCTTCGTATCGTACCTGATAGAGCCTCGCAGACTATGGAAATATCCAGCGTCGGCGAAATATCCAGCGTCCTCAAGTTCCTTGTTCAGCGGCGTCGCATAAATTCCAGTCGACTTCGCTTACGTTACGGATTCCACGTACGCCTTATATCACACGTTCACGAATTGAGCTAAACCCTCAATACGGGCACAGTTTCGTCCAACAGGAGACAATCCGCGTCCTTTGTCTGGGTTGCGCGGCTATACGCTCCACGCGTCTTACACAACCTCTCTCCTGAGCTGGTGGAACGATCTGGCCACGAGCTCTTGCAACTCTGGGGTTTTACTATAGTAAAATTCTGCATGCCCCTCTTAGCTCCTCCTCCTCTACGTTGATTGGCTGCCTGCCCCTTTCGGTTAATCGCCCGAGCATCGGTCCCTTCTACCAGCATCCAGGTACCTACGTCGTCCAAGGCTTGACTTATGCTGCGCTGTTACAATTCTTTAATATCCTCCATTACGCTTACATTACTCTTACATTAATCTTGTAGGAAGCTTCTCGATTTCCTACACTCGGCCCCACTTACTCTTAACTTTTTACGCAGGGAAAAGTTGTAACTGCCTTGAATAACACTTCATCAGGCGGTTACCGTAAGGCAATATCTTATCTTAATTCCCAATTTCGCAATTATCAGCGTTCCATACACAATTATGCAGTTCGTTCGTTCCTATCATTCCAATTCAGTTCATTGCACATTAAGACATGACATGTTTCTCAATCACACTTTAACATGATTAGATTACGCTAACAGCCACTCGTTAATCATTTCACTGTTACTATCATTCACTCTCATCTTCTCGAGGCATCGATCTTAAAGTTACTTCACTTCATTATGAACATCACACCGGTTACACACGACATCATCAGCATCTTCAGAATCATTAGCAGCACTTCACAACACTTCCGCAAATCATATATATTTCATCCCTACAAGAGCCATCTTGCTCTACAAGGTTAACACTACACATTGCTCTACATGAGTTCATTGCTCAACAAAGCCACACAAATCATATATATTTCTTCCCTACAAGAGCCATTTGCTCTACAAGGACACAACACCACTTGCGCTACATAAGCTCCTGCTTAACACCGCTACACCGCCTTCATATATATTTCTACCCCACATAGCCGCCTGCTAACAAGGTTACACATCACTTGCGCTACATAAGCTCCTGCTTAACAACGCTACAACACCTTCATATAGCTCTGTGACTACTAAAATCATTCCAATACTTGTTAGTTCATGATCATCAGTGCCTTCCATCCATTTCATATCATCAGCCTCATGTCTGCAATGCTATTTCATTCATGCTTCATCCACATCATAATTGTTATGCAATCATTACACAATTTGTCCCAACATCAATAACAGTTATTAGCACACTTCTACACAATTTCTGCTACACAGTAATCAATTCATTACCATCAGTAAGCACCATCCTTCGACACAGTTATCATTAGTACACAACTTAATCATCGTAATCTTCATCATCATTTCTTCCTGTTACACACAGTAAATTCTTAATCAACAATAATAATTCTGCTTCATGGCACATTCCTAGCGCTTCATAAGTCATACAATTGAAATCATCTTCAGTTCAGCTGCGGCAATCACATCTTAATGGTTATGCAATCCTCAAATACTTAATTTCTCCCTAATGGAGTGTTCAATTAACACACAATCATAATCTATACTCCATCATAACTGAAGCCTACATACCGTCGTTAGACCTACACAGAACACTATTTAATATCAGAATTCATATCTTTCATTTTGTAGAATGCACGAGATACTTCCTCAGCCTACACTACAGAGCACAGAATTCCTTCAGAACACAGAGTTCCTCACCACGAACGGTCGGCTCCGATTCTGGTGCTGTCACCAGGCGATTCAGCAGTGCGTCCATACATCAGGGCCGTTCCAGAATAAGTTCCATCCTCTTCCTTCCATCGCGCGTTGGTCGTACGACCTTCCACACAGCTTATGACATGCTAGCAGCACTGCCAGCACATCTCGTAGTAGGAGTCCGAATCCTTCCCGTTTCATACGGAGTATATCGACAAGCAACGAATCCTTCTATTTCTGGTCTACACGTCGTCACGCGCAGTACCCGCTTACACTCAACCGAATTCCACTGATACACGTAACACACAACACTTTCGTTACACGTTCTCGTAGCTCACGCAGGCGTGAAGGCTTGCTTCCCAATATCTCCAACCTGTGGCTTACCCAGACGTGTACTCCAAGTGCACTACAGAGCGAGTACCTTACTCCAGCTCACGGTCAGGTATCCGCGCCTCTGCCGTACATACTCTTTTTCAACCCAGCCTCCTTGGCTGCACTAAAAGCGATTCCTCTTACGCGTTAACCCAGTGAGTTCCATCTCACCCACAGAACAGATTCCATCGACTGTCTCATATACTCCATAATTCACCAGAACGAGTTCTTCTTCCAGATCTTAGGCTACGATCTCCTTGGCTGAGCGAATCGACCGTTTTGCACATAGGCCTACATTTTTTCCGTACGTTTTTCCTGTTGACCCGTTACTCTCCAACAATCCTGATTCGGTTTCACACTTATTCTACTTAGTAACGTTTCAATTCTAATTACTATTCGCAATGCACTTTCATAATTAATATTCGAGCGTAGGCCTATCTTTTTATATTCAACTGAACTATATCGCAATACTTTTCTAACGTAATTGTTCGACTGTTAGACGCACGCCTTATCTTGCTCCTAACAGAGTTCGATTCTCTACTCGAATGCCGTTTGCATTTCACCCTATCATTAATTAGTTGCACTACTCGTTACGGTTAATTTCTTATTTCTTAAACCTGGATTCTTCGTTCGTTCCATTTTTCTTCCATTTTCTCCGTTTTCGAACTCGTTCATAACTCTGCTGTCATCTGGCGAACAGGCGGAGCTATCCCGGACGATACTCGTGTGCATACGCATTCACTGGAGGCCCCCTTGAATATCGGCAGTGACGTCGTTCGTGGTCGGTATCACCACACAGGAAGCACCGTCGTTCCTGTTGACCAAATCTCGGACGACGAAAGGAATAATCATTGAACGGAGGTCGCTGTCGGTCTACGTCATTCATCCAACGGCCATTTTGAGGACTCGAATTAGTTTCAATCCTCCGCATTCTTTGCTCTATTTTTCGCATCTCCTGCCACACAGGTTGCTCTTCCTCATCATACACTGCTCTCACACGCGCTCCAGAATTTCCGTTATGTTTCGTGTTACTGGCTTCCGCTTTTTGGAAACCTTCAAGACAACTAGCGACCCGACAAGCTTGGTCAAGCGTTTTCGCAGCAGATTCCATTACCTTGACTGCGAGAACCCGGTCGGCTAGAGAATCGATAAAAACACGCACTTCCAGTGCATCGGAGTGATGTGTCCTTGCCCCGCTGAAAGCCATGCGAGATAAACGACGAACTTCAGCAGACAGTTCTCCAAGTGACTCTCCACGCTTCTGTTTCAGCGTGCTCAGTTTCACTTGATGTAGCGCCTCGTTTTGCTCCGGCCCGTACCTTTCTTTCAACCTCTCAATGATTTCTTCTGCCTGCGTTGATTCGTCTAGATCCGTATTTAATATTATTTGAGCTGCAGAATCCGTCAGTGCACAAATAAGCTGATGCTTGGTCTCCGTATTTGACCAGTGATTACTTTGCCTACAAACTGTCAGACGCATTAGAAAGGGTTCCACTGAAGACAAACCTGCGTAGCTTCCAAGTTTCACGTGACTTTTTGGTCTTTCACTAACTAGACCCAAAGATGACTCGCCGACAAACGCAGAATTTCGCAGTACTGTACCTTCATGTCTACCTATTTCAGCTGCCGTTGTTTGAGTTGCTACAGAATATTGGGCTACAACGTAGGGTTGTTGGTTTATTGTATTTATTCTGGTTGGCCAGATTTGATTTGGGTTATAGGTTTGAGCAGCTGCATGATTTAGACTTGGCCACGCATTCGATAGATGGCGTGCCAATCTCTCAGGTGGACCAGGATTTTGTTGACGATTGAACATTGTGTTGACTGAGCCTAATTGGACGTGATTTTGTTTAGTGACCAGATTAGAGTATGAATTAATCCTTGACTGTTGATTCTCTTGGCTGGTCGCTCTTTGTTCGATGACAGACGATGTAAAGTACGGCAATTGGTTATTATCCGACAGTACTGCTCCATTGCACGTCGTTGTTGATTGTTCTGTCACTACAGCTTCTCTTTGTTTTGCGTTAGCATGCTCATCCAGAAACCTGACAATTCTCGGCTCGGCTATGACTTGTTCAGCATTTGTCACGCCTTCATCATTTTGGTTTTGGGCTTGTGAGTTGTGTGTTTGCCCCCTGGAATTGTCTGCGTGTCTGTTGGGCCATTGGTCGATTACGTGAAAGGCTTGATTGCCAATACGTAGTGGTTCCCTGTCCCAGTGTGTTTGTGTCGACTGTAGTGACATGCATCCATCATTCATCTCTATATGAGCAGATTCGCCGCTTTTCCGGGCCTCTCTGCTTCTAACGTTCAATTCATTCACCAATTGCAATTCATTGTAATTTCTTTCGTGCTCATTTTCATCATTTTCATCAAATTGCACAAAATCATCATTTCTATCTGCATAGCTTCTGTACTCTCTACCAAAATTATCATAATCCCATACTCGTGCGTCAATTGTAGAGCGGTAGGATTTACTGGCTTCCACTCTCTCTTCTCTGGGTGCTAAGTCAGAGCGAACTGGCTGAGCGGGCCAGTTCCTTTCGTTTCGATCGTTTGACGAGGTGGGTGCATCGTAGGCCGTGGCTTCCAGTGCATCGTCGCCCGCCAAGGCCAGCCTATGGTAGTTAACCTTCGGCCGTCCTTGAAGCCTCAGACTCCTGCGTGGCAACGTTTCGTCTGCACTGGCTTCCACGCCTAGAGCTTCCGAGGGAAGGCCGGCCCTTGAATTGTTAAGGGCCCCCGACGTCTCTATCTCCTGTCGGGGTGGGTTGGACCCTTGATAATCTACCTTTTTACTTATCCTTTCTTCCATTCTTTCTAAACGGGCCATTAATAGATCTGCCTGTCTCTCCTGTCTATCTTCTGCTTCGTCCTGTCTGTCTTCTGCTTCTCTCATCCGTCTATTCATACCTACGTGTGTAGCGTTCAAATTATCAGACAGTGTAGCCACCGTCGCTACCAGCCTAGTAATTAACTCCAGTTGGTTTAGGCCTGGGCGTTCCTCTAGCATTGGGCCTACATCGCCTAACCTCTCTTCCTCTCCTTCTTCCATTCTTATCTTACAATATAATGCACAAGACAATCAATTCGATTATATATTTGAACTGACAATTACAACAATGCTAAAAGACTACAAATATATGCGGCTAACAGTTCTACAATAATCTATCGTTAGAACAATCCATTACCATCATCACACAGGCAATCACATTCATGCGTGGGCCTTAATTATGATTACGACCTCGTTAGGCGAGTGTCCGTCTAATTATTACGGTACCCTCAGCAGTTCACGGTTACTCTACTGGGGTTTTCCCTGCAGCAACCTTCGTATCGTACCTGATAGAGCCTCGCAGACTATGGAAATATCCAGCGTCGGCGAAATATCCAGCGTCCTCAAGTTCCTTGTTCAGCGGCGTCGCATAAATTCCAGTCGACTTCGCTTACGTTACGGATTCCACGTACGCCTTATATCACACGTTCACGAATTGAGCTAAACCCTCAATACGGGCACAGTTTCGTCCAACAGGAGACAATCCGCGTCCTTTGTCTGGGTTGCGCGGCTATACGCTCCACGCGTCTTACACAACCTCTCTCCTGAGCTGGTGGAACGATCTGGCCACGAGCTCTTGCAACTCTGGGGTTTTACTATAGTAAAATTCTGCATGCCCCTCTTAGCTCCTCCTCCCCTACGTTGATTGGCTGCCTGCCCCTTTCGGTTAATCGCCCGAGCATCGGTCCCTTCTACCAGCATCCAGGTACCTACGTCGTCCAAGGCTTGACTTATGCTGCGCTGTTACAATTCTTTAATATCCTCCATTACGCTTACATTACTCTTACATTAATCTTGTAGGAAGCTTCTCGATTTCCTACAGTACTTTTCCTTTACTTTTCAAAGACTCCGTTGTCAAACCACTTCTCAAAAAACCATCCCTTGACAAAGAACTCCTCTCCAACTACCGTCCAATTTCAAATCTCTCTTTCTTATCTAAGCTCTCGGAACGGGTTGTCCTCTCTCGTCTCAACCGCTAACAATCTTCTAAACCCAAATCAATCTGCCTACACCAAGCACCACTCTACCGAAACTGTCCTTGCCTCGCTATACAACAAACTTGTCACGGCGATAGGCCGTCAACAAGTCTCTTGTTTGTGCCTCTTAGACATCTCTGCCGCCTTCGACACAGTAGACCATTCTATCCTCATCAAACGCCTTTCCTCTGTATTTGGAATCTCTGACACTGCCCTATTGTGGATAAAATCATACCTTTCATCACGCTCTTTCACTGTCAATGCCGCTGGTTACTCATCTAATCCGCACACCTTCACCTGCGGTGTTCCTCAAGGTTCTGTTCTCGGTCCTCTGCTGTTCATTCTTTACACCTCCCCACTTAGCAAACTCATTTCCTCATCCTCTACTGACCATCACCTCTATGCCGACGACACAGCTTTTCATTTCTTGTTCCCCTCACTCCCTTCCAGACGCACTAAATCATCTACGCGCAACACAATCACCCAGATTTCAGCCTGGATGACCGCTAATCTGCTATGCCTTAACCCTTCAAAAACAGAATTCCTCATTATTGGCCTCCGCGAACAATTAAACAAACTAGCCTATCCTCCCGACCTTTGTCCAACCGGTCTCACTTCTCCCGCACCTTACTCTTCTCCTGTCCGCAATCTTGGAATCATCATCGATAAAAACCTCACCTTTTCCGACCACATCAGCCAGCTATCTCGCACCTGCTATATGCACATCCGTGACCTCCGTCGATTGCGCCCAATACTTGATTACAAGACTGCATGCACAATTGTAGCCCTAATGTGGATTAGTCGCCTTTTTGCTGCGTCCGTAATGGCAGAGTAGAACATTACATTACTTCAAGTAAGGTTATAGGAAACACTAGGCATTTTTGTAGAAAAGTCTTGTATTGTGTTAATTAGAAAAAACAATCAATTGACATATAATTCAAATAAATACCTATCTACCTATGAGTGGCATTATTTATTAAATAATATATTTATGTTTTATGAGCTTATCTGATCCTTCAGACAACTTCAGTCTCGCTTCGATGACACCACAGTAGAGTCCGTAGAAACTGGTTTCAATGAAGGAGTAGGTTTCGTCGAAAGCTATATGTATTTCAACGGAGGTGGGTCTTTCTCTGAAGCGTCGCGGCGAAGACATGTAATCGTAACGATGCTTCGTCTTCCAACCAGTTCTTCCAACGTCGAAGTAGTTGTTGAAAAGGATCGTCACAACAACAGACAAACCGGAATTAGATAAATCCGTATCGTTTGCTTTAAAGTTGCTGTACGAAGACTAATCAATCCTTCGTAAACGTCCGCAGTTCAAATCATCCACACGCAGAAACGTCGACAACTCAACCGTTCTACGCTTCCAAGTAGACTTATCGAAAGGATCACTCGTCGGCCCTTTTATGCTCAACGGCTACTCCTAAATTCGATTAAAAGTCCGCCACAACGATGCTATCATCTATTACAAGATGCATAGTCATCTAGAACCTCGAAACTGACGATTCATTCACCGAAAACGTCCTTCCAATCGCAGGAACGTCTCTAATCGTTCAACTCGCTTGAACTCCAAATTTCAAGTCCTCCCTCAACGTATTTCTATTCGTTCCTTTATTACGTCGTCACGGTAACGCTTGGATAAATCGTATTACGTCATGGAGCCGTTAACGCTGTTTTAACGGTTCGCTAGGCAGTTAATTACGTCTTAATGAAGCCACTCATGAATTAACTAAATGCCACTAGTAATTGACTATCTTATCCTAACCTTAGAAATTAATTAATTAATTAAGTAAACTAACAATAGATTTGATAAGTTATATTTCGCTACAATAAGGCCCCTCTTTTTAAAGACTGTCTACAGGCTTTATCTACCTAACCTTCTTATCAAACTACTTGTTAATTACTTATATTATTATCTAAACTACTTATATAAAACAACAACAACAATGCTACATACCTATTCTATATAAATATTTATATTCTTACAGGTTTCTATTAAATCATCTACTTCCTATATCAGACCCCTACTGAGATAGTCGGATATTACATTATTACATCCTTTAATGTAATTCACCTTAAAGCTATAATTCTGCAGGGCAAGACTCCATCTCATCACCCTTGCATTCTTCATTCTTCCTTCTCTCATGTACTGCAGTCCGCAGTGGTCCGTTTCGATCACAAACTGCTTTCCGAACAAATATCTATCGAATTTCTCAATTCCCCACATGATAGCCAGACACTCTCTTTCCTCCACAGAGGAAAGAGAGTGCCTTTCTCTTTCCAACAACTTCCTGCTTGCATAAGCGACTGGGTGGTTAATACCATCATAGTTCTGCATCAGAACACACCCAAGTCCTATTCCTGAAGCATCTGTCTGAATAACGAACTCTTTGTTCAAATCAGGCAGCTTCAAAATTGGTGCCTTAGCTAATACTTCCTTTAACTCTTTAAAGGCCTTATCCAATTCTGGATTCCACTCTACTACATTCGGTGACAGCTTCTTAGTCAGATCAGACAAAGGCACCATAAGTTCAGCACAGTGTGGAATGAACTTTCGGTAGTAATTTACTGGCCCCAGAAAGCTTCTCACTTGCTTCTTAGTTTGCGGCCTCGGTCTGTCCACAATCTTATCAATCAATTCCACCTTAGGACTTACATTGTCGTCTCTAAGCGTGTGTCCACTAAGATCTATTTCCTCATACAGATTAGGACTTTTTCCTATATCCCTGTAACCTTTTGTTTGCTCACTATTGTAGAGCTCTAGAATTTCTTCCTCTCTATTCACTCCTAACTCTCCATCATGTATTACTGCTGATACAAAGGCAACTGTCTCTGTATCATGTATTTCTTCATGATTGACTCTTAACTTCTTGTTAACTTCATCTCCACTGTCAAAATTCTTTTTATCTTTGACATTCACTTTGTTCGTAACCATCGGTTCCATTGCACACGTTTGATCAATGCGTTCTTTTAATTTTAATATGCAATTATACGCATTCTTTATTTCCTCTCGCAATATCTCAATATCACTAGGAGTTTCTTTGACTTCTATCGTTTCCGCTGATTTAATAACCTTATGTTTTTTATTCCTTTTCTTCGATGACCGTATTCCAGTCGCGGTCGTTGAATGTACGTTATTTCTTACAATCGGTTTAGCGGTGACGTCATCTACACCCGTTGACCTACGCCTCTGTTTTTCTAAGTCCGTGTATATCTCACATCTGTTTCTTTGTATATTGTTCATTTCATTGCAAATTTTGGGCAATGTATCACTCTTCTTGTCTTTACTTAGCATGTATCTGATTCCATTGATTTTCCCAATAATCACAGGTTTCACTGGATTATCCATCACTAAGGCTTCCACCTTCCCAGTATAATATTCACTATCTAAATCAACATTAGCTGTAGGATAGTACCGTGTACTTCCATCTATCAGTGTACACATTGCTTCCTTCCCTGTCAAATCTGACTTGTCTATAAGTGCTCTCTTCACGACACAGCATGTTGCTCCCGAATCATAAATGCACTCAACCTCCTTTCCGTTAACTCTAACTGATTTTTCTTCTTCGTTCAGGTTCAATGGATTGCCATCAATTGCTACAATGGCACTCGCCACCCTGCTAATCGATATCGGTATCTCATCCCATATCGGAGTCGTTTGTATATCACTCACTTCTGGTCTCTGTCTTGTACCTTGTTTAAGTATTTCATTTTTCAATTTATATGCGCTATTCTGGATTACTTGTATGGCTGCTGTCGTGTGTTTGACAACACCTTTAGGCTTATTCGGGCAATGACTTGCCTTATGACCTTGACCTCTACATGAATAACATATAATCTTCTGTCCTATCGCTTTTGTCTTTTCGCTATGAAAATCCCTATTAGCTGATTTATTAAAACTTGTTTCTCTACGAGGTCCAGTTTCCGTCCAGTCTCTATTTGTCATTCCAGCAAATTTGTCTTTTGGTCTATCCTCGTATGTAATACTCTGGTTCTCATCTTGAAAGTACTCATCCGTTGATTCTACCAACGTGTTTTCATAACTACAATCATGAGCTTCTATATAGGACTCAGCATGGGTTAGCATTTCTTTAAGACTGATCTTCCACTTTTCTTTGAGGAACATCTTCAATTCTATAGAACACGTTGAGAAGAACTGATCCCTTAAAATCAAACTGTCCAATCCTTCGTATGTCTTCTCGAATCCTGACATGAATAACCACTGTTGGATGTACCTCCTTAGACGCTCAAAGAACTGGGAACAAGACTCACCGACCTCGATAGAACTGTCCTTAAATTTCTGCCTATAACCTACCTCAGTCAACTTGAATCTCCTCAACAGTTGTTCCTTAAGACAGTTATAATCTTGTGCTTCTGTAGAAGTCAACCTCTGGTATACTTCCAAAGCTTTTCCCTCGATATATCTAGCTAATGTCAAGGCCCATATCTCTTGTGGTATCTCATATGCTTCAACTGTCCTTTCGAATCGCAACAAATACGCGTCTAGGCTATCTTTATTTTCATCAAAATTAGGAAACTTAATATTTCCCATTCCTTTTCCGTATTTTCCATAATCATGATCTCTAGTTTGTCTACGATCAGAAACCGCCCTTGCTTCGATCTCTTTTATTTTAATTTCTGCCTCAAGCTTGTTTAACTCCTAATCCATCTGACTCTTGGCTCGCTCCTCTTCCATTTCGCGTTTGGCCTTTTCTTCTTCCAATTGGCGCTTAGCCCGTTCCTCCTCTACTTGTCTCTTAGCTCGCTCATCCTCTGCTTGTCTCTTAGCTCGCTCATCTTCCATTTGACGTTTGGCTCTCTCTTCTTCTATTTCCATTTGGCGCTTAACCCGTTCCTCTTCTAATAACTCTCTAGCCTTTTTATCTTCTCTCTCCTTGGCTCTCTCTTCTCTCAGTTCAGCCTGTCGTTCTTTCACGAAGCTTTTCAACTCGTCTGCTTCCATCCCCAATTCTCGGCCTACTTGAATTAACTGCTGATAATCAGTAGCCGACATCTTACTTGTTTACTTTATTTCAACCAAGTAATTAATCAATAGCCTTGCGCTTTATAAAATTCTCAGATCCTACCTAAGATCTATATGCGACCTCTTAGTTACAATATATAATCTATGTCTATGACGTAACGTTATGACGTAACGTTAAATGTTCAATGGCTTATTGCACCGTTTAAAATGTCAAATGTGCGTACCGTTCAAATTCAAATTATTCGTCTCTAATTTTCACAGAAAGCACAAATCTATAGCGCTAGTGCAGGTTAACTAATAGTTTATTTGAGTTAGCAAAGTCTCTCTAAATCCTGGACGTTGAGCACCCATAATGTAGCCCTAATGTGGATTAGTCGCCTTTTTGCTGCGTCCGTAATGGCAGAGTAGAACATTACATTACTTCAAGTAAGGTTATAGGAAACACTAGGCATTTTTGTAGAAAAGTCTTGTATTGTGTTAATTAGAAAAAACAATCAATTGACATACAATTCAAATAAATACCTATCTACCTATGAGTGGCATTATTTATTAAATAATATATTTATGTTTTATGAGCTTATCTGATCCTTCAGACAACTTCAGTCTCGCTTCGATGACACCACAGTAGAGTCCGTAGAAACTGGTTTCAATGAAGGAGTAGGTTTCGTCGAAAGATATATGTATTTCAACGGAGGTGGATCTTTCTCTGAAGCGTTGCGGCGAAGACATGTAATCGTAACGATGCTTCGTCTTCCAACCAGTTCTTCCAACGTCGAAGTAGTTGTTGAAAAGGATCGTCACAACAACAGACAAACCGGAATTAGATAAATCCGTATCGTTTGCTTTAAAGTTGCTGTACGAAGACTAATCAATCCTTCGTAAACGTCCGCAGTTCAAATCATCCACACGCAGAAACGTCGACAACTCAACCGTTCTACGCTTCCAAGTAGACTTATCGAAAGGATCACTCGTCGGCCCTTTTATGCTCAACGGCTACTCCTAAATTCGATTAAAAGTCCGCCACAACGATGCTATCATCTATTACAAGATGCATAGTCATCTAGAACCTCGAAACTGACGATTCATTCACCGAAAACGTCCTTCCAATAGCAGGAACGTCTCTAATCGTTCAACTCGCTTGAACTCCAAATTTCAAGTCCTCCCTCAACGTATTTCTATTCGTTCCTTTATTACGTCGTCACGGTAACGCTTGGATAAATCGTATTACGTCATGGAGCCGTTAACGCTGTTTTAACGGTTCGCTAGGCAGTTAATTACGTATTAATGAAGCCACTCATGAATTAACTAAATGCCACTAGTAGTCTAATTGACTATCTTATCCTAACCTTAGAAATTAATTAATTAAGTAAGTAAACTAACAATAGATTTGATAAGTTATATTTCGCTACAACAATAGCCACCTCAATTGTTCATTCCAAACTCGACTACTGCAATTCCATTTTTTACAACATCGACTCTTCTCAAATCAAACGCCTGCAAACAATCCAGAACGCGCTCGCCCGCGCAGTCACCAAAACTCCCAAACACCACCACATAACCCCTGTTCTGAAATCACTTCATTGGCTTAAAGTCCCTCAGCGCATCCATTACAAAATAGTATCTCTTACCTACAATGCACTTCAAACGTCTAAACCCTCTTACATTCGCCAGCTATTCACCATCCAACCGCCTGGGTCTACTCGCTCATCATCATACCTTTCTCTATCCCGGCCTCCAGTCTCATCCTCTCTGAAATTCTGCAACCGCTCCTTAGTCTATGCTGCACCAGCTCTTTGGAACAGACTCTCAAAGACCTCCGCCAGTTTGCTCATCATCCTATCTCGCCTCTTAACTCAAACTCTCCTCCGCTTGCACTCTCCTCTTCTGCTTTCCACTCACGACTGAAAACCGAACTCTTTAAGATATCCTATCCTGATTCTACTCCTGCGCCACCACACGACCACCATCATCACCGATTGCCACCGTAGCACCATGCTGTCTCCTCGGCTTGACCTCCCCGGATTTTGACCTGGCACCGAAACGAACAGAGGAGTTTTGGCTATTGCGGACTTGATTTGATATAGCGCCGGTGAATAAGCTGGTCTCCCTGACGTGACTTTTGTGGGCGCTGAGAAACTTTCGAAGATTTACATTTACATTTACATTACATCGATCGTAGATTGTGCCTCTTTAATAGTCCATTTCAGTAGCTTTTAATTTTACCATTGATCCCAACTTCTTACTTTACTCCGAGCTTTCAATATGATTAGATTTTAGTCATTCTACTGACACTGTTCTCTTCTGAAATTAGTCAGAACCCATCTCCATCAATTACTCCCTTGAAAAGTGAAACCTTATCCAACTATCATGTGATTCATGTCCTCTCACTTGCAGAGTTCCACAAGACTGTTATTCTTTAACCAGTGTAGTTCAGTATAATTGAATCACGTTTAATTGAATTACGTAATTTAATTTCAAGTTCTGTAATTATAACTGTGAATTAGGCCTACATTTTAAGTCCAGTAATTGTAGGCCCTAAGTGTATTTAAATTACAATATTGCATGAATGAGGTGTCAATTACGAATTACTTTTATAAAGTCGGCCACGATGCCAGCCTGCCGCCCACCCCTTTAACTGCTCTATTCTTACAATGCTGAGACCCCTCTTAAAACACTTTGATAGAGTCAGACTGCAGTCATGCCCTCATTCTTAGCTAGCATATACTGCGTATACTGATAACAGAGCATGTCATATTTTGAGTCTGATTATGACAATAACACTGAAGCTGTTAGCGCTGGTAACAAAATACATCCAATAATTGGATGACAAGAAGTCAACTATTGGCATCTTGTTCGAAATTTCCATAAGTCAAACAAGCATTTTTTAAATTCAATTGCACGCTTCCATCTTCAGCTCCAAATTGAAACACCCAGGCGCAATCAACTAACAGACAATCAGTTTGAAAAACTTCTACTCTTCATATTAAATAAACTCTATTGTTAACTTGTTGTAATGGATCATATAATTGTAAACCGTATTTCAGTCTCAGATAGCCTACTTTACAAACTTACAATAAATTGGCCCATTGGATGTCTTAGTTTGAAAATAAAGTATATAAAAAAATATAGCAGAAAAATTCTATATCATTTGCCATTTCAAAGGGAACAATTTAAAAGTAATTGGTAATTGAATTACAATCATAATGTAATTATAATTCACTTATTTCCACAATCAAGTAATTTTAATTGTAATTCAATTACATTATTTTACCAGCATGTAGGCTAATTGCAATTGAAATTGAATTACATTTGCAACGTAATTGATACAACACTGTCTTTAACCTGTTTTGTTCATTCTTTACAGTTTACACGACTCCTTTATAGGTCTACTCATTAATTAGGCCTAAACTGCATGCGCTTAGTTTATCATAGCATTCATGCTGACGACGACACCCAGCCATTCATCTGCCTTAAAACTGTTTCACTCCCAGACAGCCAACTCCATATTGCCACGCCCGCACCATCGATGGCCCGCACGCATTTACCAAAATCCCAACCGGTATATATAGCAGTTCATAAAATATATTTTAGGCAAGTTTTCATCGCACATGCAACTTCTACTTCTACTATGACATATTTTCATCTCTCATCCAACTTCTACATCTAGGCCTACTACAAATATTTTAATGGCTCATCCATAGGCGTAACTTTCTATTGTGACGGTGGTGTCCGGTCACCACCACTTTTAAAAGTGGTGGTGATAGTCACCACCACTTTTGGTCCTGCAATTAAATATATTTTTTTTAACATGAAAGCATTTGGCTGTCTACCGTCTAGGCTATTCATGTATACTTAACATCACAATGGCCGCAATGATGATAGGGGCCTCCACATGTAGTGTGTCCACACTACCTTACTTACATATGTTTGGTTTCATAATTTGGTGACTTCATCCATTTTGTTTCTATAAAAAGTGAAATTATCAAATTCATATGAAAAAATGGATCGATTCATCGTAAAGAGACCGCGAAAGCTTATAATTGTGCATGCAATGTATCATGTTTCGGTGGTAGACTGTAAGCTCTAACTGCAGTCTATGGTAATTTAGCGGGTAAACTGTAGTTTTGGGGTAATCCCGTAGTTTAGGTTGGTAAATTATTTGAATATCTTCAATACCGAACTTCATGTTGGTAAGTAAGCAATCTACCTATGTCCATGATAACTATCGTCAATCCCGCTTCCATTTCATCGAAAATTTGTTTTAATCAATCCAGCTTCCATTTCATGACACAAATTAGCCAACTTCTATTTAACCCAAAAAATATTTTTCATCAATTAAACTTTTATTTAAGCAAAGAACTATTCTCATGGGTCCAGCTTCTACTTACGGAAAAAAATTATTTTAATCATTCCAGCTTCTATTGCTTCAAAAACATAATTTCATCAATCCATGCTTCTATTTAAGGTAAAAATTATTTCGATCAATCCAACTTCTATTGAAAGACAGAAATCGTTTCATCAATCCCACTTCGAGTTACTGAAACAATTTTTTTCCTTAATCCAGCCTCCATTTTAATTCGACGATATAAAATAATTTACCAACCTAAACTACGGGATTACCAGTTTTGGCTGGTAAATTATTTTATATTGTCAATTTCAAAATGGAAGCTGGATCGATGAAAATAATTGTTGGCCTAAATGAGAGTTGGATTGATGAAAGTAATTCTTCGTTTAAATAGAAATTGGATTGATGGAAACAATTGCTTCCGCAAATTGATTAGACTAAGTCTTTGCTTCAATAGAAGCGGGATCGATGAAGTTTTTTGCTTTAATAGAAGTGGGATTGACCAAAATAATTCTTGCCTAAAGAGAAATTGGATTGATTAAAATTTCTTGGTTATATAAAAGTTGGACTGATGACAATAATTCTTGCTTAAGCTGAAGTTCGATTGATGAAATTTTTTATCGTAATTGCAAGCTGGATTGATGGTAGTTATCATGGACATTGGTAGACTGCTTACCTACCAGCGACAAGTACGGCATTGTAGACATTAAAATAATTTACCAACATAAACTACGGGATAATAATTTAGCATTGATAATGACCAATGGTATTATAATGTCGATTATTTGTAGTAGGCTACAGTATAATATAGTAGCCTAACGATGTTCTTCAAAAGCCGCAGTTGTAGCAGGACAATGAGCAGCGTGTCTCTGAGGTTTCGGCGCTGCGGCTAGCAGTTGGTTTTTCAATAAAGGATACTTACTTACATCGCAACTGAACCTGGAACACTATCGAACACTCTCTGGGCAACCCTCTGACTTAACGCAGCGCTTGTGAATAAGCTCCTGCTCTTAGCTAGATTTTCTTGTAATACGTTAAAAATTAGGAGGAGGGGATTGGTCACCACCACTTTCTGGGGCAAAGTTACGCCCTTGGGCTCATCCAACTTCTAGTTTGACCGCAATAATTTAGCATTAAAATCATTTTTTCATCGCACATCCAGCTTCTATTTCTGCTATAAATATGCTCATCCAACTTCTAATGTTAGGGCCTACTGCAATAATTTAGCACTAATAGGGCCTAACATCGCTCATCCAACTTCTAGTTTTACTATTACATTGTAGTTATGGCCCACTATACCCGTTGGGATTTGGCCGGGGTATATGCCGGACGTAGGCCTATCGCACCGCAAAAATGTTGGTGTTTTTGTGAGTTTCGTATACTGTGTCTTTCCCATCGACCTAGGCTATATAGGTCGATGGTCTTTCCACAGTTTGCCATAATCTCAAGTGAAGTTCGCACAAATCGCCCGTTGGACTTGGGCTAGCCCAAATAAAGGTCGCAACCCTAAGTGTCGCTTAAAGCAATGCTTTAAGAGGGAAGTTTCAGTATTAAAATCTAGCTTAACCCGCTGAGCCTCGATATCATTGGTTAAAACATAACAGCCGATGCGCTTGCGCGCTGCGAAAAGCTGCTGAGCAGTAGGGCCTAGGCCTATGCGCGGTTTCCTTTGATTGTTCGTGACCGTAATCGTAAAATCTAAATTTTTATAGCATAAATGAATGTAAAAGTCTTAAATGAATAGGCCTATACAGCGCCACAAAGCAAAACATGTCAAAGGCATTCTCTGCTCTAGCCTTTATTATTTTTTTATGTTTTTTTATGCCCGAGGTAAACATGATCCCTCAAGGACTTCAGGAATAGGCTAATTAGTGTTTTTTTTATTGTTATTCGTATCGTATCGTATCGTATCATATCGTATTTAAGTATTTACAAAGCGCCTCTCGTAGGGTGAACCGTTCAGAAGCGCTCCCAGTGTGCAGCCTGTGTGCTATCCCCGCGAAAATAAACAGGTTTTGAGAAAAGCGAAGGAAGATGAGAGTCTGCCATAGAATTTTAGAGCGAACAGAAGGAGAAAGAGCATTCCAAAGAGAGGGGCCAATTGATGCAAAGGAACGAGCCTGAGCCATAGCAGTTCTACTTCGGGGAAGCAAGAGGTCAAGTCTATTGCAGGAACGAAGTGGACGGTGGGAGGAAGCTGAATGAGGCCGAAGTATTACACAACCAGATATTGCAGGGCAAGACCCCTCTGAGGCTTGAAGGTCAGAGACAGGATTTTAAATTTTTGGGGAGTTGTGTGTTTGCCCCCTGGAATTGTCTGCGTGTCTGTTGGGCCATTGGTCGATTACGTGAAAGGCTTGATTGCCAATACGTAGTGGTTCCCTGTCCCAGTGTGTTTGTGTCGACTGTAGTGACATGCATCCATCATTCATCTCTATATGAGCAGATTCGCCGCTTTTCCGGGCCTCTCTGCTTCTAACGTTCAATTCATTCACCAATTGCAATTCATTGTAATTTCTTTCGTGCTCATTTTCATCATTTTCATCAAATTGCACAAAATCATCATTTCTATCTGCATAGCTTCTGTACTCTCTACCAAAATTATCATAATCCCATACTCGTGCGTCAATTGTAGAGCGGTAGGATTTACTGGCTTCCACTCTCTCTTCTCTGGGTGCTAAGTCAGAGCGAACTGGCTGAGCGGGCCAGTTCCTTTCGTTTCGATCGTTTGACGAGGTGGGTGCATCGTAGGCCGTGGCTTCCAGTGCATCGTCGCCCGCCAAGGCCAGCCTATGGTAGTTAACCTTCGGCCGTCCTTGAAGCCTCAGACTCCTGCGTGGCAACGTTTCGTCTGCACTGGCTTCCACGCCTAGAGCTTCCGAGGGAAGGCCGGCCCTTGAATTGTTAAGGGCCCCCGACGTCTCTATCTCCTGTCGGGGTGGGTTGGACCCTTGATAATCTACCTTTTTACTTATCCTTTCTTCCATTCTTTCTAAACGGGCCATTAATAGATCTGCCTGTCTCTCCTGTCTATCTTCTGCTTCGTCCTGTCTGTCTTCTGCTTCTCTCATCCGTCTATTCATACCTACGTGTGTAGCGTTCAAATTATCAGACAGTGTAGCCACCGTCGCTACCAGCCTAGTAATTAACTCCAGTTGGTTTAGGCCTGGGCGTTCCTCTAGCATTGGGCCTACATCGCCTAACCTCTCTTCCTCTCCTTCTTCCATTCTTATCTTACAATATAATGCACAAGACAATCAATTCGATTATATATTTGAACTGACAATTACAACAATGCTAAAAGACTACAAATATATGCGGCTAACAGTTCTACAATAATCTATCGTTAGAACAATCCATTACCATCATCACACAGGCAATCACATTCATGCGTGGGCCTTAATTATGATTACGACCTCGTTAGGCGAGTGTCCGTCTAATTATTACGGTACCCTCAGCAGTTCACGGTTACTCTACTGGGGTTTTCCCTGCAGCAACCTTCGTATCGTACCTGATAGAGCCTCGCAGACTATGGAAATATCCAGCGTCGGCGAAATATCCAGCGTCCTCAAGTTCCTTGTTCAGCGGCGTCGCATAAATTCCAGTCGACTTCGCTTACGTTACGGATTCCACGTACGCCTTATATCACACGTTCACGAATTGAGCTAAACCCTCAATACGGGCACAGTTTCGTCCAACAGGAGACAATCCGCGTCCTTTGTCTGGGTTGCGCGGCTATACGCTCCACGCGTCTTACACAACCTCTCTCCTGAGCTGGTGGAACGATCTGGCCACGAGCTCTTGCAACTCTGGGGTTTTACTATAGTAAAATTCTGCATGCCCCTCTTAGCTCCTCCTCCCCTACGTTGATTGGCTGCCTGCCCCTTTCGGTTAATCGCCCGAGCATCGGTCCCTTCTACCAGCATCCAGGTACCTACGTCGTCCAAGGCTTGACTTATGCTGCGCTGTTACAATTCTTTAATATCCTCCATTACGCTTACATTACTCTTACATTAATCTTGTAGGAAGCTTCTCGATTTCCTACAGTACTTTTCCTTTACTTTTCAAAGACTCCGTTGTCAAACCACTTCTCAAAAAACCATCCCTTGACAAAGAACTCCTCTCCAACTACCGTCCAATTTCAAATCTCTCTTTCTTATCTAAGCTCTCGGAACGGGTTGTCCTCTCTCGTCTCAACCGCTAACAAACTTCTAAACCCAAATCAATTGCCAACCCCAAGCCCCATCCCGCTGTCCTTGCCCGCTATACAACAAACTTTCCGGCGTGGCCGTCCAAGCTCTTGTTTGGTCTTAGAATTCTCCCGCCCCCTAGCCTTTTTCCTCAAAAAACGTTTCCTCTGATTTGGAATCTCGACACGCCCTTTTAAAAATCATACCTTTCTCAGTTTTTACTTAATGCCGCGGGTTCCCATCTAATCCCAACCTTCACCTGGGGTTCCTCAAGGGTTCTTTCTCGGCCTTCTGTTCTTTTTAACCCCCCCTTTAAAACCTTTTCCCTTTACGACCTCCCCTAGCCACCAACTTTTCTTTTTTGTTCCCCTCCTCCCTTCCAACGCTAAATCTCTACCCAAACAATCACCCAACACCTATGAAACTGCTTCCCTTTCCCTTCAAAAACGAATTCCTCAAAATTTTTTTGGCTTAACCCATCCCCCCCGCCTTTGCCAACCATTCACCTCTCCCGCCCTTCTCTTTTGTGAATTTTGGGAATCATTGATAAAAACCTCACCTTTTCGACACATCACCAGTTCTGCCCCTTTGCCTTTTTTTTTTCCCTTACTTGTTTTATTTTTACCCCCTTTGGAACGCTTTTTTTCTCTCCTAATCAGAGTAAACATTCTTACCAATAATTATAGGAAGCACTAGGCTTTTTTAAAAAGTCTTTATTGGTTAAAAAAAACAACCAATTGACTTAAATTCAAATAAATACCTATCTCCTATGAGTGGCATTATTTATTAAAAATATAATTATTTTTATGAGCACTGATTTCAGAAATTCAGTCTGTTATGACACCAATGACCTAAAATTTTCAATAAATATTTTAAACTATATGTTTTAACGGGGGTTCTTTCTCTAACCCGGGAAACAGTAATCTAAATGTTTCTTAACCAGTTTTTCCCCGTCGAAGTAGTTTTAAAAAGGATGTCCCAACGAAAAAGGAATTAGATAAACCATGTTTGTTTAAAATTGGTCGAAGATAATAATCCTTCGTAAAGTCCCTTTCAAACATCCAACGCAGAAACTCACAATCAACCGTTCACCCCAAAACTTATGAAAGGGATCACCTGGTTTTTCTAAGGTCTCCTAAACGAAAAAACCCGAAACGATGTTATTATTAAAAATGTAGTCATTAGAACCTGAACTAAATTTCATTCACCGAAAACGCCCTTTCCCAAACGCGGGAAAGCCTTTTCTTTCAACCGTTTGAACTCCAAATTTAAGTCCCCCCTCAACGTATTTTTTTCTTCCAAGTCTAAAATTGGAAAATGTATTACGTCATGGAAATTTTTAAGGTTGTGGGTTTAATTCTCTTTGAAGCCACTCATGAAAACAAATGCCATTTTGACACTTATCCAACCTTTTTAAAAAATTTTTTAAAAAAAATTTAAATTTTTTGATGTTATTTTTCCCAAAAAACCTTTTTTTTTAAAGACTTCTCCCTTTTAACCCCTTTCTTATCAAATACTTTTAATTATTATTTTTTAAAAACCATTATAAAACAACAACAACAATGCTACATACCTATTCTATATAAATATTTATATTCTTACAGGTTTCTATTAAATCATCTACTTCCTATATCAGACCCCTACTGAGATAGTCGGATATTACATTATTACATCCTTTAATGTAATTCACCTTAAAGCTATAATTCTGCAGGGCAAGACTCCATCTCATCACCCTTGCATTCTTCATTCTTCCTTCTCTCATGTACTGCAGTCCGCAGTGGTCCGTTTCGATCACAAACTGCTTTCCGAACAAATATCTATCGAATTTCTCAATTCCCCACATGATAGCCAGACACTCTCTTTCCTCCACAGACAGAGTATCGCCTTTCTCTTTCCAACAACTTCCTGCTTGCATAAGCGACTGGGTGGTTAATACCATCATAGTTCTGCATCAGAACACACCCAAGTCCTATTCCTGAAGCATCTGTCTGAATAACGAACTCTTTGTTCAAATCAGGCAGCTTCAAAATTGGTGCCTTAGCTAATACTTCCTTTAACTCTTTAAAGGCCTTATCCAATTCTGGATTCCACTCTACTACATTCGGTGACAGCTTCTTAGTCAGATCAGACAAAGGCACCATAAGTTCAGCACAGTGTGGAATCGAACTTTCGGTAGTAATTTACTGCCCCCAGAAAGCTTCTCACTTGCTTCTTAGTTTGCGGCCTCGGTCTGTCCATTAATCTTATCAATCAATTCCACCTTAGGACCTTACATTGTCGTCTCTAAGCGTGTGGTCCACTAAGATCTATTTCCTCATACAGATTAGGACTTTTTCCTATATCCCTGTAACCTTTTGTTTGCTCACTATTGTAGAGCTCTAGAATTTCTTCCTCTCTATTCACTCCTAACTCTCCATCATGTATTACTGCTGATACAAAGGCAACTGTCTCTGTATCATGTATTTCTTCATGATTGACTCTTAACTTCTTGTTAACTTCATCTCCACTGTCAAAATTCTTTTTATCTTTGACATTCACTTTGTTCGTAACCATCGGTTCCATTGCATCATCGTTTGATCAATGCGTTCTTTTAATTTTAATATGCAATTATACGCATTCTTTATTTCCTCTCGCAATATCTCAATATCAATAGGAGTTTCTTTGACTTCTATCGTTTCCGCTGATTTAATAACCTTATGTTTTTTATTCCTTTTCTTCGATGACCGTATTCCAGTCGCGGTCGTTGAATGTATCGTTATTTCATTGTTAATCGGTTTAGCGGTGACGTCATCTACACCCGTTGACCTATGCCTCTGTGTTTCTAAGTCCGTGTATATCTCACATCTGTTTCTTTGTATATTGTTCATTTCATTGCAAATTTTGGGCAATGTATCACTCTTCTTGTCTTTACTTAGCATGTATCTGATTCCATTGATTTTCCCAATAATCACAGGTTTCACTGGATTATCCATCACTAAGGCTTCCACCTTCCCAGTATAATATTCACTATCTAAATCAACATTAGCTGTAGGATAGTACCGTGTACTTCCATCTATCAGTGTACACATTGCTTCCTTCCCTGTCAAATCTGACTTGTCTATAAGTGCTCTCTTCACGACACAGCATGTTGCTCCCGAATCATAAATGCACTCAACCTCCTTTCCGTTAACTCTAACTGATTTTTCTTCTTCGTTCAGGTTCAATGGATTGCCATCAATTGCTACAATGGCACTCGCCACCCTGCTAATCGATATCGGTATCTCATCCCATATCGGAGTCGTTTGTATATCACTCACTTCTGGTCTCTGTCTTGTACCTTGTTTAAGTATTTCATTTTTCAATTTATATGCGCTATTCTGGATTACTTGTATGGCTGCTGTCGTGTGTTTGACAACACCTTTAGGCTTATTCGGGCAATGACTTGCCTTATGACCTTGACCTCTACATGAATAACATATAATCTTCTGTCCTATCGCTTTTGTCTTTTCGCTATGAAAATCCCTATTAGCTGATTTATTAAAACTTGTTTCTCTACGAGGTCCAGTTTCCGTCCAGTCTCTATTTGTCATTCCAGCAAATTTGTCTTTTGGTCTATCCTCGTATGTAATACTCTGGTTCTCATCTTGAAAGTACTCATCCGTTGATTCTACCAACGTGTTTTCATAACTACAATCATGAGCTTCTATATAGGACTCAGCATGGGTTAGCATTTCTTTAAGACTGATCTTCCACTTTTCTTTGAGGAACATCTTCAATTCTATAGAACACGTTGAGAAGAACTGATCCCTTAAAATCAAACTGTCCAATCCTTCGTATGTCTTCTCGAATCCTGACATGAATAACCACTGTTGGATGTACCTCCTTAGACGCTCAAAGAACTGGGAACAAGACTCACCGACCTCGATAGAACTGTCCTTAAATTTCTGCCTATAACCTACCTCAGTCAACTTGAATCTCCTCAACAGTTGTTCCTTAAGACAGTTATAATCTTGTGCTTCTGTAGAAGTCAACCTCTGGTATACTTCCAAAGCTTTTCCCTCGATATATCTAGCTAATGTCAAGGCCCATATCTCTTGTGGTATCTCATATGCTTCAACTGTCCTTTCGAATCGCAACAAATACGCGTCTAGGCTATCTTTATTTTCATCAAAATTAGGAAACTTAATATTTCCCATTCCTTTTCCGTATTTTCCATAATCATGATCTCTAGTTTGTCTACGATCAGAAACCGCCCTTGCTTCGATCTCTTTTATTTTAATTTCTGCCTCAAGCTTGTTTAACTCCTAATCCATCTGACTCTTGGCTCGCTCCTCTTCCATTTCGCGTTTGGCCTTTTCTTCTTCCAATTGGCGCTTAGCCCGTTCCTCCTCTACTTGTCTCTTAGCTCGCTCATCCTCTGCTTGTCTCTTAGCTCGCTCATCTTCCATTTGACGTTTGGCTCTCTCTTCTTCTATTTCCATTTGGCGCTTAACCCGTTCCTCTTCTAATAACTCTCTAGCCTTTTTATCTTCTCTCTCCTTGGCTCTCTCTTCTCTCAGTTCAG
Source organism: Aporrectodea caliginosa (assembly GCA_020284085.1). Taxonomy (NCBI): domain Eukaryota; kingdom Metazoa; phylum Annelida; class Clitellata; order Crassiclitellata; family Lumbricidae; genus Aporrectodea; species Aporrectodea caliginosa. Next base: position 746,086 of record JACEVL010000483.1, on the reverse strand, counting down.
CCTGTCGTTCTTTCACGAAGCTTTTCAACTCGTCTGCTTCCATCCCCAATTCTCGGCCTACTTGAATTAACTGCTGATAATCAGTAGCCGACATCTTACTTGTTTACTTTATTTCAACCAAGTAATTAATCAATAGCCTTGCGCTTTATAAAATTCTCAGATCCTACCTAAGATCTATATGCGACCTCTTAGTTACAATATATAATCTATGTCTATGACGTAACGTTATGACGTAACGTTAAATGTTCAATGGCTTATTGCACCGTTTAAAATGTCAAATGTGCGTACCGTTCAAATTCAAATTATTCGTCTCTAATTTTCACAGAAAGCACAAATCTATAGCGCTAGTGCAGGTTAACTAATAGTTTATTTGAGTTAGCAAAGTCTCTCTAAATCCTGGACGTTGAGCACCCATAATGTAGCCCTAATGTGGATTAGTCGCCTTTTTGCTGCGTCCGTAATGGCAGAGTAGAACATTACATTACTTCAAGTAAGGTTATAGGAAACACTAGGCATTTTGTAGAAAAGTCTTGTATTGTGTTAATTAGAAAAACAATCAATTGACATACAATTCAAATAAATACCTATCTACCTATGAGTGGCATTATTTATTAAATAATATATTTATGTTTTATGAGCTTATCTGATCCTTCAGACAACTTCAGTCTCGCTTCGATGACACCACAGTAGAGTCCGTAGAAACTGGTTTCAATGAAGGAGTAGGTTTCGTCGAAAGATATATGTATTTCAACGGAGGTGGATCTTTCTCTGAAGCGTTGCGGCGAAGACATGTAATCGTAACGATGCTTCGTCTTCCAACCAGTTCTTCCAACGTCGAAGTAGTTGTTGAAAAGGATCGTCACAACAACAGACAAACCGGAATTAGATAAATCCGTATCGTTTGCTTTAAAGTTGCTGTACGAAGACTAATCAATCCTTCGTAAACGTCCGCAGTTCAAATCATCCACACGCAGAAACGTCGACAACTCAACCGTTCTACGCTTCCAAGTAGACTTATCGAAAGGATCACTCGTCGGCCCTTTTATGCTCAACGGCTACTCCTAAATTCGATTAAAAGTCCGCCACAACGATGCTATCATCTATTACAAGATGCATAGTCATCTAGAACCTCGAAACTGACGATTCATTCACCGAAAACGTCCTTCCAATAGCAGGAACGTCTCTAATCGTTCAACTCGCTTGAACTCCAAATTTCAAGTCCTCCCTCAACGTATTTCTATTCGTTCCTTTATTACGTCGTCACGGTAACGCTTGGATAAATCGTATTACGTCATGGAGCCGTTAACGCTGTTTTAACGGTTCGCTAGGCAGTTAATTACGTATTAATGAAGCCACTCATGAATTAACTAAATGCCACTAGTAGTCTAATTGACTATCTTATCCTAACCTTAGAAATTAATTAATTAAGTAAGTAAACTAACAATAGATTTGATAAGTTATATTTCGCTACAACAATAGCCACCTCAATTGTTCATTCCAAACTCGACTACTGCAATTCCATTTTTTACAACATCGACTCTTCTCAAATCAAACGCCTGCAAACAATCCAGAACGCGCTCGCCCGCGCAGTCACCAAAACTCCCAAACACCACCACATAACCCCTGTTCTGAAATCACTTCATTGGCTTAAAGTCCCTCAGCGCATCCATTACAAAATAGTATCTCTTACCTACAATGCCCTTCAAACGTCTAAACCCTCTTACATTCGCCAGCTATTCACCATCCAACCGCCTGGGTCTACTCGCTCATCATCATACCTTTCTCTATCCCGGCCTCCAGTCTCATCCTCTCTGAAATTCTGCAACCGCTCCTTAGTCTATGCTGCACCAGCTCTTTGGAACAGACTCCCAAAAGACCTCCGCCAGTTTGCTCATCATCCTATCTCGCCTCTTAACTCAAACTCTCCTCCGCTTGCACTCTCCTCTTCTGCTTTCCACTCACGACTGAAAACCGAACTCTTTAAGATATCCTATCCTGATTCTACTCCTGCGCCACCACACGACCACCATCATCACCGATTGCCACCGTAGCACCATGCTGTCTCCTCGGCTTGACCTCCCGGATTTTGACCTGGCACCGAAACGAACAGAGGAGTTTTGGCTATTGCGGACTTGATTTGATATAGCGCCGGTGAATAAGCTGGTCTCCCTGACGTGACTTTTGTGGGCGCTGAGAAACTTTCGAAGATTTACATTTACATTTACATTACATCGATCGTAGATTGTGCCTCTTTAATAGTCCATTTCAGTAGCTTTTAATTTTACCATTGATCCCAACTTCTTACTTTACTCCGAGCTTTCAATATGATTAGATTTTAGTCATTCTACTGACACTGTTCTCTTCTGAAATTAGTCAGAACCCATCTCCATCAATTACTCCCTTGAAAAGTGAAACCTTATCCAACTATCATGTGATTCATGTCCTCTCACTTGCAGAGTTCCACAAGACTGTTATTCTTTAACCAGTGTAGTTCAGTATAATTGAATCACGTTTAATTGAATTACGTAATTTAATTTCAAGTTCTGTAATTATAACTGTGAATTAGGCCTACATTTTAAGTCCAGTAATTGTAGGCCCTAAGTGTATTTAAATTACAATATTGCATGAATGAGGTGTCAATTACGAATTACTTTTATAAAGTCGGCCACGATGCCAGCCTGCCGCCCACCCCTTTAACTGCTCTATTCTTACAATGCTGAGACCCCTCTTAAAACACTTTGATAGAGTCAGACTGCAGTCATGCCCTCATTCTTAGCTAGCATATACTGCGTATACTGATAACAGAGCATGTCATATTTTGAGTCTGATTATGACAATAACACTGAAGCTGTTAGCGCTGGTAACAAAATACATCCAATAATTGGATGACAAGAAGTCAACTATTGGCATCTTGTTCGAAATTTCCATAAGTCAAACAAGCATTTTTTAAATTCAATTGCACGCTTCCATCTTCAGCTCCAAATTGAAACACCCAGGCGCAATCAACTAACAGACAATCAGTTTGAAAAACTTCTACTCTTCATATTAAATAAACTCTATTGTTAACTTGTTGTAATGGATCATATAATTGTAAACCGTATTTCAGTCTCAGATAGCCTACTTTACAAACTTACAATAAATTGGCCCATTGGATGTCTTAGTTTGAAAATAAAGTATATAAAAAAATATAGCAGAAAAATTCTATATCATTTGCCATTTCAAAGGGAACAATTTAAAAGTAATTGGTAATTGAATTACAATCATAATGTAATTATAATTCACTTATTTCCACAATCAAGTAATTTTAATTGTAATTCAATTACATTATTTTACCAGCATGTAGGCTAATTGCAATTGAAATTGAATTACATTTGCAACGTAATTGATACAACACTGTCTTTAACCTGTTTTGTTCATTCTTTACAGTTTACACGACTCCTTTATAGGTCTACTCATTAATTAGGCCTAAACTGCATGCGCTTAGTTTATCATAGCATTCATGCTGACGACGACACCCAGCCATTCATCTGCCTTAAAACTGTTTCACTCCCAGACAGCCAACTCCATATTGCCACGCCCGCACCATCGATGGCCCGCACGCATTTACCAAAATCCCAACCGGTATATATAGCAGTTCATAAAATATATTTTAGGCAAGTTTTCATCGCACATGCAACTTCTACTTCTACTATGACATATTTTCATCTCTCATCCAACTTCTACATCTAGGCCTACTACAAATATTTTAATGGCTCATCCATAGGCGTAACTTTCTATTGTGACGGTGGTGTCCGGTCACCACCACTTTTAAAAGTGGTGGTGATAGTCACCACCACTTTTGGTCCTGCAATTAAATATATTTTTTAACATGAAAGCATTTGGCTGTCTACCGTCTAGGCTATTCATGTATACTTAACATCACAATGGCCGCAATGATGATAGGGGCCTCCACATGTAGTGTGTCCACACTACCTTACTTACATATGTTTGGTTTCATAATTTGGTGACTTCATCCATTTTGTTTCTATAAAAAGTGAAATTATCAAATTCATATGAAAAAATGGATCGATTCATCGTAAAGAGACCGCGAAAGCTTATAATTGTGCATGCAATGTATCATGTTTCGGTGGTAGACTGTAAGCGCTAACTGCAGTCTATGGTAATTTAGCGGGTAAACCGTAGTTTTGGGGTAATCCCGTAGTTTAGGTTGGTAAATTATTTGAATATCTTCAATACCGAACTTCATGTTGGTAAGTAAGCAATCTACCTATGTCCATGATAACTATCGTCAATCCCGCTTCCATTTCATCGAAAATTTGTTTTAATCAATCCAGCTTCCATTTCATGACACAAATTAGCCAACTTCTATTTAACCCAAAAAATATTTTTCATCAATTAAACTTTTATTTAAGCAAAGAACTATTCTCATGGGTCCAGCTTCTACTTACGGAAACAATTATTTTAATCATTCCAGCTTCTATTGCTTCAAAAACATAATTTCATCAATCCATGCTTCTATTTAAGGTAAAAATTATTTCGATCAATCCAACTTCTATTGAAAGACAGAAATCGTTTCATCAATCCCACTTCGAGTTACTGAAACAATTTTTTTCCTTAATCCAGCTTCCATTTTAATTCGACGATATAAAATAATTTACCAACCTAAACTACGGGATTACCAGTTTTGGCTGGTAAATTATTTTATATTGTCAATTTCAAATGGAAGCTGGATCGATGAAAATAATTGTTGGCCTAAATGAGAGTTGGATTGATGAAAGTAATTCTTCGTTTAAATAGAAATTGGATTGATGGAAACAATTGCTTCCGCAAATTGATTAGACTAAGTCTTTGCTTCAATAGAAGCGGGATCGATGAAGTTTTTTGCTTTAATAGAAGTGGGATTGACCAAAATAATTCTTGCCTAAAGAGAAATTGGATTGATTAAAATTTCTTGGTTATATAAAAGTTGGACTGATGACAATAATTCTTGCTTAAGCTGAAGTTCGATTGATGAAATTTTTTATCGTAATTGCAAGCTGGATTGATGGTAGTTATCATGGACATTGGTAGACTGCTTACCTACCAGCGACAAGTACGGCATTGTAGACATTAAAATAATTTACCAACATAAACTACGGGATAATAATTTAGCATTGATAATGACCAATGGTATTATAATGTCGATTATTTGTAGTAGGCTACAGTATAATATAGTAGCCTAACGATGTTCTTCAAAAGCCGCAGTTGTAGCAGGACAATGAGCAGCGTGTCTCTGAGGTTTCGGCGCTGCGGCTAGCAGTTGGTTTTTCAATAAAGGATACTTACTTACTTACATCGCAACTGAACCTGGAACACTATCGAACACTCTCTGGGCAACCCTCTGACTTAACGCAGCGCTTGTGAATAAGCTCCTGCTCTTAGCTAGATTTTCTTGTAATACGTTAAAAATTAGGAGGAGGGGATTGGTCACCACCACTTTCTGGGGCAAAGTTACGCCCTTGGGCTCATCCAACTTCTAGTTTGACCGCAATAATTTAGCATTAAAATCATTTTTTCATCGCACATCCAGCTTCTATTTCTGCTATAAATATGCTCATCCAACTTCTAATGTTAGGGCCTACTGCAATAATTTAGCACTAATAGGGCCTAACATCGCTCATCCAACTTCTAGTTTTACTATTACATTGTAGTTATGGCCCACTATACCCGTTGGGATTTGGCCGGGGTATATGCCGGACGTAGGCCTATCGCACCGCAAAAATGTTGGTGTTTTTGTGAGTTTCGTATACTGTGTCTTTCCCATCGACCTAGGCTATATAGGTCGATGGTCTTTCCACAGTTTGCCATAATCTCAAGTGAAGTTCGCACAAATCGCCCGTTGGACTTGGGCTAGCCCAAATAAAGGTCGCAACCCTAAGTGTCGCTTAAAGCAATGCTTTAAGAGGGAAGTTTCAGTATTAAAATCTAGCTTAACCCGCTGAGCCTCGATATCATTGGTTAAAACATAACAGCCGATGCGCTTGCGCGCTGCGAAAAGCTGCTGAGCAGTAGGGCCTAGGCCTATGCGCGGTTTCCTTTGATTGTTCGTGACCGTAATCGTAAAATCTAAATTTTTATAGCATAAATGAATGTAAAAGTCTTAAATGAATAGGCCTATACAGCGCCACAAAGCAAAACATGTCAAAGGCATTCTCTGCTCTAGCCTTTATTATTTTTTTATGTTTTTTTATGCCCGAGGTAAACATGATCCCTCAAGGACTTCAGGAATAGGCTAATTAGTGTTTTTTTTATTGTTATTCGTATCGTATCGTATCGTATCATATCGTATTTAAGTATTTACAAAGCGCCTCTCGTAGGGTGAACCGTTCAGAAGCGCTCCCAGTGTGCAGCCTGTGTGCTATCCCCGCGAAAATAAACAGGTTTTGAGAAAAGCGAAGGAAGATGAGAGTCTGCCATAGAGAATTTTAGAGCGAACAGAAGGAGAAAGAGCATTCCAAAGAGAGGGGCCAATTGATGCAAAGGAACGAGCCTGAGCCATAGCAGTTCTACTTCGGGGAAGCAAGAGGTCAAGTCTATTGCAGGAACGAAGTGGACGGTGGGAGGAAGCTGAATGAGGCCGAAGTATTACGCCAACCAGATATTGCGGGGCAAGACCCCTCTGAGGCTTGAAGGTCAGAGACAGGATTTTAAATTGTATGCGAGCATGCAGAGGGAGCCAATGAATTTTCGTCAAACATAAAGGTAGAGATGTGAGAGTACCGGGGAAGGCGGGCTATCAGTCTAGGAGCTGTATTGAGTACTGACTGAAGAGGAGAGAGACGAACCTTAGGAAGACCAACAAGAAGGGAATTGCAGTAGTCAATCCGAGAAAATACAAAAGCATGAACTAAAGTTGTGAAGATGGAGGAGGAGACAGCACGACGAATGACCCTGAGACGTCTTAAGTGAAAATAGGAGGAGCGTGTGTGATTAGAGATGTGCTCGGTAAAGGTATTGTATTGTATTGTATTGTATTTGGCTATTTATAAAGCGCTTCTCACAGCAACAGCCTTTCAGAAGCGCTCCCAGTGCGAGCAACCCGAGGGAAAAGCCAGGATTTTAGTTTAGAAAAGATGAGGAGAGACTACCAGAAAGGATGGCCGAGCGAACCGGTGGAGGAAGTCCATTCAACAGAGAAGGACCTATGCAGGCGAAGGATCTGGATTGAGCCATTGCAGTCCTGACACGGGGAACAAAAAGGCCAAGCCGATCAGAGGATCGGAAAGGACGCAGCGAAGTGGTAGAGAGTGGGCGAAGCATGAGGTCGCAAAGGTACTTCGGAGCAAGACCCAGATGAGACTTAAGGACTAAAATGAGAACCTTGAATTGTATTCGGACAGATAGAGGGAGCCAGTGAAGTTCTTCAACCATGAATGTAGAGATGTGAGAGAATCGAGGAAGACGAGCAATCAGTCTAGCAGCAGCATTAAGTACTGACTGTAGAGGAGATAGGCGAACCTTAGGGAGACCAACAAGGAGAGAATTACAGTAGTCTATTCGAGAGATAGGCGAACCTTAGGGAGACCAACAAGGAGAGAATTACAGTAGTCTATTCGAGAGCAGACGAAAGCGTGGACAATTGAGGTAAAGGTCGAGGAAGAAACAGATTTGCGAATAGCCATGAGACGCCTTAGTTGGAAGTAGGAAGAGCGAGTAAGCATGGCAATGTGTTCAGTAAAAGTGAGAGAACTGTCTAGAGTGACACCCAGGTCTCGGACACTAGACGAAAAGGTAAAACGAGGAAACCTTTCAGAGAAATGCATAGTCAAGTTTTTTGAGCTGCTGAGGAGTTCCAAAGCAAATTAGCTGGGTTTTAGAAGCGTTTAAGGAAAGACGATTAGAAGACATCCAGAGATGAAGATCTTGGGAGAGAGCCTCAATTTGACTAGCGAGAAGGAGTTGAGCAGAAGGGGGTCCATGGACACAAGCTTGGACATCATCAGCAAAGAGGTGGCCAGTCGCAGATTGGTTAGGGAAAAGAAAGGGAATATTAGCTGTGTATAAAATGAACAAGAGCGGGCCTAGGACAGAACCCTGAGGAACACCCAAAATAACAGGGACCCACTGAGTCCTGGAGTCACCAGAGATGATCATTTGGGTGCGATCAGACAAGTAGGACCGAAGCCAAAGGAGAGGAGGACCCTTGAGTCCACAGGAGGTCTCAAGCCGTTGTAGTAGAATTTCATGGGTAACACCCAGATCGCGTACACTTGACAAGAAAGTGGGAACTTTTCAGAGAGGAGAGCAAAATCAAGTTTTTGGAGCTGCTGAGGGGTACCAAACCAGATGAATTGAGTCTTAGAAGCATTAAGGGAGAGGCGATTAGATGACATACAGGAGTGGAGATGATTATAGAGAGATTGAATACTCCCGACCAAAAGTAACTGCGATGACGGGGGACCATGGACAAACGCTTGCACATAATCAGCGAAGAGATGACCAGCAGCACCACGGATCGGAAAAAGAGAGGACATGTCAGCCGGCTAAGGCTTCTCTTATTTATAAAATAAATAAGAGAAGCCCCGACACAGACGACCACAGACGTCTGGGATTCTTCGCGTTTCGGGAGACCAGCTTTTCCCAGTGAGCTGCCTCCTTTTGATGGTAGAGACGATGGAGGGCACGAAGCTGGGCAATCCAAGCCAATCGATCTTTGGGCTCCTTAGTCCGGCGATAACGTCGCTCTAGGCATCGAGTTTGACGACGAAGTCGATGACAGTCGGCGTCAAACCAGACTGCCAGTGGACGAATACGTGTCCAAACTTTGCGACGAGGAAGCATATTGTCAAGGATATTCGTAACGGTAGAAGTGTAGAGGTCAAATAGCTGTGCGACTGTAAGCGTGTCGAGAGTGGAACTGGGTGAGGAGAGAAGAGTGTCACGTATGGCAGCGCTGAAGGCCCAGTGGTCAAGCGACTTCCACCTCCGCATCATGCGAATTGAGTGAACCGGTTGTAGATGAATGGATGGAAGAGTGAAGCTGATGACTGAGTGATGCGAGAGCGTAGGAGGAGTAACCGTGAGATCGTCCACTTGATCGTCATCAGTGGCGATGACAAGATCAAGATGGCCACCCAATACGTGGGTGGGTTGATTGATATGCTGGCGAAGGCCAAACTGTGACAGGAGGTTGAGGAATCGGATGGATGTAGGAAGAGTAGGTTCTTCTAGATGAATGTTGAAGTCTCCAAGGATAATGAGCTGGCTGTTCCGCGTAATGGGGATCTCCAGAATAGAGGAAAGCTCTTCAAAGAATTGTCCAGTAGGAGACGAGGAACCGGGTCTGTAGATCGTGAGGAGGGTGACAGGACCACGAGGAGTGGCAATGCTCAGGCAGAGAGCTTCCAACGTGGTAAACGAGCAGTCCAATGCGACTTGTGAGACGCGTAGCGAAGAGCGGAAGAAAACTACGATGCCACTGCCACGGGCCTGGCGGCCGTCTGGATGAGGCGGACGAGGGCAATCGCGCGAAGAGAAGCCCGAAGGAGATGCACGCAAGATAGGTACGTCGTCGGAGGTAAGGTGCCAGCTTTCAGTGATGGCGAAGACATCAAGCTGGTCCTGGAGAAGGGTTTGAGCGACGTAGGCGTATTTTTCGGATAGAGAGTGAGCGTTCCAGGAGGCGAGTCGAAGACCGGACGGATGAGCAGGCGGTGGAGGAGATGGAGTAGTTTTAGGCGACGATGGTTGATGAGGATCCGTAGGCAACGAGGAGTGAGAAGACAGCGACGGTGTAGCAGAGAATAAAGGCGACGTCGGCGTTAGCGGTAGCGTTGACTTCTGTGGATGATCGCGAGCCAATCGACAGTTGGCAGGGCTCCAAATTTGGTACTTGAATAAAACCTTTCGAAGACAGCGAGTAGGTCGAAACTGTTCAACCAAACTGCGCATAGTTGTTGTGTGGTGTAGGTGATGCGTACCAGTTATAGTTCAGGTGTAGACGCAACAGTCACCGAGGAGACGGACGTAGCCGTAGACGAAGACACAGACGTCGACGTACAGATCAAGGGCGACATAGGCCCAGACATCATTAATTGGCGAAGTAGAGTGTACAAGCCTATTAACGGTGGTGTACACACGATGACGCAGTCAATGTAGAATCGTCAAAATGCGACAACTAACTTTCAAAGTTACTCGCAAACAAAACAAAATAATCCATTTAGGACTAGCGGCAACAATCCAGGAGAGCTAGCCTTTGAAGAATGTCGAATTGTATAAACAATAACACTGAATAAGACTAGACAAAACACCAAATTAGTCGGAGCCAGCACACCGGTGTGCGTACACGACAAGCGCAGCACTAATATATTACTATTATTATTATTATTTATTATTATTATTATTATTATTATTATTATTATTATTATTATTATTATTATTATTATCATCATCAAAATCATGGTTCTTAAAATACAGGTTCTAGGCACCCATCGAACCCTGCAGGCACGCGATAGCGTTGAACCGCTGGATCGTAACTGAGATCTTTTGGAACAGGACGACAGTTTCTTGAAGATCTTCAGTTGTTCTTGTCAATCGTCGGCCGAGTTCCATGCATATGATGAAGGCCGGGCCTTCCCGGTCCATTGATCCCATCGTTTCTATTGCGATAGGGGTAAAACAATATATCGTCTAAAGCTCAGCGTATTTACAATACAATACAATACAATAGGCCTACTCATTTATTGAAAACTCAGGAGCTGACAAAATGCAATTTCGACAAATCACATGATCCGGGGTTTCTAAAGCAGTGGTATAGGCCTAACTAAGTCAGTAGGCATTCTTATATGAAATGCGGGATATGTAGTTACGGTCGTCTTTTTCATGTAGGGTAAGTTATGCGTCTTTGCTCGGAGTTTATGTCCACTACTGAGGGGTGGGGGGAGTAAATTTCGGAGAACATGGTTAGGTTCTCTTATAAGTAAGTAAGTAAGTAAGAATGTTTTTTATTAAACGCAAGCAAACGCTCAGCGCTTTACATACAAAGTCAGAAATAATTTATGTATAAAGAAAACGATAATTAGAAGAAAATTAAGTCAACTAGAAAACAGAAGTCTAACTTACAACATCCTAGCTAAGAAGCCGCGCCTGGTAAGGGAATCAAATCTAGGGAGAACACTGTTATGTGAGCGTGGGCACAGGTCATGACCAGTACAATTGACAGAGGGAGAAGGTCGTGGAGGGTGTGGCTAGTATTTGTTAAGATGTTTCTAAAGAGGTCTATGTCAGCTTTTTTGCAAAGCTCCTCAAAGGTTGGGAAAGATCTGAGTAAAAAACCAAGGCGTACCAACTTGCGGACCAGCGCGCTCAAAGAGTCAAGTTCCTGCTTACTGGCGAAGCCCACCATACTTGTGAACAGTATAGCATGGGGTTGATAGTGGTAGCCCTTCCCACATCATGAAGCCTGACCCCGAAAGCCCATGTGAGATCAAAATGCGACGGGCATGGAGAGATTGTTTGGCCCGAACATACGGGGAAAAACCAAACTTTTCGGTAATCTCAATGCCCAGTAGGCATTCAATGACACACCCCTTTTAATGACAGGCAGGACTGGAGGGTCCAATAAACGATTCACCTTTGGTTTGGTAAATACAATCTCACAGGATTTTGAGTGGTTCAGGTGGAGATTACATGAGCCCAGGTACTAATATGATCTAATTCATCTGTAGTGGAAATGTTAGAAGCGAAGATCACAAGAATGCAGTCATCAGCATACTTTAAGATACGATTAAAGCTATAGAGAGGTTTTAGGCCGGAGATGGCAACCATGAAGTTTACAGGACCCATGCCAAAACCCTGAATTATGCTGGCATTGATTTCAGCCAGTGCAGATAAAAGACCACGGAACTTGGTGCAATGACTACGAATGCTCAGGAGGGAGATAATCCAGTTGAATATATTATCTGGGATAGGCAGAGAGGTCAATTGTTCAGCCAAGTATGAGTGTCTGATCGTATCAAAGGCCTTAGAGAAATCTAGAGACACGTGCGTGTCTGCAGACGACGTCATGGCAGTAAAGAAACTTTCAAATGTCCAAACTATTATTTTCAATTTGTGGAGTTATTACAGGTGACAACCGATGCATTAAAAAACTTTGAAATTTTAAGAGCAGAAACTCTCCGCAAAACCGATGTAGGCCTAACGCATGTTTGGGAAAGGGGGTATTTACACCCAGAATTTCGAACCAGAAGTACAAGTACACTTAAATAAGCCGACACACAAAAAGTTAAATAAAATGACACTTTTGCTGAGATTATTTCAAATATTATTTTATATGACAACATCACGATGCAACAATCAAGTTATTGAGCAAGTCTTGAAAAAATGGCGATTATGGAAAAACAGCTACATTTTATTAACCAGCACAATGTTCATATTAAAAATAATCATACTACTAACAATAATTAATTATTATTCTTTACAACACTGCGAAAACAATAGCTGTCGGCTTAAATTCTACAAAGTTTAAATCAATTTGTTAATCTGATATATGAAAATAATAGAAGTCTATCTTGTCTATTGAATGGTGATCGCAATTTTGAAATTTTCTAACAAACTTGAATTGAAATTCTTGACTCTGAATGGACAAGTCAGCACACCTACAACGTGCAATTGTTTTTTCACACCACCTTTGGGGCTCGAATTTCCTAACATACGATACAAAACAATACAACTGTATTTTGATATTTCCCTCCTTCAACAGTCCAAAAATGCACACAACAGAACATCGATGGCACAGAGCAATTGTGCGCGAAGGACTTGCTTAAGGTCCATACACAGTAACTGCCTCGGACATAATTCATAAGCTCTTTTGTAATTGATGTCGAGCCAAAGTACTCGAACCTGTACTCCGCGTTACAGGCCGAGCGCTCTGACCCCTGGCCACCGTGCCAACTAGAGTTCTTTTTAAGATTAGCGCGACTCCTCTTGATTTTATGAACAGTTCAGTAGATTTCAAGAATTTAGTCTGGTTTTATAGAATAATTAAACGCTTGATTACGAATGAGAACACCATTAATAGTGATTAAAGTTCCTTAAAGAAAAATTTTTCATTATAGCCATATGACGCTGATCCCCATAATTTATTAAACAACTAGTAGTGGGGTCCGAGAGCTGCCAATATAGCCAAAATATTTCACATCTGGTAACCAACGCGCCCCTTTGGTTCCAGATAGTACATGGGTAGACGAGTCCAAAAAGCCCGGGACACAAATTTTTACGGCCATCTAGCGGATATGGCAGCCATTTTACAAATTGGCCGACCAAAATACATATTATTCAATATCTCAGCTTCTAATTCACTTGGAGTCGTGATCTTGGTGTCTAAACATACATATTCAGGGGCAAGGATTCCAGCAGAACTAATGGCAAACGCCTACCTAAACGAATTTGGCAGCCATTTTCCAAAATGGCCGACCAAAATAAAACTTTCTCTATATCTCAGCTTCTATTTCACTTAGAATCGTTATCTTGGTGTCTAAACAAACATTTTTGGGGCAAGGATTCCAATAGAACTAATTGCCAACACTTATCTACAGGAAATTGGCATCCATTTTCCAAAATGGCCGACCGAAATTAAACTATTGTCAATATCTCAGCTTCCAGTTCACTTAGAATCGTTATTTTGGTGTCTAAACATATATAGTTAGGGACAAGGATTCCAATAAAATTAATTGCAAACACTTATCTACACGAAATTGGCAGCCATTTTCCAAAATGGCCGACCAAAATACCTATTTTTCAATATCTCAGCTTGTAGTTCACTTGGAATCGAGATCTTTGTGTCTAAACATACATATTCAGAGGCAAGGATTCCAACAGAACTAATTGCAAATAATTATCTACACGAAATTGGCAGCCATTTTCCAAAATGGTCGACCAAAGTAAAACTATTGTCAATATCTCAGATTTTAGTTCATTTGGAATCATGATCGTGGTGTCTAAACATACATATTTAGGGGCAAGGATTCCAACAGATCTAATTGCAAACACTTGTCTTGCTGTGTAGGCCTACAAGGAATTTCTGCGTGGCAACTGCACAGTAAAGAAGACGGGGTGTGCATTCTCCAATATTGCCATAGACCAAGCCCATGAGCAGAACAACGCCAGTGTGAAGGATGACGGAGGTACTGTGGGCCTTACACAGAACCTACAAGCCCTACGACGATGGACGTGTGTCTGGACCAGAGATCGAAAAGTTCCAGGCATCGATAAACAAACCAGAAACGGAATCTGATCTTCGACATCATGAGCAGACAAAAAGTGTCCAGGTTACATTTTTCAACCAGGTTATGGCTCTTAGAATGTGATTAAGGAGATGGAAAACCCATTCATCGACGACAGCAATGACCGACTTGTCCTGGATCCAGAGATCTGGCTTATACACTAGTGATCAACTCAAAGCAGAACCTCGGACAAACTGGACAAAAGCATAATGAAACATTTGTCAACGAACGTCTTGTTAACCAATCGTGACCTGTCAATGACAATATCAAACGAAACAATTTCATCTCTCTTAAGTCATCACCATGTACAGGACAAGTCATGAGCAAAGCAGCAGTTGTCACCTGTGAAGAATAACTGCTCACTGTTTTCCAGGTTATACATCTCCTGCCAGACACATGAAGGAGACCTGGACACATTCTTTGCACATCAGAATCAGGCACGCCAACTATCACTCTCGAATATGGGCAAATTGCGGCTAAGAACCAACTGATCTGGTTTGGTACCCGACAGCAACTTCTTCAGCTCGACCTCGCTCTTCTTGCAAAAACTTTTCCATCTTTCACCTTCTCGTCCAGTGTCCGTGACCTAGGCGTTGTCCTTGACAGCACACTCACCTTCTCAGAACACATCAAGAATCTCACCCGTTCCTGCTACTTCCACCTGAGACGTCTCAGAACAATTCGATGTTCTGTCTCCTCCTCGGTCTTTACGTCTACATTTATAGTCCATGCCTTTATCTGCTCCCATGTTGAATACTGCAACTCTCTTTTTGTAGGAAAGACTGATCATAACCACACACCACAAGGACGTGCACTCAGCCAAGGGACACAACTGGACTTGCTACTTGTACTCAGGAAGAAGCTGATACAAGGATTTTCCTGCATGTCTCCGATGCTGCCAAACATCGCTATCGTAAAGTGATGATATGCTCAGTTGACTGTGAAGCGTTGGAGTTGGCCATAGTAGCAGCTCAGCATTGCCGAATTGTGGGTTGGTTTTGACTTGACCAAAAGCTTCAGATACCCATGACATGACACGTGCTTTCAGCTCAGAGAGGTGCGTAGCCTTACCCTTCCTACACGCATTTAGCGGATGTGACACAGTATCATCCTGTGGTGGCCGTGGAAAAAGGACGGCGTGGAACATAGTCAGTGACGTCATTCCAGCCTTCTGCACCTTTGCATCAACTCACAGCTCTGCTGATGATCAGCTCGATGTACTGGCGTGGTTTCTTGTTCTTCTGTACGACCGAGCGAGCAGTGAGGAGAAGATGAACGTGGCACGGTAGCAGCTGTTCTCGCAGAATGGTAGACCAATGGATGGCCTTCCACCAACTCAAGCTGCACTTGTCGAACACACAAAGAGAGCTGCCTAGCAGGCAGGTCATGTTTGGACACAGATGTTTGTAGCTGTCCTCAAACTACCATGTCCGGGTGATTGGGGTGGCTGCAAACGATTAAAGGAGGCTGGAAAGCGAAGTGGACAACACTTCCCGAAGCGTCTCATACCTGTCATGAACTGCTCAGATGTGACTGCGGGAATAACTGTAGGGGACAGTGCAAATGAGTTAAAGCTGCTCTACAGTGTACTGGTCTTTGTCTGTGTAAAGGCCTGTGTGACCGTGAATGACGTGGACGATGTATCACTGTTGATTTTCAAACTAGGGGGAAACCCACCTTCCCCAAATGATGTCACTGGCTGCAAATCTTGTAGATAAGTGTCTGCAATTCATACTATTGGAATCCTTGCCCCTGAATATGTATGTTTAGACACAAAGATCTC
Organism: Aporrectodea caliginosa; assembly: GCA_020284085.1. Lineage (NCBI taxonomy): Eukaryota > Metazoa > Annelida > Clitellata > Crassiclitellata > Lumbricidae > Aporrectodea > Aporrectodea caliginosa. The sequence continues at coordinate 730,042 of JACEVL010000483.1, read as the reverse complement.
GATTTCAAGTTAACTAGAAGCTGAGATATTGAAAAATAGGTATTTTGGTCGGCCATTTTGGAAAATGGCTGCCAATTTCGTGTAGATAAGTGTTTGCAATTAATTTTATTGGAATCCTTGTCCCTAACTATATATGTTTAGACACCAAAATAACGATTCTAAGTGAACTGGAAGCTGAGATATTGACAATAGTTTAATTTCGGTCGGCCATTTTGGAAAATGGATGCCAATTTCCTGTAGATAAGTGTTGGCAATTAGTTCTATTGGAATCCTTCCCCCAAAAATGTTTGTTTAGACACCAAGATAACGATTCTAAGTGAAATAGAAGCTGAGATATAGAGAAAGTTTTATTTTGGTCGGCCATTTTTGAAAATGGCTGCCAATTTCGTGTAGGTAGGCGTTTGCCATTAGTTCTGCTGGAATCCTTGCCCCTGAATATGTATGTTTAGACACCAAGATCACGATTCCAAGTGAATTAGAAGCTGAGATATTGAACAATATGTATTTTTGTCGGCCATTTTGTAATATGGCTGCCATATCCGCTAGAGGGCCGTAAAAATTTGTGTCCCGGGCTTTTTGGACTCGTCTACCCATGTACTATCTGGAACCAAAGGGGCGCGTTGGTTACCAGATGTGAAACTTTTTTCAGCTCCCGTACCCCACTATAGTAGCCAAACCAACTTTTAGAGTCAAATAACTTTCTAAGTTTCAGGGAAGTAAATTACAGTTCACTCAAAACGGTCCTAGCATTTCAAAATTCATATGTATAACTAAAAGTTTTCGCCATTTCGACCAATTAACCTGTTGAATGTCAATTAGCCTATTAGCAGTAATCAATGACAATTAACCTATATGTTAAATGCGTATAATGTAGTTCGAACTCATTTTTATATCGAGCGGTTGCTTAAGCGGTTTTGTGTTTTATTTAGCAACATTATCTTACACATTACAATTGATTCGTAATAATGTTATTATTAGTAATCATAAAAGAGTGACTTTCTGCGTAAGCCTATATATGCTACGTGGCTATTTTCAATTATAAATCTTTTACGCGGAATAATTAAAAGGTTGACGAAATTAAGTAAAATACTACCTAACTGTAAGATGACTAAGATATCTTATACTATCAGACAATAAGATGAAGATATTGTTGTATAATTCAGATAGCTGTTAGACTTGTGTTTGCATATTGCTGTCCCCGCAGCCATCAATTCCAACAAGCTGAGCGGCCGGTGCGTATGAATACTACAAAGAAGCACATACAGATCAATAATTATTATGTTTATTGCCAATTTGCCGTTATCTAATGCAACCAACCGGTTGCTATGTCACAAACTGATGATGTTCAAAGTAAGTAAGTAAGTAAGTAGTTTATTCACCACAAAATAAAACAAAATGACAATACACAAATTTTACAAACCGAGTGGTGCGCTACCGGTGAAGTAACAGGACTCATCTCGCCGATCACCCTATAAACTAAATGTAAATCAACGTGATAGTAGATTAAATATAACTGACGTGGCGCAATATAATTTACGATTTTTGCTTCCCATCATCTACCAACAGGCAAGGCCGCCAAGGCGTCTTTTGAGGATCGGCCAAGCCATCACCTAGGAGACCGGTCCTGTAGACTGCACTGTAGCAACCATAGGCCTATTCCCATTTTCCGCACTTTACTTATCCGTGTTGCTATAAAGTTTTACCACCCAGCACTCAAGCCTGAATCTAGCGAAAACTGGAACACATTGACCCAATTTGAAAACTTTGGTTAGCATAAAACATGTTGTCAGGATAAAAAATTCTTCTATAGAAGATTTGAGAGGACACGATCAAGATATAACAGAATGTTTGTGACTGTCTGTGAAAAAAACGGTTGCGCGTTTCCTGATTTTTCTTTCAAGTTCAGGACCGCCTATGACCGCAGAAGAAAGCGCACGGCGACCTTTTACGGTAGGTTGAAATAAATCACATATTGTACATTTTATTCTGGTAGTAACATTCGGGCAGACCGTAAGCTATGTAACACGAAGATGGTATTATTGTATAGGCCCTATAATTTTATTATCATCCTTATATAACTTAGATATGCCATTTGAAGTAATGTACAAAAAATACAACGACGGGTAAAAATGCGTGTGGATCCACACAGGGTCAATCATTTGTTATAAGAGATGCGTCTGCTCTTTGGAGCATATACATGTGGAGCTCATATAGTACTATTGGAAAAAGACCATGTTAAAAATGTGGAAAGAGGCTGAAGACATTAACAGCCATATGCGAGACGTATGGCTATCATTAATTAAGGAATGAGAGAGCGCCGTGACGGGCTCCATTAGTTTCGAGACGAGTGGAGTCGGTTGAAATCGATTTGCTTGAATAACCGTGCCTGAAACTTCAATAAAAGAAAACTAGTCAGTAAAACAGCTTACATAACAACTAGAACGGGTGTGGGCTGATATCGGGGAACGGACATTATCCCCCGTGGACATAATCCCCCCGGACAGACGCCCCCCGGACAAAACCCCCAAACTAGGACATAATCCCACAGGCTACGATATAATCGTATAATATTCTTGATTCCACTGGAAAAGTTTATTATACCAGTCTGCAAAAATCGTCAAAAAATTGTTACCAGTAGCAGCAAAATGATGAAAATAATTGTTGGCCTAAATGGAAGTTTGATTGGTTGATGAAACTAATTCTAACTAATATATAATTGTTCTCGTAAATAGGAGCTGGATTGATTAAACTAAGTCTCTGTGTCAATAGAAGGTCGATCTATAAATTTGTTTCCTTAAATAGAAGTGGAATTGACGAAAATAACTATTGCCTAAATACAGCATGGATTTATGAAAAATTCTTGGTTAAATACATTAACAAGTCTTTCAGTTAACAACTGAAGGACATTAACAAACATATCTTAACTTTAAATCTATATGACACTAACAAGTCTTCACTTTATAACTAAATAACCGATTGACACTAACAAGTCTTAACTTTCGAACTGAATGACACTAACTAGTCTTAAGTTTAGGCCTACACCTGAATGACATAGCGACCAAAAACAGGGCATTAAGGTTTATCAATGACATGCAGAAATAGGCTAATTGCACAGAGGGGGCTTATGTCCGGGGGTATTACGTCCTACCGAAAATGAGGGGATTTTGTCCGGGGATTATGTCCGAGGGGATTATGTCCGGGGGATAATGTCCTACACTCCTGATATCCTCTCAAACATACGCAAACGGCCTGGTAATGTTTGCGCGGGAGCGGTCGGCACCACCGTGACCAGCCCCACGTTTATAATAATAAATAATAATAATATATTTTCTTTAATTAAGCGCCTGACAAACGCACTGCGCTGTACATTTACATGTTATGCATTTGAAACAATCTTAACAGAACAGACAGCCTGCAATACACGGCGCTAATAGCTGCCTACAAAGCATATACGCCCTGCGGGACTCGAACTCGGTACCTCTCGCTCTCCACGCCAGTGTGTTATCCAATGCGCTATCGGGCCCCCCAAAAGTCCATCTCCACGGCCATTTGTTCCATAGCTAGACATATATATATATATATATATATATATATATATATATATATATACAGACAGGAATCCAATGTATAGAACAAAGAGCAGACAAAGTTTTGCATCCATATGCAGTGTCATTCAGGGAGATCATAGAGTACCGAGTGACGTAAATCAATCTATCGAGCAGGGTGTGCGTAGAGCAGCTGTTCGTAGACTCTGTTCTCTCAAGTCAAGGTGCACTATTATGCAATATCTCAGCAATTGAATTGACAGAATTAAACTCTAAGCCGGCAGATCGCAGGATCCGTGAATCATGTAAACGTAATCGGTCACTACAATGCCCGATCTTTTTCCACCCAGACACGTCTGAAGTTGTTAAATCAACTCACCAGCATAAGGAAACGTTGACAATAACATGCAAAGAAAACACCACAAAACGTACAAAACTGAAGGTCTATATCCGAACAAATTCAGCTTGTGGACGAAATCACCCAAAGTAATATAGAAGGCATCAAGGCTGGCACTCCTCATATGCATAGAACACGCGCAGATCCAACTGATATTTGTGCGCGGTCAGTCGATGTTCCTTGAATTAAAATTCAAGAAACATAGATTGACCGCGCAAAAAACTCAAAAATTAAGTTTATCAGTCGAGGCAGTAAAATCAAAGAAGGCACTGACATAGGATATGATAGGATGAACAGAACAGTTACAACATCTAGTTCCAGCAACTGGTGTTTCTGTTGTCAATTTCACTTGCCAAACCATCGTCTGCAGTCGTTCACGTATAGAAATGATATTGTTAAGTGACGATGGACTGGTAAGGACGTTAGCAGGTGGAACAACACGAGATTTTGCTTGTATTTTACTAAAGTCCCGGTCTTCGCAGTTTGTTTCGGACATGACTACATGATTTTGAGCGAAGTGTTCCATTTGACGTATGATTGTTCACATTTTAATATTAATCCAAACTAGTAAAGATAACAAGTTTAACATAAATTAAAATACTAACATATATCAAAATACTTAAATTTGTAGCAGTTTTGTTTCTGTAATCAACGTTCTGAAAACGAGATACAAGAACTCTGAGAACAAGCCCTATGTGACGTCAAATGCCTCCAAAAGCCCGAGGCACCCTCGTGGACTGAATCGGTGTATTATGACAACGGCACTTGGTCAATTATAGAAAATTACACAGAATATGTATAGGTACTGGCATTACTCGCATTGTCTATGAAAGGTTGAGTGTTTTTATACTTATTAGAAGCGACCATCGGCGTTTATTTTACCTACCTAGATCAAAACGGAAGACTCTAGTTTTAATTTCAAGTTTAAGGAACAGGTAAATCGATAACAGGCAGCATACACATCTGAACGCGTCGATCTATCCTTGTTCCCATACCTTGTTACCTTGTGCTGTCAGTTCCATGAACTCTAGCTACCGTCATGATCAAGCCTCTCCATTTCCTTCTGTCCGCCGTCGCATCTCTCAGTTCTGCCAAATTCATTCCAGTTGTTTCATGTATTTCGTCCATCCACCTTTTCCTTGGTCGTCCTTGTTTTCTCCTTCCCTCTCCATATGCTAACATCATTTCCTTTTCCAATCCATCTGATCGCATGACATGACCAAAGAACCTCAACTTTGCTCTTAGCACTCTTTGTTGTAGTGTCTCTTCCTTCTCAATTCCGATACTCCTGCGCACCCAATCGTTGGTCCGTTTCTCTATCCATGATATTCTCTGCATCTTCCTCCATATCCACATTTCACATGCGTTAATCTTTTTTCTCATTTTCTTGGTCATTGTCCATGTCTCGCTGCCGTATGTTACTGTTGGTATGATCAAAGCCTTCACCAATCTTTTTTCGTGTCTATACTCACATGTTTGTCCTTCCATATTTTTTCCAGACCATTCATTGCAGCTTTTCCTATCGCCACTCTACGATTCATTTCCATATCACACTTTCCGTCTTTTTCTATTACTGATTCCAAAAACGTGAAGCTTGTTACTGTTTCTATTTCCTCTCCATCTACTTCAAAACTGTCCTCCTCTTCTGTTGTCATGATCTTTGTCTTCTTTATATTGAAGTAGAGTCCTGCTTTCTCGCTTTCACTCTTGAGCTTTCTTATCAGTTCTACCAAATCGTTTTTTTACCCGCCAATAGTGTTGTATCATCAGCGTATCTCAGATTCCCATAATTACCAAAATAATCAACATCTACTGGAAATTTCCCCTTCCTCTTTAAACACTCTTTAGTCACTCCACTCCTCAAGAAACCATCCCTTGACCAAGAAAACCTTTCTAACTACCGACCTGTTTCCAACTTGTCATTCGTATCTAAACTAACTGAGCGCATAGTCCTGTCCCGGATAAATGACTACCTGACTTCAAACTCACTCCTTGACCCACACCAGTCTGGTTTTACCAAGCGCCACTCAACCGAAACCATTCTCACTTCCCTCTACAATAAACTTGTCTCTGCCATCTATCATCAACAAATCTCCTGTCTCTGCCTTCTTGACATTTCTGCAGCCTTTTACACCATCGACCACAACATATTACTCCAAAGACTGTCTTTCTGGTTCGGTTTTACTGAGACTGCTCTCCTCTGGATTCAGTCCTATCTGTCTTCCCGCTCTTTCTCCGTTAAAACATCCGAAACTTCATCCCAAGCATGTCCTCTCACCAGTGGTGTTCCGCAAGGTTCTGTTCTCGGGCCCCTATTGTTCATCCTTTACATTCTCCACTCAGCTCACTCATCAAAGCATCCTCGGTTGACCATCACATATACTCTGACGACACCCAATTATTCATCTCATTCTCTCCAAGCAGCTTCTCCGACTCCATAGATCATCTTCTCCATGTAGTTACCCAAATCTCTTCCTAGATGACATCAAATCTCCTGTGCCTGAACCCCTCTAAAACTGAATTTATACTTACAGGACTCCGTGAGCAACTTAAGAAAATCCCAGATCCCTCTATTTCCATCACCCTTGACTCTGCACCTACCCACTGCAAATTCTCCTGTCCGCAACCTTTGTGTGATTTGTTACCAAAACCTCAGCTTCGCCGATCACATCACCCATCTTTCTCGCTCTTGCTTCATGCATATCCGTGACCTCCGTAGAATCCGCCCTATGCTTGACTTCAAAACTGCATCCACAATAGCTACATCGATAGTTCACGCTAAATTAGACTACTGCAATTCTCTTTTCCTAAACATAGATATCACTCAAATAAACCGCCTCCAAGCAATTCAGAATGCCCTAGCCCGTGCTGTCACCAAAACCCCAAATACCATCACATCACTCCTGTCCTCGAATCACTCCACTGGCTCAAAATTCCTGAACGAATAGAATACAAAATCATCTCACTCACCCACAACTCACTTCAAACCTCCTAGCCCTCCTATCTCCGTCAGTTGTTCACGATCCAGCCACTTCGTCCAACCCGCTCCTCCTCCTCCCTAACACTGCTCCGCCCTTCCGTGACCTCATCACTAAAATTTTCAAATCGTTCCATAGCCATAGCTGTTCCACCTCTTTGGAACAAACTTCCGCCAGCACTACGACAAATATCTGACCCATCCTATGAAGTCACCAAAACTCCACCTCTCGCTATCTCTCCACAGGTCTTTCACTCGAAACTGAAAACACTGCTTTTTGACAAATCCTATCCTGAATCCAACACTTCTCCCTGCCTACCTCGCCGTCTGAACACCAAACACCATCCACCTTAGCCGCCTGCCTGTCTGCCTTCCTGACTCTCTGGATTTTTACCCCCTGCCTATCGATTTTGTTTTGATTGAGCGCCTGTGAATAAGCGACTTCGCGACTTCGCTTTTGTGGGCGCTGTAGAAGTTTCGAGTTTACGATTACGATTACATCTTTCAAGTTACCTCTACACAGTGCATAACATGTTACAGCGGACGCCTCCGCTACTATCGAAGCACGTTTATCTATAATTGTTCAAATATAAGTTGCTAATTCTGGATAGGAATCTGTTGGATGTGTGAGTCGGCGATTTGTAACTTCTACATTGTTAGAGTTCTTAAAGGCATTTCACATAATTGAATCGCTGGCAGCTCTTGTTTGAAGTATTTCAATGAAACGAAACTGAATATCTAGATTCATGTGCTAAATTGCCTGTTGGCTTTTGGTCGAACTTCGTGAAAAGCCTAGATACATACAGTTGACATGGACATATTCGGCGGAATGTCCGGTTGAATGTCCGTTGCCTCTTCTGTTGTGTCTCGCTGACCTGTGATCGAAAGTCTTGCTCCTGTTCTAGCAGCACTCGAGAACGAGGTCTGTATGAATGAAGGTAACAAATACATAACAATGAATATTTATCGACAATTTATTAACATTAACATTAATTTATATATTTATTGACATTTATTACCAATTTACATTATTATCCCCATGATAACAATAAACTAACTTTATGAATAATAACAGTTAAATTTATCATTTTAATATACGAAATAGAGTAAGCAAATAGCCTTTGCTTCATTTTATATCTTAATTCGACATGATTTTAAACAGATTATAACAAGACTGACATGAAAAGCTATTTTAAACAGTTTAGATTTTTACAACAGGTTGCATGAAAAGGAGTTGCAAACGAATTAGCAGATTTCGATTTAATTAGAAACAAAATTTGGACAGAACTTAAATATTTTTAAAATAATTGTTAAAGGCACGAAACCACTGGCTAGAGTACAGAAAAAGATGTTGGAAATTTTGTAAATAGTAAGTAAGTAAAGTAAGTAAGTATATTCTTTATTCAACCAATTGCATATCCGCACTTTGGTGTACATACAGAGTATAACATTCTTATTATAAACGATCTGCGTGAGAGATTGTCCGCTTGTGGAATAAAACGGTCATGTAATCTCGGGCGCAGGGTGTAGGGGAGCGGCTTTTTTTTTTGGGGGGGGTAGCCCATGGAGTACATGCCCCGGGTTTCCTAGGACTGCAGAGAAGAGGCGTAAGTCAGCAGTGTTGCAAAGATGCTTAAACGATGGACTGTCCTCTGGCAGGTACCGCAGACGAATCAGACGCCGCATCGCCGACTGAAGGCGGTTCTTTTCTTGCTGTCCTGCAAACCCCCACCAATCCGGAGCAGCGTAGAGCATTCGGGCCACCGTTGTAGCACGAACCACGTCGCATAGCATAGGGCCTGAAAGACCATGCGCCACGAGGATGCGCAAGGCATACAGCGATTGTCTGGCCTGACAACATATACTGATATGATGATGTGTGACTCGAAAGTCAAAGCTTAATTCATTGTAACGCCCAAGATAACCATGCTGGAGACCTTGTCAGTCCCGGAGTAGTAATCGGAACCGCGTCACGCCCAGCACGCCCCCGTGGCCGACGAATTACCATCTCAAAGGTCTTTTTTTAGTTCAGTTTTAACATGGTCTAGTTCTGCTGCGATCGTTGCACTATGTGAGGCGGGTATCAGGAGATAAGTGTCATCGGCATATTTGATTAACCTGTTTGAAGGGTTGACCGGCTTGAGTTTTTTAAATAACTGTTATAAAGTTAGCTGGTCCCAAACCCGATCCCTGAACTTTGCTGGCGCAGATACTAATAATTTCGGAAAGTAAGCCATTGAATTTGGTTCCATGCTTACGGTTGTCTAAAAAAGGCAATTATCCAGTTATAAATACAGTCAGGGATGGACAATCTGGCGAGTTGCTCTGTAAGATATAAATGCCTGACTGTATCGAAAGCTTTGGACAAATCAAGTGAGATCAGATGAACATAGTGGTTTTCGTTGAGAAGTTCCAATATTGTAATGTTTTGTATTTGAACACTTGTTATAGCGCCCCTACCAGATTTCCCATTCAGAGGCGCTCCCGACTACTGCGCGAACGCTGAATCAGAGTTTCACGCCGAAGCGCATGAGCAATTGCGAGTGAAGGACTTGCCCAGGGTCCCTACGCGGCGGCTTTGAGGTGGATTCGAACCCGCAACCCTCCAGCTGCAAGGCACCGAACCTACCCCTAAACCACCGCGCCCCAGTTGTATTGTGATGTGTTGTATTGTGTGCTGTATTGTACTCCACGTTTATAATGCGACCGAGCCACCCGCAGTAAAGATCCGATAAACCGACCATGTTAACTTCTTCCAAATCACTTACCCTCTGATAAACCGACCCGACCGGGAAGCGATTCCGGGCGCCGGCGTGACGAGCAGGCTACCAACCCACTCGGCCACTCAGGATCATTGGCTTCCACGCGGCCTTACTTGAAAGGGTGTTTTTGTTACCGTCCAGAGTGCTAAGTCGGAGGACCCTGGTGGTGCTAAGTTGGGGACCCTGGTGGCCTCAACCAGGTCTGTCCTCTGTGACCGCGAAATGCCCCCGAATGGAAGGTGGTGGTTTCTGCTTCTTCCAAATCACTTACCCTATCAAACAGGTAGGACTTTTGGGACTGACTTGGCTGTAGGTCTTTACGGCGCCTAAGCCTTTCGCTCCTTCTTAAGGTAGCAGAGCTTCCTCGGAGGGTTCAAACTCCTTTGGGGTTGTGACGAAGGTGGGGGGAAGTCGAGGGCTATTCCGAGCTCCGGTGTGGAGGTAACCAATCGCTCAGATTGGTCTGGGTATTCGAATGCGGTCTCGTCATAATCTGAACCTATTCCAGTCTCTATCTCCATCTGTCTAGAAATCACGGCCTGCAATGCATGCATGGTTCGTCTTCCACTCTCTATAGATTGTGGACGGTGGTCCACACTTTAAAACTTATTAGCCATAGTGTCGCTAGCACTTCAACAAAACCTAGTATTCTTTCGATCGTATTCGGGTGGAGGTTAGAACTTACTCACTTACTCACTATCTCTTCCTCCTCGAGGTCAGTTAAGTCGGTCATAGCTAGTTCTTCAAGTCATTTTCAAACTATATTCTAAATCAAGCGAGTTCGATATCCAATACAATTATGCGTAGTCTAACACGTTGATATGCATTCAGTCACACAGTAATTCACATCTCATGCGCACATTCAAAGATTATATCGAGACTTCTCCAGGACTCTTAATTAGCTATCTCTTAGTTCCGTGGAAGCCTATTTATATCCCTATGTTTATCCTATGGCTTAACCTAACTATTCGGGGAAATTCCCTCTAATCTTTCTGTCGTAAGAAAAATACCTGAGTCCAGGCCGTCTGTCCGTCTGTCGATTTCCAGTAGGAGCCAAGCGTTTGAGTTCAAGCAGCGTCTTTAGTTTATCTTCATATGCCGAGACCAGGAAACACATCAACACTCTTTTCGGCTGCTTCGTCGTCACTTGTCTTCCGTTGCTTGATTCGGCCTTGGTCTTCGTTGGCGTTTGGACAGCTTAATCTCAGAGGTATCGAACGAGTCTAGTTAAAAATCGTATCTTCTGCCTATTGCTTATCAGTGATCGGTTCTTTAACGAGTTGTCATCGAACTCGGGCTTTCCCTGGTCTCGTTCGTCTTCATCTATCGATCGGTCCTTCAATTCGTTTTCGGACTCAGCATCATCACACCAGGTTTGAACATCGGTAGGCAAGACTGCGTCAGTCGAGGCCTGGCATCAACACGGCGAGAGCGGTGTTCCTACACGGTTTCGTGACTTATAGTTCGTTCTCTCTCTTCACACAGCAGGGGCGCGGCAGACCTTTTTCTTGTCTTCTTGTCTTCTTCTTTTCTTGTCTTCGATCCCCTTCGCCAGCGAAGGAGATCGCTGCCTCGGTCCCGGCCGTGATTGACACGTCAACTTTCGTCGTTGCGAGTCGGGCTGGTCGGCAGACCGTCCACAAACTGTGCTAGAAGGTTCCAGCGCTATAAATTATTAAAATTCTTAAAATTACCGTTACAATTACTATACTCATTCCTCCATAACCCTCACAAGAGTAATGCATAGCTTTAAATTCAGCTTAACTTATGTTGCACTCATTGTGTAAATAAATAATATGCAATATTTAAATTGATCACTCTTATTTTAGTAAACTGCTGACCTTCCTGCGTCTTGCTTCAAGTCTTGTTTTGTGGAGAAATTCGATGGCTGCAATCATGAGCGATAAAGCCAGTCCACTTATCAAAATGTAGAAGATTCCAGCGACATTTGGTAGCTTCAAAGAACTGGTTGCTTCATGCTGTAGCAAAAATTATAATTACCATTTATGATGGTTAATCATCATAAATTCGTACACCACTATTAAATGTAACTGTAACTGAAAATAGCAAAATGAAAAATGTATTGCAGTTAACTGTAACTGAAACTGACAAATACTGAATACCTGAAACTGTAATAGTAACTGAAAAACGAAAACTGTATAACTTAAAAATAACAAAAGTTAACTGAAAAATAAGCATGAGTGTTTGTCTTACTTACTTTTTGATTGGTAATCCTACTCTAGTCTGTACGGTCAGTTTTCTATACTCATTTCACTTCTGGTTCCTTTTCAGGTTTCTATGCTAGTTTCACTTCTGGTTCCTTTTTGGTTTTCTATGTTCGTTTCACTGTCGGCTCCTTTTCCTTGCGTTGTGTTGTCGTTGGCGCTAAACCGTAAATTCGCAAAACAATCCACGACTACGAGAATAATGTCTAAGCTAAGCAGTGGTCGAAAAGTAGAAAGTGGCGTGTGGGAACGTTCTGTTTACGAAGCCGCAGGCGACAAAAGTCGATGTTGTGTTCACACCGTTGCTGGTAAGGACGCTGAAAACGAGTGTGGCACGCTAATTGTCGTGAAAAATGCGACAAATCTTCGAAATCACTTGCATTGCAAACATAAGGATGTGTATAGGCCACGACTCTGCTGCTGAAGGAAAAGCAGAGGAAACAACCTGGTGACAAAGTTAAATCCGCTCAATCCAAGCTCAAAGTCACGGTAAGATGTGTATGACTACTCCAGGATATTAAAATTATCTTTCGATTTGTTTTGAAAAACTTTCATAGACTCAAGTGCATCGCTCCACATAATATATTCATTTTGATGCATCGAAGACTAATGCAAGATTACTAGTCATTCTGTTCATTGTGTCCGTCAGACTTGTAGGATTAGCAAGTCCGTTAAACTTAAACATTCCGACTGCGAGTTGGTCGCTTTATTCTTCCTAGTATCATAGTATATTAGTATGCTCTGTTACAGTTGTAATTCTGTTGTTGATCGATGAGAGTGATGATGAGCAGGGGAGATAAACAGTAGTATGCTTCATTACAACCTTTCTGCTACTACCTTTATGTAACAGTTGTAATTCTGTTGTTACATTACACATATTGATTAAATTAAACGATTTGAAGGGTGTTTCACGCATTATCTTTGTGGTATGTGAACACTTATGAATTCCAATGCTCTTGTTGTAAGTGATAATATGTTAACACTGTTAACATGTCATGGAATGCACTTACATATACAATACTTTTGTAAAATGACTGCACAGGTTCGAGTTGAGAGTGTAGGTGTCACGAAATAGAGTATCCCCTTAGCGAATTGAAGTATTCGGTTTAGTTTTCATTTTAGGGTGTTTCTAAGTGTATTCAATCGTACTGTTTGGATTTATTGTACACATAACATTTTTAAATTGTGTATCTTTAGTTTGTAAGTCGACCTGAAATCAATTTACTTCGTTTTTGGCTATTTTGACTGGATTTTCGTAGAGGCTATCGTGACGCGTATGACGAATGGTTTATGGTTTATAGAATGGTTTATCCCCCGGATACTCGAAACCGGTTTATTCCATCCGGGGTGATAAATTCATACATCCACCCGGATAGTCTTAGGACGGATACTCTATTTCGTGATGCCGGCACAGCTGCATTGTGTCATCTACAGATGACCAGCCGCAGTGGCGTAGCCAGGAATTTATGATGGGGGGGGTTTGGGATTTAAAATACCGGTAATTTGTGTTTTCAACCGAAAAATTGCGAATATTGTTAAAACTTCATCGTGCTGGGTGCAAAATTTTTTTCCCCCTAAGCCAATGGGGGGGTTTTAACCCCCAAAACCCCCCCTTGCCTACGCCACTGACCAGCCGCCACCAGTGAAGCATGACAAGCTCCTGTCACAGGATACACAGACCAGAAACTCCTTCCGTCCACTGAGTTCAGTATCGGGGACAGTTGGTGCTGATGGGGAGCTCGATAGATACCTGGCTGAAGCAATCAGCTGCAACGATGATCTGGAGAATGGACTGACTTAAATAACACTGTCGGATGGATGGATCGACAGACCTCTTATCCGACTCTAGCTTTTTAACGGAAGACCGCGTATCCGCGCCAGCTTCGCAAGCTTATTTTGAGCGTGTTTTCTCAGTTTGTGGGGATTTATGTGCACAAAAGTGGAACAGAGCAAGTGTTACGCTGGAACGTTGTGTTTTCCTTAAAGTAAACCGACAATACGTTAAAATAATCGCATTGATTTGTTGCGTAAATATTTCTGGTAACTGTTCAGAATAGGCCTTCAGTGTGTCATTAGTCATGACTTTTACAAAAAATAACTGATACTATCACTGAAAAATAAAGATAAATAACTGAAACTGTAACTGAAAAATAACCAAAAATAACTGAAACACCTGAAACATCTGATTTCAGTTAACTGTAACTATAACTTTAACTGAAAAATCATAAATTAGATAACTATAACTGTAACTGTAACTGAAAACCATAACTTAAATAACACTGTCGTACACCATGAGTTTTGCAGTAACGTATGATGTCAAAATTCATGGTGAGAAAGACTTCACCGCGAGTTTTGATATAACGGCCCCAAAGGAAAAAATCCAGTAGCGGCTTACTGCTTACCAGTAGCAGGCTACTGATTCTAATTTATCACGGTGTTTAGCGTAGGGAACGACATCATCGTAACCAGCCATTGTTGACGACAAATGCGTACGAATAACATTATCTCCATTCTTTTCGGTCATTTGTCTAGCTCCTTTAGTGATTCATTCATATTATCTATCCAACGCAGTCTTAGTATGCCTTTGTTTCCGTTTTCTTAAAATCTTATATGTAATGAATTGCGCAGGATCGGTCAACTCTGCATGTCGAAACCATCTTCGTTGAGCGACCCTGTCTAGCAAAATATGTCAGCGTTTATTATTTTCTATAGTCTTAAAATGCCTGCAGCCAAATAATTTCTGCTGTAGTAACTCTTTTCTCATATTGCTTTCGCATTGTCCAACATTTCGATCGGAACAAATCGGTCGTATCATTGTCTCATATATATATATTTTGTTTTGGGTTTCTTTGTTAATGTCTTTTGCTTCCATCTGCGTTTATGAGCACTTTAAAATTAAACTTCGGCTAATTTACGCTGTTTTCAATGTCATGACCAACAGTAATGAGCCAACTTAATATTTCTCAACTCGAAATTCAGTCTTCAGTGAGCCCCACTTTAAAAAATGTGGTGTGACATCAGAGGCTTAATACGACAAAATACTTCATTTAGTGCAGTGTTATGCAGTTCAAACCTTTTTTGGAGTGCCTTCTTCAACGCATTCTTTATCGCCTTTATCGTACCACCATGTCTTTTCCAGCTTAGTAAGTTCGCCCTTCTCAGTCAGCTCCAGCACAGCCAACGTAATCCGATCCCTTACAAATTCAACCAAATACAGCAAAAGAATAGTTTTTGCCGAATCTTGTGCCATTCACATAGCTAACATATGCATTTCAAAGCATTTCTTGAGATTCAGTCCTTTGTGACCGTAATCAAGCTATCATAAAGAATTGTTGATGGTTGGTGACAAATTAAATGAAAATCCTGTAAAAGAATTTCATATTTTCATAAGATTGTCTACTTCAATCGTTAATTTTATTTTTAATCTAAATCTAAAGTTAATTCGACAACATATTGTTTTATTCCAAGATTGATGGAAAATTAAGATTGATAAAATAATCAATTACCTCGGCAAGAATTCATATCATTATTGATCTTTTCAAGCGTGAAAGCTCTTTAAATTTGTAACCAACCTGAGGTCCGACCCCATTGGCGTGCCAATGCCATATCCCTTAGCGTCCAGGTTTCCACCGACTTTCATGGTATCGCATGGTTTTCGATGATTGACGTAATCGTTTGTTGTCGATTCTGTGAGAAATGCGTATTTTCCGTTCTTAATTCTCACTTGTTCTACTCCGTCTTGCGTTGTATTGACAAATACGGAAGGTTCGGCTGATGACATGAATGCCCACATCCTCTCGTACACGGGAAAAGTGGATTTCTAGCGGTAACACAATACACACATGGACATAATTTCTGAGCAATAGCAATTGATGGCAGGCTTAAATCGGAGAAACTGTTATACTTTTATAGCGTGCAATCTCATTGCCTATAATTAGCAGCTTCGAAATCTTTTAAATAAGTTTGTGAAAACGGCAACAATGACCAGGTTACTACTACTACTACTACTACTACTACTACTGCTACTACTACTACTACTACTACTACTACTACTACTACTACTACAACTACTACTACTCCTACTACTACTACTACTACTACTACTACTACTACTACTACTACTACTACTACTACTACTACTACTACTACTACTACTACTACTACTACTACTACTACTACTACTACTGCTCCTGCTGCTGCTGCTGCTGCTGCTGCTGCTGCTGCTGCTGCTACTACTACTACTACTACTACTACTACTACTACTACTACTAAACAAAAAATAATAATAATAATAATAATAATAATAATAATAATAATAATAATAATAATAATAATAATAATAATAATAATAATAATAATAATAGTAGCGGCGGGAGGAGCGGCGGAAATAGCCGCGACTAGAAAGAAGAACAAATACGAGGAGCTTCAAACAAGATACCTTTTTACTCCAATCGCGATAGAGACGATGGGACCTTTGGACCAGGAGGGCCTGGCTTTCGTCAAGGAACTCGGCAGACGGTTGACCAGAACAACGGAAGATCCACAAGAAACCTTCTTCCTTTTTCAAAAGATCTCTGTTACTGTCCAGCGATTCAACGCTGTCGCATGCCTTGCTACAATGGGGCCCTAGAA